>JAUBNY010000589.1:1978154-1993345 GCA_032275445.1 Crypturellus soui
CGGAGGGACAGGGCCCGTCGAAGGAACAGGAAAGTGTGTTATCTCTCTTTAATAATGCTATTTAACACTGCTGTCTGCCCTCAAAATTATGACAGAGAGGGGTCCTAACTTTGGGGAAAAAAAGAAAAAAAAAATCACTAAAATCCAGCCTCAGGGATCCCCTTCTCAGCTGATACCTCCCAGCTGCCTCCCCTCCTGTGCTGGGCCACGGGCAGACACCGATGGGGGCTGCCCCATTGAGGGGCAGCCAAAATCCACCCAGCCCAGATGAGAGGTCTGAGCAGAAGCCGCCTCCGTCTCCTGCCACCCCCTCAGCTCCCCTCGTGCAACTCCTGGTCCCTCGTGCCCAGGCCTTACAGCAAAGCCACCCACCACCCTCCTTGCATGTCAGCAAATGCAGCGGAGAAGGAAGCCACCTCAGAGTGACAAGTCCTGTGCTCAGTGTTCAAGAGAAAGGACACCGAGTACCTAGGCAAGGATGGAGGAAGGGAAAGCTATTTTTTGGTCTCAGTCTTTTCCTTTTTCAAAGGCGCATCTCCCCACAATTCCTAAAAGCAGATGGCAACATATCGTTAGGCTGACTGACATTCTGCAAATTTGATTTTAAAAATGTACCACAGAAGATGAGAAATCCGTTATTTTATTACTTCTGTGAGGCAAAACAGGTCTCAGAGCTTTCTGTTAGAAGAATTTAAGCAGCACACAATGAATCTATGGTACCAAGAAAATGTTTTTAATATACAATTTCTTCTGAAGCTCTTAATAAACACAGATCACTTTCTAAATACCCTGGAAATTCCAGTTAGATGACAGTTTTTGAAACAAACATCTGAAATAAGAAGTGCTTTTACCCACAGCTAGGCACATTAAAAAATAATCAACTTTGATTAATCACATTCTTAATCTGTTCATCCAAGAGTTAAAACACTCTATGCTGACCTGAAACAGTGGAACATCTCACTTCAGCCAGTACCTGGAAGACAGGTATGTTACTGACCTGCCAAAAGCTGGACAGCTCCATGAGCAGCATCAGACTTTCAAGAGCTGATTGCACAGCTCAAAAGGAGATCAGGAGTTTTGCAACCTACGTTTAGCCTTCTAAGTTCATTCACAATTAATTAATTAATTCTGTTAGTAATTTTATGTTGACAGAGCTGCCTCTTCACAGTACAAGGCAATTTTTCAGATTACTCCATTTGTGGTACTGAGAACCCAGGTAAGGGCTTGATCTCCCAGGAGTTTTAATATCTAAAGAATAAAACAGGTAACCATCACCATTAATGCTAAGAACTAAAAGTAGTGGTTACAAAACTGAGGCATAACTACTGTAAACAATGTATCAAATACAATTTCCCCCTACCTCAACCCATGCCTCTGAATATTTTATGCCGCCTAGCACAGTTTCAGCAGCACGTTTCACCTACTTGGTTTTGTACTACTTGAACATGCCCACAAGAACCATTTCTGCCAGTGGATAGTTTTCTTGGATATTTAGCTCCCTATTGAAATATAGGGAGGGAATTATTTTTTTCTAATGATAGAAGTAGCCTGCAAAATTGTAAGCTTAGCAGTGAGTCTTTAAATATGAGGAAGATTTAACTGCTCGGTGTTTTTGAGTCAGCGTGCTGAACAGCAACATGGTTATATAGGCGACTGAGAGGAGTGGAAAAACCTGAGAAAGCTAGAAAAACCTGGCAGCAGGGTTGGTTATTTGGCTTTTAATGTGACTGATGCCAAGTTTGCATCAGTCGCTCAGTTCTCTGCTATACGTGTGTGGAAAATACGGGCAGGGACAGGGCAGTGCTGCCTCCCTGCTGCCCTCGCAGGGCGAACGCCACTCGGGCCGCTCGGTGTCAGAGCTGGCAAACACTTGCTCGGAGCTAATTTGGAAAAGTGTGTTTACGGGCCAGGCACGGAGAACCTGAAACGAGCAGATGCTGCAACTTCCCTGCCAAGGTTGTGGTCTGCGCACGCATGCGTGCGTGCAGAGACACGTCCTCTCGTGAGGCACCTTCAGAAACGCAGACACAGAGCACTAACAAAAATAATAAGACAGTGGGTGTCCCACTAGAGCCATCCCCACATATGCAGAAACTCACTTCTCGGGCCTGGAGTGAGCGAGGCAGCCAGGGCTGCCTGTCCAGAGGCCCCATGTCCGCGGCTGCTCCCTGTGGCGGGAGAGCCCCACAGCAGCCTGCGCTCCCGAGGAGCCCTCCAGCTCGGGGCTGCTCCTCGGGGCGCGCAACCTGCCGAGCCGGGTATGCCCCACCGACAGGCCGGGCGAGCTGGAGCGGTCACGGCTCCCCCGCGCGGCCCTGAGAGCTGCGCCTGCCCCACGGCGCCTTCGGGCTACCCCACAGGACGTTCAGCTGCTCCTCAGGAGAAAACATCAACTGACAAACACTCAGCCTGCATCCTCTAGGATTAATTAAAATTTCCCCACTCTTCTTTTTTCCCCTACCTACCCGAGTATTATTAATAATCTTCTTACTGCATTAAGATGAACGGTGATGTCACGGTGGAGAAGGGGCAGCTTCAGAAACTCTTTGGAAAGACTGTCAAATGCAGATCTGCTCCAAATGCAACTGTATTCGTTCACTTCGTACAGAATTCTGGAGGATCACGACACCCACTTAGCTACTGAAATAATTAAAAGCAACTTGCTTCTCACCTCCTAAAAACCTGAAATTTACATATTGAAGTGCTCAGAATAACAGTTCCTTAAGGAGAACATCAAAACCTTTGTGTTTTATTTGGTAATGTAATAAGTGGAGCAGTGTTTGAGGACCCTCTTTGACTAGAGCCTCATTTTTTTCCAGATCACTTCAGCTATTAGTTTTCCTAACAATGGTCATTAAAATAAAGTAATAGTTGGTGCATGGAAAAAAAGCGCATTCAAAAGAAGAAATAACAGATGTCAATTATCTATTAAGCTACTACAAACTATGATTGAGTGGTTGTTCCAGAACAGCCTGCTCACTTTAAAGGAGCAAAGCGTCAACGGGTGGGAGGTTAGGGAAAAGGGCAGGCACACTGACCCATTCGAGATTCAGTAATCTCAAAAAATTACTCCTGATTTAGTACAGGTCAGCCAATCACTTTCTGTTATAAGAAACTTTCATACAAAATCTTACCTTGCCTGCTCAATAAAAGTGGCAAGTTTTGCTCTTGGATGATTTGCTGTTTGACTTGGACTTTATTCTGCTTCAGATTTCACTTACTACTCACCATCCAACACCACAGTTTCTGCTTTAGAGGACAACTGAGAAGCAGGATTTCATTTGCCAAGAAGTTTTGTCTTCAAAAATCCTTTTTTCAGTAGAGGGATCAAAAACAAATGACAAATATTTCACTATTTTTTTAGTGAAAGAATTCTATCTGTGATGATTCAATACTGATGGAATATTGTCAAAGAAATTGCTGCTTGTTAGACTGTAATTGCCACAGCCATATTTTAATCCACAGGAACTAACTCTGGTATTTTTCTGATTTTCATTCATCTTATTACTGGTACATACATTAACCTGTTCAGAATCACCCTGGGATGACACCTGACCTTAAACACACTGTGAAAAAGTTAAGCTAATGGAAGCCATATGCTTCCATTGTTTATATAAAGGAGAGCTAATAGGTGCAATCTATAGAGAAGTTGACACAGCAGTAAATGTGCATTTTTGGAATCAAGCTGAATTGCAGTATCGCCTCTCTGAAAACTATTTTTTTCACAACACAGGATAATTTAAACTGTATACAGTTCATAGCAAACAGAAAGGGAAAAAGAAACTCCTGAAGAGCAAAATGAGGTTTTGCTTCAACCTGAAAATGTGTTAAGTTCTGCTGACATAAACATATTGCTGAGATGCACTGTAGTAAGAGGCTTCATGACTGAAGCTACCCAAGATCAAGGGGAACTGATACTTCTTGTCTCACTTCCTAGTGAAAGCTGGAAAGAAAAATGTCTTCCCTTAAACCCCTGTTGAATCGTGACCAACAAAATGCATTTGATGCATTCAAAACTTAGGCCTCAAAAAGGTACTTTTTAAGGCATATATTAGGGGGTGGAAGAAGATGATTGCTTCACCTTTTAGAAACACTAATTCAGAAAAACACAATTTTTCTACCACGTGCTGTTTATCTACATCTTGCTGTTCTTTCCCAAATGAATCCTAAAAAGCTCCATCAAGCCCAGGTTTTGAGTAGTTTAACAGGCTTGTCTTAGGACCAGCTTCCAGAAAACGCCAAGTCTATCAGTTCCTTGTTTACAGATTTAAGACAAGCAAAGATGTTTCCAGAAGCAATTAAACAAACACTCCCTGAAGCACAAATCTTAAAAAAGATGCTCCTTTGCAACCCTTGACTTTATAAATGTGTACTTTGCCCTTTACTGTCTAATAAAACAACCATCTTCAGTACATCAAAGATATCACCACCACGAAAGTACTCCAGTTAACCTTCAGTTCTTTCCTTTTATAAACACCACAGTAAAGGGGATGAAAGCTGGGCTGGATATGGCCACTACACAGTAATGACTGAAAAAAAAAAAAAAAAAAAAAAAATTTAGGATAAATAATTTAAAATTCATGAAGATATTTCCTCCAAATCAATCAGGCACCAAATTTTAGCTTTTGTATTGAAATATCTCCTTCCAAAAACCTCATTTTGACCATGGGAGGTCATTATAAATAGTATGGCATTGTATATAGGCAAGGAAGGGGACAGGCAAGGTGACACTCTCTTCCTCTGGCACCGGATGAAAGGAAGGACTGACACCTTATGGCTTTTTGAAAGGAAGAGCTGAGATACCTTGCATAAGAGGAGCTGGGCTGTGACCTCCAGGAGCTCTGCTCTGGCATGTGGCACCTCATCCTGCATGATTTAAGTTATTTTGGGAACTTTCCCATAGAGAAACTCAGAATTCTTGACTCCTTATTAACTTCTAACAGCTTGGTGCTACTGCACACCTCACCATAGCTGGCTGCATTATATGGAAAGCCTAAGAGCCAACTCTGGATTGTTTTTTCTGGTATCAGGCCGTGTACATAACAGTGAGCGATTTTCAAGCCTACATTCTGTTGGGAGTGTAATCCTGGGGCATTTCTGGAACTTACTGCAGGTTTTATCAGGCACCTCCGAGAATATCTGCTTTTTTTAATTATAGCTAGAAAGCTCCAATGCAAAAAGCTACATCTTCTGTCCATTACCACACTTCAGTGGGCTTTTAGCTAATTCACCATAGACAGGATGAACAAAACTTCGAAAATAGAGAACTCACGTACCATAAAAATGTACTTTCTGTGTAAGCCTTATTCTTGATAAAGGAAAGGTGTGCTTCCTCATTTTAGTAGACTGCATATATTTGTTTGCCATGAGTTTGCCCATGCCCCCCAAGCCTGTACAGCTTCTCTTTATTTACATAATGATTTTTCTCCAGACAATCAGGGAGTAGAACTTACCACGAGCTCAGGAAATACTGGACACAAGAGGTTTCAACACCGTAACAGCCTGAGAAAAAGCTCTGGTTTGCTGGAGGAGCTGCTCTTTTTATAAGTCACATGAAGGCACTTTCGACACCTTCCCAGGTATTGCTCCCTCTACCTCCTCTCCCCCTCAAAAGAAAAATCTGTTTCATGCATTTTTGTAAATAGTAGGCAAAACAGGCTGCTAGAGACAGCAGTGAATCAAAGCCCGAGTACTTCCCAAATAGTCACTGACAGGGTACTGCACACGTCATTCTGCAGAGCATGTCCGGTGGTTTTGGAAGAGAATAGCGCACGTAAATGCCTCTTCATCTCTGCCACTGAAGTAGAACACCTCAGAAAAGCCTCATTTCAAAAGACTGCATTTTAGGTCTAAATCTTAATTTGTTCTTTGGAGGTAAGAGGAAATACATTTAGAATAAACATTTAATCTCAGAAAGAAAGGCAGATCTGACTTTCTACTTAAATCAAATGAACAAGGCAAAGCTTATCAATCTACCAATCACTTATAGAATTGCTTCTGAACACATAACTGCATATATTTGCATCTTTTCTTAAAAGGCCTCAAGTTATATTTGGAAAGAAAAGCATTGCTCCCCTTAATTTAGCAAAGAAGTCTTAGAAAGGGCCTACATAGGATTTTCTTCTTAAGCATCCCCTTAGTGTGTCAATGAGCATAAATACCTGCCTGCCTCTTGGCCATGGAGAGAACTTAATGGCTCTGGGAAAAGGAGGAGAGGGAGGCAGCAGAAGGAGAGCAATTGACTCTCTAGACCACCTATTGTGAAGTTTCCCTGAGAAAAAAAGGTTTTGGTTTTGTTTTGTCAGTTTATTTTGATTTTAGGTCTAATCTCTACAAAATAAGAAAAATGCCATAAAATCTGGGGAAATAGAGAAGAATGAGGATTATGGATAGAGCATGACCATAGGTAATTCACAAATGGGACCAAATGTCACATAGATGTGACATTCTCATAGAAATCACTTGACACTCATGAGAGATGTGAGTGAAAAACATTTTTTGAAGGACGAAATAGAACTAGGAGCATAGAAAAAAATGTTGATCTTTACTATAGAAATTAAAATTAAGATCTTATGGAAAATGAAGATCCTAAATACATAATAAATGCTATTCTGCAAAACCATGATAATTTACATTATGAGTCAGTTATTAATGCTCCACAAATACCAATTATACCAAACCCAGGAGACTATTTTTGCATTAAAGACAGAAGAGGTACTTCGATCTCCTAGCATTTTCTATCATTTCAAATATGTTAATTTTTCCCTTTCTTTTAATTGACACCAAAATGCAATTTTTGTAGCCAAACTGTACAAAAAACTGACCACAAAACATAACAGTGTTGTGCAGACTGCTCCAAGCAGTACACAACAGACACCGTGACATCTGCAACATTTTCAGCAACCTGGGATAAGGGGAAATTAGCAGAAGGCAACACTAACAGAGCTGACAAAGCGTCTTATATTAACTGGAACTCGTCCTGGCCAACCCTGCAAAAAGTCACTGTCTCTGTGTGAATTATGTTGCTCACGGCCATAAGAGCAAGCTCTCTAGGTCAAGCTACAGTCACAGTACTTGAGAGGTACCAAAAAAAAAAAGAAAAACACCACCACACACACCAAGCTATAAGATTTGCAATTGCTGCATATTCTTTTTGCTATACATATTTGGGGAAAAAAAAATCAATATAGCAATGCAGGCACAGAGAAAAGAGCCGCTGCAGAAGAAAAAGAGTTTAAACATTCCTTGCTTAATGCTGAAACTGCAATCATCATCTCTCTTGGGATACTGTCATTTAACCTTCCTGTCACAAAGGGCATCACATCTAATAAATACCTTAGGAAAAAAGATCCCAATTCAAAATACTGAAATGCTTTGTCTCCAATCTGTTTTATTTTGTTTTCAATCGCAAACAGCCCATTCCAACCAGTATACACACCTCGTGGACCAAAGCACCACTTCATAAAACACAGGAGGCTGCTGTCTAAATGTTTCTTAAATAATAGAGCACTCCCGGCAGCTTGACACAGCCATTAGCGAAAGTGAAAAGAGCAATCGAGGAGCTATTTTGACTGTGTTCCAAATTACCCTGAGTGCTTCCTTGGAGAGGAACCTTGAGCTTATTGCAAAGACGTGGTGGCAGGCACCAAACACAAGACAGCAGCAGCTTTCTGGCTTAAGCCAGCTAGCAGCATTAGCCACCGGAGCCCCCACCCTGGGTCGCTTCAGCTCGCCCTGGAGAAGGGCTCGAGCAAAGGCCGGGGGTGAGGGTAGCCCAGCTCTGTGCAGAACCCCAAGCTCTGCACCGAGCACCCACCTCGGAAGGGCACCCCAGCTACGCTGTGTGTGAGCTGCTGGGGTCTCTGGGGTCTTCTTCAGAAAAAAAATGCAAGAGCCAAAGGAAGTGAAAGGGAAAAAGCAGGATCTTAAACAGCATAATGCAAGAAAGGAGACTAGAATGTAACTGCTGTGCCACAGCTACACCAAAGGAGCACTAAGCCTGTGTGTAAGCTATGTGGATGCAAACCTCTGTGACTTGGCGTGTGTTGGCAGCAATGCAAAATCAAACAACAGTTTTCAGCTGCTGCTTGGCACAGTCTTTTGGCTATTTGTGTGACTCTCTGTAAGGTCACACACTGCTCAATTAGGTAATGCTTTATTGGAAAACTTTTGATGAGCATATGCGACTAAATTCAGACAACTTTCCAGCACAGCATTACATAAGTGAGCACTGCCTCCTCCACCATGAGTAATGAACTACATACAGATATAACACTGGTGCCCAGTTCGCCTGGTACAAGATAAAGCATCTCACTGCAGACTACAAGATACCAAGTAAATGGTGCCTGAGACATCAGTTCTGTCTGAAAAAAAGAAAATATGCATTCCAGGACATAATACATAAGTGTATAAGAGAGACATGAACCTCATCCCTCTTCTTGGCCCTTGCTTTTTCAAGCCATGCATTTCTAGTGCCTGTTATGCTGTTTATGAGCACCTGCTGCATGCCAGATACTTTCCAATTGGTTCATCACTGTGTTCAGGAAAGAGGCACTGTCACTCCCTGCACAGCCCCAACGCCATTTCCAAGTACATTTCAGAGTTTTCGACCTTTTCTACCTGAAGTCGTTACATCGACAATCTCCCCTCATCACCTTTTTCACAACTATGATTCATTGACCTTTACCAAGAAAAGCTTTCAATTTTACACAGATTTTTCTACTTTGTACTCTATTCTTTAACTCATTTAATTTTTTAACATGCTTCCATTACACCCTCTGCTTTCCTTCATTAAATATGTTTCCTCTCCTGTAAGGCTGTGACACTTCAGTCCGGGATTTCACAACGTAAAATAAATAAATCCAATGCATAATAGCCATGATTTTCCATAAATGTCTCAAGATTTTCTGTAACTATATACACCATAAAGGAAGAAAATCTTTGGGCCTGAAAGATTAATATCCATCCCTATAGTATCCGCATATTTTTATTTCAATCTGACAAAGATAAGGTTTTCAGAAGAGAAAAAGAACTGAAAGAATCGGTCTCTGATTTGTGCTAACAGAAGCTTAGCACGGATTCAACAGTTTGCCTCACAGATGGAGAGAGTACATACAGCAGATAACTTAAAGAGAGTGCACTATCACTCCACAACTCCATTTTGTGAGGCTCGGAGCAGCTCATATAGGAGCACAGAGCCGTAGAGACAATGATGGCTTATACGGATATGACTTGCTTCGCACACCACAACTGTCCAGTTGTGCAGTAAGCTAAGCAGAAGCAGGTGTCAAGCCGCGTGGAAAACATGTCTCCTTGAGCCACCCGGAACAAGGGTCCACGGCCTAGAAATCGCCTGCAGGGTGCTAGGAAGCCATGGTTATCTCAGCAATTGGAAGCACGTCCCCCTCACCACTCCTCATCACACGTTAATGAAATCCTAATTCATTGCACTCCACTGACTTCCTCCTGGGAAGCAAAGTCAATAACAAAGCTATCTCAAAAAGAACTATTTTGGACCATTATTGAAGAGACTCAGCAGTCTGGCAGGAAATTGTGTTGTGCACTTTAATGGTACTTTTTATACCTCCCAATAAAAATGTGTTAGGAAGTTTCAAAAATATGGTACAAATATTTGCTTTGACATTCCTCATATCTATCCCCATTCTCTCTTTTAGGAAAAACAGTCCTCTTCTCCAATATTTTAGACAAATGCAGTAAAATTTGCAACCTTTCCACCAAAAACAGTCACTCTAGGTTAAAAAAGAAACTGGATATATTGAGGGAGGATTGTGCATTGTACAAAACCTCTACATTTACTTCCTCAAGTAAAAATGTACCTATAAAAGGCAAAGTGAATCAGGGAAATATTATTGCCATGTAACTATTAAAGCATCAGAAGGGTTTGCCAGTTAAATAATTCTCAAATTTTGAAGTTTGGAGTATAAAAATAAGTGCAAGATGGCTAATCAAATTTACAAATTATTCTGTGTTTTGTATATCACATATAGCAACAATTTTAATAGAGGGAGCAAACTGAATAGTAAGAGTAATTTCCATGTCAAGACCTCATAAGACCGTGATATTAGAACAAACAGGAACATACAAATGAAATCATAAACTTACCATAAATCAAAAATTTGGCAGCAGTCTTAAAAGCCTCTTTTGTTAAGAAACCAACATCTGAGTTTAGCTTATGCATATGAAAAAAGGAGCACATGCATGCACATAATTCAGCTGGTATCATACTTGAGTGATACCATATAATTCTCAACTTTGGTGTCCAACAACTGTTTTTATTTTTGTTTTAACTGAAGTAGATCTGCTGATTTCTCTGCTGTGCTTCAGGGATGCTTTTGAAAATTATCCTCTGTTTCTGGCCATTTGTTCAATCGCTACTGCTTTTGCTAAATCTTCCCTAAAATAGGAGATTTGGAGTGAAGCTACATGCCAAGACCCTCCAAATCACAGGATCAATTATGAGGAGGCTTCACTTCTGTAGTTTGCTAATTTTTTTTTCAGATAAGAGATAAAATCATTTATTTTAATTCCTTTAAATTCATCTTATACTCACAGCTCTGCAGCATCACTTTGCAAGTATCTAGAGCTTCATTTTCACTGCATTTGATTCAGACCACCATCATTAAGCATCCCTGTCAATTCTTGGCAAGCCATTTTTTAAGCTGTAAGTAACAGTGAGGATGTACACTTACAAGGCTAATATTTCTATGCTGTAGCAACTCCTAGCTTTCATGCCCTTTTCTGGCTTTCTTCATCTAAACAAAAATACTTCCTTCACATGTTGAAGATAGAGAATAAGGCTAAAGGAAATCTACCTTTTTTGCAGAGTCCTCTAGACTGCAGCCAGCAGGTAAAGGAAGAAATCAGCTATAAGGGTTGAATACTGATTTTTCTATCTAATTGCTTTAAATATTTTTTCCTTGCACGTTAGCAAAGTTGCCAGCAATCTTACAGCAGAATTTGTCCTTAAATCAGTTCTTTACTGTAGAGGAGTTATACAGCGTAGCACATGATCAAGGAAAGCCATCACTCACTGGAGAGAGGACGCTTTAAACTTGCTATCAGAGAACATCTTCTCACGAAGCAATTCTTAATCATTGCTATGCTGCTTTTCCTACCACACCACACCTAAGACAGATATTTTAAGTCTCTGGGAAACCACGAGGAAGGATCTTCAGAATCTGTGATTGCTGCCTGGCTTCTCCCCCATGCTGTCCTTCCTCAGCTGCTCCGAGGACAGCTCCAAGCTTCCAGCCCTGAACTTGGGTGGTCCAGCAAGTGCCAAGCACTGAGCTACTGCCCAGGGCACTAAGAGAGCTCAGCAGAACTTTTCAGCTACAGAAGGAGCCTGTTTAGCAAGTAATGCCAAAATACACACATGCAGAACCAAACTATCCTGCAACTCCAGTGCTTGCTGCAAGTCAGCTGCAAGAATCTCCAAGAGAGCATGATGTAGCATAAAGAGAAACTTCAGAGTCATGCAAAGATGCTGCACATTGAAACATAAATGTCAACCTCTGCGTACCCCACTGATCTCTCTAACAGCAATTCCAAACTGGAGTGATGGTCTATCCACCACATTCAAAGTGACCGGCGGCACTATTCTGTTAGACTTTCAGCAAGGGACATCAGCAACTAAATGCTTCCTTTCCTCCCTTCAAATGTCTTTTTTGTTGTTGTTTCTGAAGGAGGAAAGAAGATGATTTTCCCCTGCCACCCACACCAAAAACCTTAGTTACTGCCTTGGCGCATGAGGTCCATACTCATTATGAAATGACAGTATTATTCATATTTAACTCAGCAAGTAGCTGGCATGCTGCTTCCAGCCTGATGTACAAGGGAAAATAAGAACTTTGCACAGGTTTGATTGTGCTTCCAGGTTCCCCAAAGGCCATGAATAAATGCTGAGGCAAAATGTTTCCAAACGCTTCCCACAAATAATTGCTTTTAAAAGTACAGTTCTTAGAAGTCACACAGAAATCTACGCAGATTCTAAGCACTATTTTGGAGCAAAACATCTTCATTTTTGGAGGGGGCCAGGAGGCAGTTCACTGTTCAGTATTATATTCAGGATAACTCAAACACTTTTAGACCTGTTACATTATTAATTTGTCTTAAATATAGATTTTCTTGACTACCTACTCTTCAAGTCACAGCACTGTTTTCATGATGATCCAAAATATATTTCGACATTTTATAGTCTTTAGGACTGCTTCTACATGGAATAAATCTAAATATTATTAGGTACTTAAAACTTGCATTCTACAAAAGCAGATTTATCACAAGAAATGCCTGAAATGAAACAACTATTGTGACTCAAGAGACAGGAGGAAGCAGGCAAAACACTGAAGCAGGCAAGTAAGCACTGAATTCAAATAGTATATTTAATCCCCCCAAAACATTTGCTTCTAAATTATCAATTGCCACAAGGCCATCAGACACGACCAAATCTTTGCAAGCTTGTTCTTTGGCTCCACCTGCTCTGTAATGCCCCGAATAGGGTTCTGCAAGGCCAGGGCAAATTCCCCAGCAAGGAGCAATCCCGGGCGGCACGGAGACCTGGGCAGGACAGGGAGCACGGAGAGACACACACGGGGCTCCAAGGCAAAAGCTAGGCCAGAGAATACCTAATTGAAGCTACTACAGGCCACCCAATTCAAAAATAAAGAAAATCACTGAACTTAAACCAACTTTCTCTGGCACTCTGTGTTAGCACTGAGGGAGTACCAGTGATTCTAAAATCTGTATCAGGTACAAGGAATTCATCAAAGATGCCCAAAATGTTTTAGGCAAGGGCACGAGCCAACAACAAGAATAGCTATAATCCAAGAAGTAAAATAACTTAATCTTTAGTTCATTCCAGGGTGGAATGATATTTATCTATTCATGTAAAACTAACTTTTTTTTTGGCTCAGAACTGTAATCTCAGCACAATTCTTTTAAAATAAAGAACTTTTTGAACTATTGAACTATTTGAACTATTTACTCCCTACTGCAACCTTAGACTGAAAGAACACGGCAACACAAAGTGTTTCTTTGGAAGGAACCACAGGTGATTAAAGAAAGATCAAAACCAGGCAGTTATACTAGGCACTTTGAGTACTAATGGATGACAACAGTGAGGAATTTTCTGTGACATGTATTTCTTCCTTGTCTTTATTGCCCATCCATTTCCAGCCAAGTTCAACAACTATCAAATCAATATTTAAACAGAGAAAGGTCACACCGACCTGTTACAACAATTAAAAACAAAGAGTTTAAGATATGTTGCCTGGTTCGGTTTTCCTATTAAGGATTCTGATTTTATTAGATGATAAAAACAGAGTTAGTCAAGTAAAAGAGACACAAAGTATTATTTAACTCAAGACTGTCAGAAAAATCTTATATTCAGCACTGATTATTCCAAAAGCACAAACTGAATTACACTTGTAATGAAAAGATGAAATCTCCCTAATTCATTTATTCTGTACAGAAACCTGTATCATTTCTTCTGAAATAAGCTTAACTTGTAAATTATACCGTTAATCCATCAAATTCATACTGCAGAATAGGTACAGTTTTATAGTCATTAGGGATTCGCTTATAAAACAGACAATCTGGCACAGTTTGTACTCAGCATCTCAGGATAAGCTGGAATAAAAGTTGAATCATACAGAGAAGTAAGTTCAAGCTGAACACAAGCTTGAACAATCGTCACAGAATAACAGCAAAAGAACCCTCATTTTTTTCAATATCTGCAACTAACTCCAACGGTCTGCAACTCCAACAAGTATATTTTGTTTTAGCACTGGTATCTTCAGAATTGATTGTACACTAGGAATCACACAAAATACTTTCCTAAGTATTATAAAGACTATGGCTACAATTCTGGAATGTTTTGATTCAAATAGACATTTCAGCACACCTGCAGAGTTCTTGGGAATCAAATACTTGCCTTAAGACTTACCCGTGTACAATAAATTGCAAGAATAAAATCAAAAGGAAAATTGCTCATTGACAAGCAAAGAGGAAGAGAAGGAAAATGGAAACACCACTGCCAAGTTTGATACATGAATGCTTTGGTAATGCACTAGTGGCCAAAACTGAACTTTGTCAGCAGGCACCCAAATAAAATAACTCAGTTGGTAATACAGAGCAGGCATAAAATTCTGGCATTTCCCATTAAGCAGAGAAGAGACAGAATTGATGGGGTTTGCATGCTGTTTTGGTTAGGAATAACTTTCAAGATTTCTGTGGTTCTGTGGAAGTTCTGAGCCTTTCTATGTAGTATTACTCTCTGGTCAGAAAGATGATATTGGAAAGCTCCCACGTTACCTTTATGGATTCGTTTACACTTACATCTTGCACATGTTTTGCTTCACTTTACATTCTTCTCAGGTGCAAGCTGGCAATTGGCAGCAACTTCATGTGCAGCAGAACCTGATTTCACTTCTCTCCCCCTCTGAAACATTCTTCAGTATGAAACAGGAACTTGATGTAGTACCTACATAGCACTCACACAAGCCCAGATACATGACCTAAAGAGAGAACGCAAAGCCAGCCCTTTGTATTATTGCACACAGGAAAAACCAGAGCACTATCACATCTGTCAAATATTTGCAATGAATAAATTGTATAGATCTTCAATATTCTGTAAATAAGATGACTCTAATGCTTTATGGAAACATACAGCCTCAAAAAAAAAATATTCCCCAAATATTTAAAGTCAAATATTAGTCATTCGTGATTCTCCTTCAAGCAGATGCAGGCATTTGCTCTGCACCCAGATTTCCCTAGGGACTGCCTCGAGCCTCTCTGCCATATTACTTTCTACACCATCTGCTTCTGATTAAGCTAATACACCTTGCTCATTTTCAAACCTTTCCTTCCTGTTACACTTCCATAAATGCCCTCAAGATGCTCATCCTCAACAGAAGCAATAATTCACTATTAGTTGTCTAATAAACTTGGTTATGGAAGAAAGAAGAGGAAAAAAAAAAAAGAAAAAGAAAAAAAATCCTCATTAAGTTAGACCCATTTCTTCCATTAATGCTTTGTGAAAGAGTCCAGAAAAGCCACTGGCTTGCAGTATGCATGTTCTGCCTGCCTTAATTTATTACCGTCAATTTAGCTTTGTCACACAACAGTTAACCTTGCACGGCACAAAATATGGACCACACACACACGCAGTATGA
>JAUBNY010000589.1:2011566-2032398 GCA_032275445.1 Crypturellus soui
CACATCTGAGAGCAGTACTCCTCCCAAAGTCACAAAACATTTAACAAAAATAGGGAACCATTGCTGAAAAGACAAACAGACTTAGGGTAGATTCTTGTCAACATTGTGTGGCATCTGGAAAGCTATCATACTTCAAACTCCTGTAACAGTGCCATGCTCTAAAGGTGTATTTCATGTACACAGGTACTTCTACATGTAAAGGTACAAATGCATACTTCTGTAAGCATTCTGCAAGACTGCACATCTGTAGGAGTCAGAAATATCTCAGAAAAAGTAAAAATCTCGCATGGCCACGTGAAATTACCTGCTAGCTCTATATATCATTAAAGCATTTACAAAATTAACAAAGTGCTATATGCCTAGAGACTCCTGAACAGCTGAAAGAGAAGCTCTACATTCTCTTTGCATGCCTATCTATATACGCAAGGGTGCCTACCTTATAAAACTACAAACATGCTAAAGCATTTTGTTGGGCTGAGGTCACAATCATAAGAAATCTTGTAGAGTGAAGGATTTTTATGACAGTATATTCAACTAGATAGCTTGAGTGTGGAACTGGATTTAGCCCAGGCTGAGTAAGGGAATCTGCAGAAATACTCATGTTACTTCACCTCTGATAGGATCCTCACTACTGAAGCCTCTATAATTACTTATTATAGAGGAATTGGTGGTTAATAATTAACTCAGGATTTACCACCATGACACTGATGAGAAAGGCATACTACTGCCACCAAAACAGAAGCAGAAAGACGCGATTTGCTCAAATAATTTCTGCAAGTGAGTGACAGGATGCAGGTCTCCCAGCACAGAGATTAGCACCCAACCTGCTGCAGCCCATTACCTGCTAATAGAAAAGTTTTTGTGTTATCTGAATCTATGCAAACAACACTGGTTTAGCACCAGGAAGGAAAAGTATGAGAGAGAAGATATATTAAAGAAAAAAAAAAAAAAGGAGGAATTAAATTACTAAGTTGAAATGGCAATATACACAGAAAAACTCTAATAGGCTGAGAAGCTTGTATAGAAACTAACCAGAAGCACATCACAGAACTATTTTAGTTTACGTATTTAAATCCCTTGCTCTTCTTAGCAAGAAATATGTCTTCAAACAAAGAATCACTTCTGGAACCACATATGGGTCCACGTACTTTCATAACACAACCGCTTCCTTGTTCAGCTCCGCAACCCGGAAAGCACTTTTCCTTGCCAGTGAGATAAGCAAAAGCAAGGAGCAGCTCGGGGCTACAGAGTTCAGATTTATAACAGTCCTTGCAGCACGGTTCAAGCCCAAGCTCCACTGCTTGGCACTGTGTGACAACGAGACCTACCAAGCTCTGGCTACCACACAGCCTTTGTGACCTTCAAATAAGCTCAACTTGGCAAGCGAGCGAGCTAAGGAGCCTACCTGGGAGAGGGAGCCCGCACACTGCGCAACCTGTCATGCAGCCAATGACGGCGCCCCATGGAACCGCGGGCCTGAAAATCACCTTTTGGGATATCTCAAACCTACTCCGGGAATAAAAAACAGCAACCCAGAAACTGATTTCCCTGAAAAAGCTCTTTGCTAAACAGCAGACACACAGCAATCAGTTTGCATTTCCATTTCTCCTAGCTGGCACATGAACAAAAATCATACCTTGCTGGGCTGAGGCTAAAATATTTCCAGAGTGCAAATGCGTAGGCAGTAATGCCCTCCACCAAACATAACTCTCATTTTCTGCTACAGATTCCACCTTACCACGTGCCTTTATCAGCTAAAGCAGATGCACAGCCATTAGCCAGGTTACAGCTGCGGTCGGTCACACTGGCCCTGAAGACGTTACTCTGCGCGCTACACGGCAGATGAGCGGGAGCCTTGGCCTCTGCTTCGATGCCCAAGTTTGCTGAACCAGGACTTACCAGCGTTTCTTCTGAATGAGCTGTTCAAGGGGATTTTTTACAGATACGTATTGGGGCTTCATAAATAACTACTATGAACATTTTTCAGTACCTCAATGGCACCAGTATGTGAAAAGCACTAAGAGATAGGAACTCAACTCACCTAAACTGAAGCCAACAATAGGAATTTAAAGCAAACAGAAATGGCAGTGGAAATTCTTTTATAGGCATTTTTGAAGGAGGCCTGTTTTTTATTACTCAAGTTAAGGGTCCAATCTTCAGAGTCCTAAATGGCTTCTCAAATTCTAAGTGCCAGGATTCTTGTTTTTCTTCCCTATCTGCTTTTTAAAGGCATTAATAGCAAATTTCTGAGACAACTCCATGCTATTTGGTTTCAAACTTGCTGAGTTTCATCTCATGAGTTTTCTTTCGTTGTTTCTTCTTCATGCTGATCTTAACAGCAACAAAAACACAGTACTAAAGTTCTCACAACGAAGAAGAGTTAATTATAAAAAAAAATTGCAAAAATCAACCTTCTAAAATATTTTAATTTTTCTCAGAAAACTTCTTTTATGGTGAAAGTTTACAGCAAATAAGAGACAGACTTAAAATCATTTGTTTTGATACATAATTACATAAAATAACTCTCCTCTCTTGTAACAGCTTTACGTTTTGCCAGTTATCACACTTTATGATCTTAAGGGTTTGGGGAAGGTTCAGAAACATTACTGTTCTTAAACTCCTCGCTGAATTTTAGGGATAAAAAATCCAAACCACCTGTGCTCTAAGAATAAACCTGTCTGCTTGACAGATCTAAGGAACTGAAGAAGCTGTAGAATTTTTTCTTTTTATTTAAGAAAAATGTCTGGAAATAAAAACACTACTGTTTCTCTTAATTATTTTCCTCTTGGACATACAAGGAAGTAGCACTTCTTTTACGCATATGTTTTAAGTTATATCAGTTCCATTGTTTCTATTTCTTCAAGAAGTTTAATAGTGCATAAGGTATAATTGAATTTTCCAAACTTCAGTTTTATCCATTTTCCAACACTACAGGATGTAATTTGATATTAAAGAAAGGACTCTTCCTGGTGTCCCTTCGACAAAAGCAACCACTCCTGTACTATATATGGCTTCAATTCTTGTGGTGAGATTTTCAATAGTTTGCCACAGATCAGAAGTTGTTTTTTTCCACCTGCAAAAAGCCCACAATGTCAGAGCAGCCGTCTCATGCGTTGGTGAAGCTGGTTCTGTGGGTTCCAGCCTCCTTCTCAAGCACAGTGCAGAGGCAGGTGGAGCTACACGTGTGTTTCAATTTTTCTTCCTTCCTGTTATCTACATTTTTGCTTTCATCTGGAGGTCTCCCTCTTTTCCAGCTATCCCCTTTAAAAGCCTCAGGAGAATCATTAGGAGCTTGCCTAAAGCTGCATGCCCCAGTCCCCATACGGACAACACAGAACTTGAAGTCAAAACCACTTTTAGCCTCTCGGCTCCCCTTTCTTCACACAGTCTAGTCTAGTCTCTCCCACCCTCTTACGGGAGGTTTTCCTCTGTGGTTCCTCACCATTGCTTACCAGTTCTCAGCTACACGAATCTTTCGAAGACAAAAACGTTGCTAGGGATGCATTAGCATAACATTAAAAAGAAAAAAAAAAGGTGACAGCATTTCCATCCTTCCCAACAGAGCTGCCCGAGGCTACCAGGATTCCCAGGGAGCCCCTAGGAAGCCTGGCCATGCAGCAGGCTCCAGCACTACCACAGTCACCTCGAAAGGCTGCCTTACTTGGCACACAGACCTGGGACTCCTTTCCACTTCTGCCCTCTGTGCCTTTCGGTGCCTCATGCTGACAGGCTGCTCTGCTCCTTCCCCTCTTCATTTATTCCTGGTTTTTGTTTGTTTGTTTGCTTTCGCCCCTAGAATAATCACCATCATGCAAAAAGTGAAAATACCCCAGAACACGTAAACATCAAACTAGATCAATTAGGTCTTCAAAACTAGGGAGGAAAGGAAATGGTATCTAGGATAAATATTCAGAGACTTAAGTAAACCTTAAACTGCAGTCCAATAAAATCTTGAGTTTAATTATGTTTTAAATATGCCTTTTAATTAAGTTTGCAATTGTTAAAAATCTGAGTGTCTCAAGGGGTTTATATGAAGCTGTGAAACATAATCACCAGAAAGTGGTACAGTGGTTTATTCTTTTTAGAGTAAGATTTAAACAGGAAAAAAAAATACAGATTCAAACTGCAAGCTCTTTAACAATATCTTGATAAAGCTTGTTCTTTATCTTGTGCTTTATGGAAAGAAGGCCAGAAGAAGGACAAAACACCTTCTCCTTCTCCATTGTTGGGTTGTTTTTTTTTGCACTGTCCCTGCACTGCTCCCCCACATTTGGGGCAGAGGATAGAGACGACACAAGTCCAGAAGCCAGCAAGGGATCCAGCTGTGCCCTGTTCTCAGCCACTGAGAAGGCGGAGGGATCAAGGGCATCACAGATATTCTTTAGCTATCATTTTGTAAATACTTTCCACATG
Source organism: Crypturellus soui (assembly GCA_032275445.1). Classification (NCBI taxonomy): domain Eukaryota; kingdom Metazoa; phylum Chordata; class Aves; order Tinamiformes; family Tinamidae; genus Crypturellus; species Crypturellus soui. The sequence goes on from JAUBNY010000589.1 coordinate 2,015,980, forward strand.
ATTTCTTACCACGCTTTGTTCCCACACGTGCATTACATTTCTTCATCGTGCAATTGAGGAGGTAGCAATAGGGATGTTTCCACCTTGTGCCAGCACCGGGGGTTTCTGCTCTGCTTGGAGGAAGACACATGTCCCTGCTTAGACCCTGTGGGGCCACAGCCACCTCTTCTTCCACTGGACAGACTGAAGTGTTAAACCCCTCAAATTTATGTACCCAGAGCATAAAAATAGTTAGGCAAATGAGTCATAAATAGGAATATAATACAGATGTCTTCCATATTCTCCACACTAGCATACAGCAGCCAAAGCCAACTGTCACCTTGTACAGCATGACAATTATTTTTTCAGAGCTGGAAATAGCATAGCAGCATTTATAGAAAGTAACCAACTACAGCTGGCACCGTGGCCATCCTCACAACTCCCTGAACAGAGCAAGGCACATGCACACAGCATCTGGGGGTGGGGGGAAAGAAACCACACCACACATAGCTAGTAATCCTGAAATGAAAATGCATCACAATTTGCAAAGGAATCAAACAAATTAAAGCAGGAGAAGGAATTACCAGGACTGGTAAATGACACTGCCTGCAGAAACACAGTCTGAGGAAGACCTTTACACAGTGGAGAATTCCATGTGGAATTGCATGCAACTGCTTACAGGGCATGCACAAAAGGTGCTTGAAAGTTTTCTTCTATAAAATCTTATAATTTAAAAGCAGTGAGATTGGCTGGCCTGGCTGCAGCCCAGCTGCGCCGCGACAACCCTGCCATGGCCGGGGCCCCGTGCAGAGGCGGCTGCCCCCCGTGCTCCCTGGCAGGGGCTCTCACGTTTGCTTTCCCCACCCCAGGCCCAGGTTGTTCAGGCAAACTGGCTTCAACACCTTTAATAACAAACTACATTTAACGCTGATCATTTAAGGCCTGAAAGCGCAAATATGCAGAGACGGCATAGCAGATACAGAGCAACCCTGCACAGGTACCTCCCAGAGCAGCCGCTGCCAGCAGAGCTGCCCGCCTTGCTGCAGTGCACAAAACCCTTCCTCTTTTCACTTAACATGTCTTTGGAGAAGGTGAAAGCTCAAACAGCCCTAGCACCTTCAGCTTGTTGGCACTGATTTTTTTTTTGTTTTTTTTTTTTTTGCTTCTGAAACGTGAACAACCTAAAATAGGATTGCTCAAAAGCACAGACAAAACACAATAATATTTTGTTGAACAAACAGTGCAAAGCCCAGACGAGTGACATAGCCCGATAAGCTATTCCAGCTGACCTGCCTTATTAAGATATCTGTTTTGCTAGTTTCAGTTATAATACACACACCAAAAAACATTGCTCATGGCCAGCTGGTATCAACTGAAATAAGAAATGTGGCATTATTTTCCTTTTTCCCATCCTGTGAATAATCTGAGAACATCTGAAGCAGCTCAGCCTTGGAAGGAACAAAATAACACAAATATTTTTGACTTGACAGAAACAGGCAGCCCAGGGTCCTGTGCTAAAGATATAGGCATCGTAGTTTTGCACTGTTATGTCTGCAGAAAGGTTAAGATATATTTTTACTTAAAAACAACAATGAACAATCTCACCTGTAGTTTTTTTGTGCTTCAAAATTAGTATATATAAATGCATAAAACCAATTTGCATCACAAGCACAAGGGAGCCTGGGAGAAGGCTGAACCGAACACTCTTTTCTTATGTAAGCTTAGCATTTAACATACAAACAAGTCTACCCATTTATTAAAAGAAATATTTGATATTTAAAAAAAAATCACTCAGTTATGCTGGTTTGATTTTACTGATCGTACTTCCAGAAGAATAGGAATGAAAATGTATTTGGCAAATAGTTCACAATATACTACAAAAGATTTGCCTAATTATGGATGGATTTCATATGCAAGGTGTCTGGAATTTGATAACAACCCTTTTATAGCAGTTGTTTAGTTGGTGGTTGTTTGGGGCAGCAAATCCCTTTTCCTCATCAAGTGCTGTTATTCCGTATCGTAGAACACGCAGTGAAACGGCCGCTGCCGAGCTCTGAACTCTAAAGGGAAAATGGAAAAGTGAATCTTAATTGCAACCCTCAGGAAGCAGCCCCCAGCTCAGATGTATATTGAGATACAGAGGCTCTCCTGTTTCCACAAGGCCCGATGGCCCCGGAAGGGCAGGGGAAGTGGTCCTGCAAGCTCGGGAGCACCAGAGACCAAGCGTGAACTCAGGTTGCTGGCCCTTCTCCCGCTCCCACTTCGCCATCAGGCTCCCTTTTACTCAGCAATCCTGCCTTCTCCCTCCTGTCACAGACGCACACACCTGAGTTTTTGACTTACTGTGACTTTTAGCTGACACATTAGCTGACCTGTGAAAACATCCTCAGCCCAGTACAAATGATCTGCTTCAGCAACCTCACTGACTGCAGCTACCTGTACCTACCGCCTGGTTTTGCGGCCACGTAACTGCTTGCAAAGCTACTGTGATTTTCCTTTTCATATACTGAATAGCCATTTTTCTTTGGGGCGCTTGTCCAGGGGGGTGTTCTGAGCACATGCACACAGCCCTGCCATGCTGAACGATGACAGACGTCCTCGACAAGGTCCTCTGTGACCCATGGGCAGCCATAGGCCCTGCTGCAGCTGCAAATGCAATAGCTGCATTTCATTTGGTTAAGTAGGAGGGTGGTTACACTGTTTGTTAGACAAAATTGATCAGCAGCACATTCTGGACACCTGCCAGACAACGAGACCCATGACAAATGCCACACAACGAGACCCAGTGCAAACACCAAAGCAAGGAACTGATCTGGATGCAGCTGTATGTCTATAGCCAAAGCAACTGCATAAACAAGAAGGCAAGGCAAAGGCCAAAAAATACATATATAATTTGGAAAGACTAATGGCTAGTAAGGCTAGCTTGGAATTATAATCAAGGAGACAGGCATTTTTGTTTTGATTCTTCCTGCATCCAGCAAAATAGGCTGGGGTTGGGAATAATTCTTTGTAAATTAATGAATTATATTAAAGAAGTAGCTGACTCACGAGTTTTCCTTCTAACAAACTACAAGGTCCCAATAGCCATTTAGAGCCAGTCAGAGCTAAAAGAATAGGAAAGTTTGTACTACATCAGATTTTTTATATGTAATCACATGCTAAGGTTGAAGAGAAGCTCCAGCTAGAATTTTAGATTATTTTTCTGGTGACTTCCCCAACTTCTGGTTTACTAAAACCTAATAACAACATCTGTGAATTTACAGTAGACATGCACAGTTTTGTTTAATGCAACTAAGCATGAGACGTGATACCTGAATTACCATGAAATTTACATGTTAGGGCTACTTTCGCCCTGCAAAGACCAAAAGTTCTGGCTCCTTGGCTACTCTGCAGGAAGCTGCCTGTATCACATCCTTGTCCTGTTAATCCCCACCCACAGACACACAGCAGCTCACCTCTTTCTCATAAAAAAACATGCAGCAAGATCAAGCAAAGACAATTAGCAAAAATAACTAATGAGCTATAAGCTTGGACTCTGATGTACTCTGGGGAAACGCATCCCAAATTCTACAAGGAAAAGGTTTAAAGAGTTTCCTTCACCTAATTGTACCTGGCAGAGCGCAACCTGTCGCTCCAATCTAGGAATTAGCGCAGACAATGAAACCTTGCAGGCACTCAAAACTTGTCGAGCCACATTACAGGATGCTTAATTACGGTTCAGCTGTGAATGCTCCCATTAATGTGGCAAGTAAACCCATTATTCACTCTTCTTATTTGCACAGCACTGTTGAGCATGGAATAAACAGTCAAAGGACAGAAGTAAAATCTAGGCCATTTCATAAAAAGCAGTTTAATTTTTACTTTTAAATGCTGTGGTGGCATGAATAAATTTTTCCCTCTATGGTTTTCTGGCTCCTTGATGTTCACGTTATTGTAATCCATGCATACTCTGTGATACTTGTGTTAAAATATAATAATAATAAAACACTTCTGATAAATCATTTCGGCCTGAACAGTTTTATTTTCTCTCCTGTCCTTTCTTAACACAGCAATTCCCACTATTCATTAAAGTAACCAGGAGCTTACAGCTAGCACCTGGCTATACAGAGTTAAGAACCTTGGAACTATAAAATCCAGAACTCAGCTGGCTCTCCTCGGGCCCTTGGAGCATCCCCACCTGCTTCTCCTTTCACTGCCCACGGACCACAATGCGAGGTCATGGAAATACCTTCCTGCTAAAGCAGCAAATGAGTCAAGCATCTGGACTGCTTGAACTTCTTCATCTCTGGGGCAGACGGCTAGGAAGCCAAACCCGCTGCTAGCGGCACATCCCAGCAAGAGGAACAAGAAAGCTTAGCAGGTACACGAGGGCTTAGGATCTGCCTCCTCACATTACTACTGTTGTTACCAACGTGGACACACTGAGAGTCCCCATTTAAAGGTTATGCTTAATGATAAAGGTTATGGCCAGTGAGAAAAGGGCTCCTATAACAAGGCACCGCAGAGAAGGTCGCCCCAGCCCTCCTTTTGTTCTTATTCCTCTACATGCTTTCTACTTGCAGTCTTACTTACATGCAAGACTAACAAACAACATTTGGAGAACACATTAAAACACCTTCAGTCTCTCTACTCATTTATTTACAGTTTTCCATGGGATTTTTCTGTTCGACCATATGGGATCGTATTTGGCAGGTTTGTTCACTGTTGAAGACAGCTTGGTTTTGTCATAGGTCTCATCATATTCTGTTTTTGTTTTTTTTTTTTTCATTTTTTATTCAGAGCTCCTGGAATATATACATCACAGAGAAGTATTAACTCCAGGTTAAGAAAAATATTTTTTAATTACAGTGCTCTTGATTCTGAATATTGAAGAGAAATCAATGCTTCCTAAAAGCCAAAGAGAAGCGTCAGAATGCACCCAAAATAAAACTCTTCACTCTCAATTTCTAAGCTTCTCTTATAATTCCTGGTGCTACTCATTTTTGAACACTCATGGATGGCAGTAAAATATTGCCGTTCAGGATGACTGATTACCATTATTTTTCTTTTCCAATTAGTTCTTCTCATGCTCACAGTGGCTTAAGTGGTTACTACAGGTCTACAAGTACCACAGAACAGCACCACACTTCTGTGCCATAGAGTTTCCAGGTAACTGTCTTGAAATTTCTCTTCCCCCCAGCAACTTACCTGATCCTGAGAAAAGTAATGATGATCTTCAGTTTATGTAACACACGTCTAAAAAGTATGTTCTTTCCTTACAAGGGTAAAAAACACGACATTTTTCAGCATCACCGACAGAGAAAGTATTTCCACAGTACAACACTTACACCACAGGCCTGTAGCCTCCATGTAAACAGTCATGGAGTGGGAAAACAACTGTTAAATACAGAACAAATTACTGAAAATTTAACTAAGGACTGGAAAGTATCATCCTAACAATCAGAGCCCACCACCCACGTGTAAAGCAACAGGACCTGAATGTAAAGGCTTTAAGTAACCGAGGCAAAGCCAAAAGTTCAGATGATTATGAGTTTTTGTATTGGGTGACAGATTCCTCCAAAAATGAGGTAATGGCAGTATAAATGTGAGCAGCAGTATTTACACAGATATTGAAAACTTTAACCTTCTGTTTGAGCTTTTATTTGCTCAGAATATACTGCAGCAGCCATGTTGCTGTGGCAGTAGCCTGCTTTCCTGCAGGCCTATCTGCACCAGCTAATTTCTCCTCAAATCAGCCTCTCACACATTCTCAGAAATTCTTCTGTAAATAGGTGTTTCTGGGAAGGAGAAAGCACTGTGATTATTCCTATGAGCCTGAAGGGAATAGACATGATAATATTCCTTCTTTTTTTTAATTCCTCTTCTCTCTTCTTTTTCATTTTCTTTCTTATACCCAGGCCCCTCCTAAGTCCTTGCAAAATACCAGACCCAGTGTAGGCAAATATGGGCTATGTAAAAACGGTCAGCACTTTTAGATAACTGTGACCACTAAGCAGGAGAGAAACCATTCAGCCCCCTGGGTAAATACAAGAAAATGCTTAAAACACCTTAAAACAGCAGTCCAGGACTGTGCCAAGCAGCAGCTTTCCAGCATTTCTGACCAAGCTTCTCTTTTTTCATGGTAAAGCAGCTGTCCCACAAGAGAGCATGAGATTTAGAGTTCAGACATGCCCATATTTCGGCGCTGTGGCAGCTTGATCTTTGAAAACTCAGAGTTCTCATTCAGGCCCCTTCACAATAAAAGTTGCTAAACACAACACTGATGAGTTGTCCTGCTTTTGATGTATCACTGTATTTATAGGTTTTCAGTAGAAACAAATTCTTGGTCCAAGGTAAAAATATTTACTGACTTCATGGTCACTACTGAAAAGAAAGTTGGTAAGCATGTCTAAGGGTGAATGAGGTGGAGCATCCTTAAGTTCTACTTATTTTTCCTTTTGTCTTCTACAGTCCATTACAAAGCTGTTTGTGCCATATGTTATTATACAAGAATGTGCAAAAATTCTGTAATATTTAGCATTTACTTGCAAATTTTACCATTAATATGTGAAATGTCTGCAAACAAATAAAAGACCTATGATCCTAAACTCTGTATTATGATTCAGTAAAACTATACTCATTAATCAGTATCATAGCAATGCATCCAGCAAGGAAGAAAATGTAACAAACAGCAGATTCTTTGCTCCACTAAACAAAAAATGAAAATATCAAATTAAGACAAGACAAACAAGGAACAGCATTTCTTAAAATTAATTCAGTATTGTAGAATTGTAGACACTTTCTAATATGAAATATTAGAAAATAATTATTCTTTTCTATATAATTTCCAATATAATTTCCAATAACTGGAATAATTAACTGAACTTTCATTTGATAGTGTACATGTTCAAAATAATCAATCTCTTTAAAAATATATATAATCGCAGTTCTGAGTTCAATAAAAATTTGCCAAAAATTTCCCCAAATTTTACCAAACTTCCTAGATTAACCACAGTCATATTTCCGAGAAAAAATCTTTATTTTTCTTTAAAACAACATAGAGTATTATTCTATAAAAATGGCAGCATGGAATTGTTTATTTATCAATGTTTTCCATATCAAATGCTCACCATTCCCCTGACTGCTATAAAAAAAAAAATAGCTCCAGATCAAAAAATAACTGTGACTCCTTCTGTCTCCTGCATTATCAGCAGCAATACAAGTCCTCACAGGGAACAGAGTGATCTTCTTCCCCACTAAAATTAAACAACAGCAACCAACATAAGGGCAACTTCTTCAGGCCAAATTCTGCCTGCCAAGGATGCAAAAATGCCAGCAGAAAAATCTGCAGGCAGACGGAGATGTCCTTGGATTTATTTTCTCCCCTAGCTCTGTCTCCCACGAGAAAGGCACCACTAGACAAGGCGTCGTAGGAGCCCAGCACGGGGGGGTGACCCACGGGCAGGGATGCACTAAGCTTCTTACCCACCAGCGGGGAAAATAGAACATGGGGGCAAAACAAGCAGCGGTGCTGGCCTGACCCTAAGCACGTGCATTTCTTTTGCAACCGATTACACCAGGAGAGGGAATTTGCTCCAGCTTCTGAAGTGATTAACAGCACCTTACAGACTGTTATCTCGCTGCGCCATAGCTGGGGACACCACAGCATCAAGGCGAAATCCCTCCCAGAAACAGGAAAACAGACAGGAACTGGAGAACAGGAAAGAGATCAGTGGCGCTGAAAACCCAAGCGTGCTTCAGAGTTCAGATCCCAGGCCTTCATGGAATTTAATTTTCATCTCATCTCAATCCCTTGAAACACATCACATTATTGGCTCCGGGAACCTCACGTCTGCATAGGGAGGACAGCCCTGCCACAAAGTCCCCGTGGAAAACTGGCCCAGCAGCCAGCTGTCCATACCCAAGTGATACTTATGAAATGACAGAAGGGGAAAGCATGAAAGGTTTATTACAGACATCCACCTTTTCCAAACACCTAACTGAAACACATTAAAGTGACAACTGGAACAGGCTGCCTTTGGCAAAATGCTGTAGAAAAAGAAACTACTTATCCTGACAAGACAAGCTTCAGTAGATGGCAAAAATGATGAAGTCGTACAGGATTTCTTACTTCAATCTCCACTTTTGGGATAACGTGCAAACACAAAGAATATTTAACCACCACAGCTGTCACGTCCTATTGGTACCTGCTCTTGCACGTGTGAAGAATTGCCCATACCCACACAGCTGGTTTATGAATTTGCTCTCACTCATTATTAGCTTGTTATAAAGCTCATTACAACAACTTTGAAAGGCAGATCAGAACTACAAACCATTTTTTTCTTATTGAATGTGTTTTGAGTACATGAAATGGATGTTCTCTAGCATTAACTCAGAAGTAAACACAATGTAAAAGCTTGGCATAAATCAGGTGGCAGCTTTGCCTATGATGTGGCTGGCTGGACATGCAATGCTGGCACACGTGTACAGCAATTCCTACCTCTCCTCAAGGAATATTGTGAACTAAAACTTTCAGTACATTAAACAAAAGAGTAATAAAGTACAAAGGAAAATGATTATTTCATTTGTCTTGTGAACTGAATTTGAAAGATAAGATTAATTTGCTGCAGCCAAACTTTCCCTGCAGCATAATTATTACACTCTTGCCTAGAGACCACTAAAAAGTAAAAATATCACCTTGAACCAAAAGGTGAACTGAGATCTCCCCCAAAACTAATTCTGCTTTATTTTATACACTCTTTAACAAAAAAAAAAAAAGTACAGAAACAGTTAAGCAAGTCTCAGCTTCCATTCTCATAAGTGCCTTGTGATAGATTCATGTTTATTCATGTCTTCATGTACCAAACCTGGGCCAAACCCCGAGCAGCACAACCCAGTGCTGTACCTCACATGGCACAGAGGTGCACCCGTTAACACCAGCTGAGCCTTACAGAAAAATTAATTCTGAACAGAAGCAGCAGCCTGCAGCAAGACTAGTAATTAATATAATCAGGTCAGGTGCAGAAGGGACTTCTCTAACCTATGGTGAACAAGCAAAGACGCTTAAAATTCAGACCAATTTAAAAACTAATTAGCTTTTCTTCAATTGCCTGCTAAAACGATGCTGCTCCGCCTCATCTGCCATGTCAACCACACGAGGAGAGAAAGACACACAAGCCTACCAAACCGAATCCAGCCACGACCGGAGACCGGGAGCTGGCCTGAAGTAAGGCTCCAAGCACACGAGTGGCACGGGACAGGAATGTCCTCACATAGGAAGACTGCAATTGCCACCTCTCACATACTAGGGATTTTACTGCACATGCAACTTACTTCTATTGACACTGGCAATTAAAAGAGAAGGGGCTAAAAATACCAGTCACGTATATTAGACAAGTATTGTCTTGGATATAAGCATGCATTTGAAGCACTCACTATATTCTGATACGGATAACTCTCACCTTAGTAGCATGCAGCATCTCAAACAGGCCAAAGGAAGGCAAATTCTAGGGGTACAAAGGAGGAGGGAGGGAAGGGGGAGCCAGCAAGTATCAGAACACAGGGGATGAGGGCCAAGAGGCTTCCTGGGACGCATGCAGGCTCTGGAATTAATATTCTGGGCATTACCTGAACATGTGCCTCACTGAGCTGCTACTAGATTTCGGGGAAAAGACAGGCACTGTTGTTTTGTTTTTACAAGTTATCCACAGCTTCTATGTATAGAAATATTGTAGCTCCCATTTTAAGCGCTCCAACTTACTAAGGATAAGTCCAACTGACTAAGAATAGATGATTAATTCCACAGACTCATTTCTTTTGGCACAATATTGACCACATGACAAACGACTATTGGCAATTTCAGATATTACAGTAGCACACCAAAAAAAAGGCTAAAATTATTTAGAACTGAGAAGATGCTGAATACAACAAATGCAATACTACAAACCATGAAAAAACTACAAAAATAAACTTGGTTAAGATTAGCTTGGAAACATGATAAGACAACCTCTTCTGCTATCCCAGAAGTCCACAATAGGCTAATACAGGAGAGAATTGGTTGAAGATAGACTACAAATATCACTGTTTTGAAAGCCTTTGTTGTATAGTGTCATTTCAAATTCCTGGCAAAAAGTAAACATGACACTGCCTAAGCAAAACTCAGGTTGAGGGAGATAATGTAAACCAAGCGTGATCTGTTCATCTCATATGTCTCCTCAGGCACTTGTGCTTTAGTTAAACTGAAGTATTCAAGATTCAGAGATTGATTCAACTAAAATTCCCACCTTTATATCACAAGTCCACAGGTCCTTTTCAGTTGAAGCAAAACATTCATTCCTATCAAATAGAAATTCATTCAAACCTATCAAATAATATTCTTGACAACTTTTTCTTCCATAAGGTCACATCTTAAAACTTACCACTGAAAATATTTTACAAGGCACTTAAAGACCTGAACCCAGAGCAACTTTTGTTGAACACAGAGGCATCAACAAGCCAATCAGGATCTCTGCTCGAGTCCCAGATAAATTTAGATGAACAACCAGTCTGCATTTTAATTTCTACTGGTAAAGCCTTGCCAACAGCAACGTTGCACAGTGACAGAGCTGTTCTGAACCCAAGCCCATGTTTGACCCCTCTGAGGAATGTTAGGAAAAGCCTTTTCTGACACAGTTCCTCAGGCACACAAGCAAGGCAGAGGTGCCTGTCGCATGCCCACCGTTTGGAGTCCCGCATGAAAAATAAAAAAAGGTAACTATATATATATATATACACACACACACAGTATCACTGCAGGAGAACAGTATTACAAAGCACTCGAGGTGAGTTCAAATACATCTTGTTCTGTGTAATTTGGAGGGGGAATTTCACAAAGCTTGCTCTATCACCCAGCTGTATGCCTCACCTACCACACTAGGATCATTTGGGAACCTGCTCAATCTCTTGCAGAGCCGAGTTTCTTCCCTTTGCAATTAATTTAACAATTCTGTAGTCATAAAGTAAAACTGGCCGGTGAGAAAACCCAGCACAGAAGAAATGTGTTCATTTTTCAGCATCTCAGATTGATCAGCTCACCCAGCAGCCACAAACTTCATCCTACACAAAGGATCAGTAACACCTTGATGCCAATGGAAGAGGACACTGTGAGCCCAATTAGGGAACCAGCACCTCCTGGGTCACTTCTACACTGTCCAGTTTCAAAAGCACAGGCCCTTGCGGATGGGGGCGGCGGGGGGGTGGCAGGAGAGAGAGGGGAGTCATCTTTCAAAGTCAGCTGTACTTTACCAAAATACTCATCATCATTTTAGTGAGATCTTTCTCATCTTGAGGGAAAATTCTGGCATATTTTTCATATATCATATTTCAGTGACAGGCAAGGAAGCAAATTAATCATAATTTTATGAGTGATCTAGAAACTAACCATATGTTGGTTTCTAGATGGCTTCCTTAGAAACACTCCTTACTGAACAGAGGAGCTTGGATTTACCTATCTATCCTCCTCTGAGGTTTGCTCATCACTGCTGTTCTCAACATTTTTTTGAGGTTACCTCTCATCTTAAACTTCTCTCAGCCACAACTCTCACTTACTATGTGCTTGTGCCTCATCATCTAAGCAACGGCACAAAAATTGATTATTTCAGTTAAAAATTAAAACCAAGAAGTCTGCCACACTTGGGATAAAAGCCTCTTTAAATGGATTTATGGATCTGCCAAGACACTAAAATAAAAGTTATCTGAAAATTTCTCTCCCCCTAACCAGTAAGAAAAACCTCTTAGTCTAGTTATTCTGGGAACATTAGCACCCATCAAATCATACATTTCCCCACGCTGCAGCACAACCTGACATGTATAAATGGAGTGTGTTCTTCCCCCATTGTCACGGCTAGGATGTTCGATAACTATGGTCCTCGTTTAGAAAGGCACTGTACTGGAAAGCTCCTCCATGGACAGAGATGCTGCTCTGCCAAGCCAGGTTCTTACATGTCTCTTTTTCTCTATGGAGATTAAGGAAACATTTCTCAGAGCATACTGGCATAATATACCTCAGAAAGTATTTAAGAAAATACTCAGTATTTAAGAAAAAATATTGATACACTAGCAAGGATCAATGCACAGCCTTATTGTTAAAGTGATGTAAATACAAAGATAAATATAATGGCACTGTAATGAGAAGTCACCCTCTACAGACGGAAACAGTTTATTCAAAAAGATAACAGAACATTTGAGTGACCATACACCCATTCTGGCTCACAAATAAATAAATAAAACTTCCTCCCTGCTCCTTCTTGATATAAAGTGTTATAAAAGATTATCTACAAGACAGAGAAACTATAGATCTATAGGGCTAAACCCAGCAGAAGAGAAGTGACGTCATTGCTGTCTGCTCCTTTTTTATGTTTATCAATTAGAAACAGACGCTATGGCCTGAGCACAGATGATTTAGATGATACAGAAGCTCATTCCAAGCTATAAGACAAGACTGGTCTGACTGGCTGCTCATCCCAGAAATGCTTATCGCCGTAATGGCTAACCCAGCAATAATCTGGCCTTTCACATTTCATCAACACACAGCCCTTGACGGCGCAATGCACAATATTTCCTTAAGAAAACAAACCTGAAGGAAATGTTTAACTTTTCTTTGGATGCTACAGTATCACTGGGAGCTAAACAACTTTAATATATTTGATACCTCAAGGCATTTCTTCCATTACAGGCAACCAAGCAGCACAAATAGAAAGCAAGCATTACTTACAGCAGGTTGGCCCTTTCTGAAAAAAAAATGCTAGCTTATTCTTCTCCCATGAGTTACAGCACGCAGTAAATTCCCAAGTTGGGAAATGACATTGTTTTTATGGTTGTCTAAGCAAACTAATACGTAGTGTACAGAGAGCAGCAACTGACATTTAGCTCTATTTGGGAGAGCAATTCCTCCGACAGCCTACAAGGGATAACCTTATATTAAAATACCTCCCTTACGACTAAGCAGAATAAACACCAGGAGTCTCTAATCCTGATGCAATACTAGAATCCAGCTAGTTGCCTATAGTTGCCATTAGCAGTATTTTCATACTTCTCTTTATGACATATCCCATTTTTTTTAATCAAAATTGAGGATAAGCTATGGAACACAACTATAGGTTCCCACTTATGCAGTGTAGAGAAAAAAAATGATAATTTCATTTAGATTTTATGATGCAATAACACAGCCAATGAGCAATGCACTGACAGGAACCGGTAGAATGGCCTAACGGGAATTAAAGAATTATCCTACTTTTTGCAAAGATTAACGTACTTGCCCTTTAATAGCTGTTGTTTCTTTTAAACAGGAACATCTATTAGATGACAAGAATGTATATGATATAACCTAGCACACAACAGATTAAATACGCTACACACTTTCCACAAGGTAGGTAAACTATTCTCAGAATATCAGATACTTTAGGTTCAGTTAATATATTCAACCAGTGCATACATAAAACTTCCATTAATAAATATTCCTCCACTTTCTAAACATGCTTTGTCAACTACCATTCGTATCTTCCAATCCAAAATTCAGGGAGCAAGGCACTGCCACCTTCCAAAAGGTCAGTCTTCATTTTCGATACTCGGAACAAGGATAATATCCAGTATTTATATTCAGGAAAGCACTAACACCTCAGGCTTAATCCCAACTACAAAATTTTCTGCAACATACTAATAAATCACTCCATATTTTACAAAGAAACTCATTGGTCGTATTTTTGCCCTGCTCCTAACAAATTCAGTCAATAAAAAACACCAATCCTTTTTTTCTGCCAAACCTCAAAGTACTGAAATATTGAATTTAACATGCACTATACATAGCCAAAAAGCATTCGACTCCCTGACAGACGCTGAACGAAGGCTACCTCAGCCAGGATGCCCTAGAAAGTCTCAAAGATAAAACACCTCTCCTCTCTGTGCCCCAAGAGCTTCCCAAGGGACAAGACCAGGCTGCAGACCCTGGCGGCGAAGGGGAATTGCCCGACCCTCCTGCACTCGAGCGACGCGGTGCCACCCGCCAGCTCCCCTCCCACGGCCAAGGATGTCGGCAGCGACGGTCAACGGGATGAACGCAGAAAAGGGACAGGAGGCTGAACGGCTATCGAGGCTTTTAAGCACTGCGTTATCACTATTCAGATAGAAAAATCCAAAGCAAAGCATCCAGAATGAGCCCATTACAAAACAGGATTAAACAGCATGATGACCACCACAATGCTGAAGGACTCTTGAACCACCTGAACAAAAAATGATCCTATTAATTTTCCCTGTGCATCCCTCTGCCCTTCGGCCGATGCTCCCTTCCCTCCCCGTGCAGACGCACACACTCACACGCTTTTCACCCCATTAAATCGAACCTGTTCTGCTGAACCCGATGTCCCAAAAACAGCCGGCAGTCGTGGTCCTTCAGGCAGAAGCACATACCCGTGATGGGCCATCTCTCTTCCTGCATCCCCAGAACAGCACTGCTAATCCTACTGTGACTAGTCCATCTCCTTTTTCCCCCATCAGCTTGTCACATTACAGCGGCAAGAGGAACCCACCTCACATCAATCAAATCGGAATAAATCAACAGAATGAAATCATCATTCTTTGCTAAAAAAGGATTGAGTGACAGAGACTAACTGCTATTCTTTTCCTTAAAAAAAGGGACTTGGAGAAATCTTGAGTAACTTGGTCTTGCATATCTAGTCCATTCCAAAATGCTTTTTGTGTTGTTTACAATAGTTTCTCCTGGGCATCACAACCTTGCTGACCGGTAGCTCTCCAAGTTTTGGTATCACTGCATTGTCAAGGAATTACAATGCATTTGTAAAGAAAATAAATATGTCAGGATCTCGTGCTTAAAACTGCAGCCCACATTTAATTGTAACTAAGTGAGGTCAGCACCTCTTGTTCTGGTTCACCAGAAGGGACCAGGAGACACCGACATGCACAGAGCCTCGCCCTGACATTGTGGGTCTCTCTTGCTCATCTTTCTACTGGCATGCAAGCGAATCCTACACACACCAGTGTCCCCACAAGACACCCAATCTAGCCTGAAAAAAGCAGAGAGGGCGGAGGAAGCGTTACACCAGCACAGCTGGAAGGCCCCGCTGAGGACTCCAGCTTGGCAGCGTGCTACACTCCTGCAAATAGACTGGGTTTGGTACCTCTCCAAAGGCACATCCAGTGAAAGATGGATAAAAGTTAGTCCTCTTCTCCTATGTATTTTGAGCTTGTCCTAAAAAGAGGCATGTTCTTGTAGTGGAGAAGCTGCTCCATCTATACAGAAAGGAAACGATACCAGATTTCAGCAGAAGTCATTTGAGTACAGATTCCATACAGATAACCATTTCCTGCAAAGGGCCAATGTTCCTTTACTACCGAGGAGAATTTGCAGGTAGCATTAACACCTCACTTGTGCTCTGCAAGCACCATAGCAGCAAAACAGGAGCAATGGCTAAGCAGGCCTTTTAATCCTTTTGCCTTGTTTTAGTTAGTTTTATCCAGCACGTGGCTGTGGATAAAACGCTGTCTCTGCCCAGACACAGCCATATTTAAGAATACTAGCTAGGAAAATTCAATAAATTCAATCTTAGCCCGTGACTCTGGAACAGGCAGTGGCTTCTGGCAGTACACGACTAACTGCAGCCTGCGTTACCGAAGATGTTGCTGCAACAGGCCCGAAGCGAGTGTTTTGTCATGGGTTTCCTCCAGATAAACAGCAGCAGGGACTGTGCAGCTTGGCTGAACTACGCAGCTCCTGCACGTGTGAGCTCATTTACCAGGGCTTGAGGAAGGTGTGAGCCTGCGGTGAGGCACCTCCCCAAGGACATGCATCCTTCATCCCCCAAAAAAGTCTGCTCGTATGTATTATTTTAGAAACAACTTCTGCCTGCACTTGGTACTCATAGGACAGGAACAGAATTTTCTCAGAATCCATGAGTTTTATGAAGGATTAGATTTCCCTTGCAAAGAAAGTGAGAATTTAGAATCAAAATAAAGCAGCGCTTTGCATATTGAGATATATTGAGGTATACTAGCAGAAAAGGTGAAAGAAATGCAATTCATGACACCGCCAACATTACTTTTTCTATCACAGCAGAGTTTTAAGGATGATTCTTATTTCATTTTCCTATCCTTGATTAACACAAGGAGGTATCTGAAAACAAGGAAGTTACTTATTCCTCAACATTAGTTGACTAAAAGACATTCTCTCTATAAGGAGTATTAAGAGATCTACAATATAGAGCAACTCTGGATGAGATGGCCTTTCTGCCCAAGTCATTCCCACCCACGTAACACATCCCTGCTGGAATCCTACACGCAGCACGCTGCACACCGGGACACTGCCGCAGCCTCACGCCAAACGTGCCACCTCCGTGCAGCACCACGTAGACCTCCACCGTGTGTTTCTGGTCCGAAAGCCAAGCACGCGAGGCATCTGAATTCTGGAAACAG
>JAUBNY010000589.1:2045635-2060993 GCA_032275445.1 Crypturellus soui
TTGGTGGTTATTTTAATGCACCAGCAACCTTCGGAAGGGTCATCTGTCTCACAAACGTCACCCCCTCATCTCCTGTGGGCCCCTGGGGTGCAGCAGTTACCACAAACATGACGGTTCCTCAACTTAGTCATAGTCTGGGCGACTCATGTAAGAGCTGCCAGTATGATCCAGGAAATATTTATTTTCATGCTGTATTCGGCCTTTGGCACCTAGAACGAAGAAATGCAGAGCACAGGTTTGCAGTTACACCTATCTCCTACCTTAGTGCTACACATCCAACGGATTTATTCACAGGGGATTTATGTGTGAATCCTTCAAGGTTTAAGTTTACCCTTGCAGGGAGACTTCAGTTAAAAACGAAATCCTTGGGATTTAGAGAGGTGCGAGCGGGAAAGTGGGATTATATTTTCCTCATTTTTTCCCTCATTTTAGTTATTTTATGTTATTTTATTGTCACTTGGAAGGGCAGCAGCGCGACACCCCGAGGACAGTAACGAACGGGGACGCTCAACCCCCAACGCGGGACACGGCCCCGGCCGCAGCTGCCCGCGCCGCGCCGGGCGAGCGGAGCTCTGCGCCCGCCCTCGGGGCGAGCAGCGGAGCCCGGGCAGGCCGGAGGAAAAGAGGCTGAGTTTTTGTTTCTTTTAACCGCTTCGTCAGGCTTTCTGGTACTTTTTTCACGAAAGAAAGAAAGAAGTAGTCAGTAGGTGTTAGCCCTCTCCTCATCCTAGCCTCTAGGAACTCCTGTCTTGCCTTGTGGATGTTTGCTTAACAGCACTTAGTTTTTCACTTCTCAAAATGAAAATCATAGCCAGGAAAGGATTTTTACAACGGATTTCTACGTTCATGAAATGAAATGGGGCAAAATAAGTATTTCTTGCATGGCACAAGGTATATTTTTAGTCCAGGTGCTCATTTCTTAGTGGGGTCTCCTTTTAAGCATCACTTCCTTGGACCAACCCAGGATTCAGACCCTTTAGGTTCTGCTCTGGACCCCCTGTCAAAGGTTGCAGTTAAGTACTTCACAATATGACTTCAGCTGGACGGAACAGGAATAAAGACCCTTAAAATAGTGATATAAAAAGATGTCTTTAAAGCATCAAGTTCTTTGGAATTCGATCTACAACAGCTGAGGAAACCATAGATAAAGGAGCCTCTGGAGATTATCTTTCAGAAGTCATGTCACCTAAATGATATTTCAGGAGGACAAAAAGCCAAACCTGTTCATAATCCAGCCACCCACTTGTCTCCCTGACCTGCCCCTCTCTCCAAAAAGAGGAAAGAAAGTGAAAGGGGTGGGTAATGTATCAAGCTGTGAATGTAGTTTGAGCTCTGAAATGCAGTACAAGTTACTACACAAACACCTAAAAGCAAAAGCACCAGAGAGTAAGTCAATGGATCAAGGTTTGGAGGGAAAAAAAAAAAAAAAAAAGACTTGTTTCTAAATTTGTGAAATGGCATCTTCAAGATAAAATATGTGCTGAAATGGAAGCTCTTTTAAAGAGCTGGATTTACACAGCAGTAATCAAAGGAATAAAAAGAGGAATTTGGTTCTGTATCTATAGTGGGAGGGTTGTGAAGCCCAAAGCAGCATTTGAATATGTGCTTTACCATGTTTTATTTGTTTTTTATATTAGACTGAAAGAGCTGTAAAATAAGCAGCAAACTTTCTTTTAAAACCTTAGAAAAGTGAATATGCTTGTCAGTATGTGGAGAAAAAAAGCAATGCTATACATATATATATATAATAACTGCCTATTCACTGAAGTACCAGAGTGCCCTTAACTCAGTACCTATTTAAGGGACTTATTTTCACCAATGTTCACATGCTCTAGGAGACCCTGCATGTGCAGGGGGGTTGGACTAGATGACCTCTAGAGGTCCCTTCCAACCTTAGGCATTCTGTAATTCTATGATTTTGCTATAGCAAAAGAAGAAACACCAAGAAATTTGTTATCTGCATATATATTCACCACAGCAGCCAATCCTCTGGGTACAGTATTACATGGAAGCTCCTCATCAAGAAGATTATGCTAGGCTGTTCTGCCAAGATGAGCATTTTCAGTCTATATTTTGGCTCATTTCATGACCTCGGTGTTGGGTTGAGCCAAAGAACATGCATGCAGGCATTTCCTGCCTCCCTCTCCCTCACAACCAAAGAGAATCAGCATAATCTTCCCTTAAATTATACTTGTGTCTTCATAATTGCTAAAGTCATCTCATTCATGTCCATTTTATTCAACCAGAAAGTGGAATTGCTTTAAAAGAAAAAGGTCAACATATCTTAGGCTGTTTAGCTGCAGTGTCCTGGGGGTGACAGAGATCTAGGACCAGAGGGCAGTGTATGGCAACACTGCAACAAGCAGAGGGGGATTATTCCCGCTGTAATACAAATTAGCTCACCATAAACAGTTCTGTAATAACATGAGTCATTCTGTACACCAAATGAAGCTATATTAATTTATTAAAGTTGCATCTGAACCTGGCAGAAAAAGCACAGCAAGATCAAGCAACATTCAAATGAAAATCTCAGCATTTAACAAAAATATGCCTGCAACACCTGTAAGACTAGAAACTACTCTTCCCAAAGTGTACAAGTAACCTTCTAGGCCTCAGAAACAAAAAAGGATATGTGAAAAAGTTTCTTCACATCTTACCATTAGCAGCAATGTTTTTTTAAGTTGAAGCAAAACAAGGAATGATTCAGTATGTTAAACAAGAGACTAAGGAGACATAGCATTTTTTTTCC
Source organism: Crypturellus soui (assembly GCA_032275445.1). NCBI lineage: Eukaryota > Metazoa > Chordata > Aves > Tinamiformes > Tinamidae > Crypturellus > Crypturellus soui. Next base: position 2,048,385 of record JAUBNY010000589.1, read on the forward strand.
TCTACATGTCGATTATAAGTGTCAAAAATTAAGAACATTTTTTGATGAAAGCAGCTATCAATCTTCCCTAAACTGTAGCTGATCTTTTGATATATATCATTATACTAATCAGTCTCATTTAAACTGAAAAAAAATACTGATACTAAATTACTGTTGAGATATTAAGGTACTATTAGTACTAAATTAAAAATTAAGCAATTTGTAAAACTTTAAAGTTTTATTCTGAACTTAGGTCCAGCATCTCCAGAATTCCTCAAGATAACAAAGTTAATATAGCTGCATTTTAATACAATATTTTTAAAAATGTTCCCCCTACCTGCCTTGCAATGTCATTCTTCCTGTTTCATAGTCTGTGCTATTTTTATAAGATAAATATTTACAAGAATTGTTTATGTATTTAAATGCCTCCACTTTTAGAGTCATGCGTATTTGTTAGTATTGGCTGTTGTATGCTCAGTACTTTAACCTTTATTTCTTAATATGACAAATATTTGGCATAATATATCCAAAAATTGTTCTTTTCTACTCTGATATGCCCTACTTCAGCCTTTTTTTATTTCTGTATTGTAACCCCCCTCAGCTGTTATGTTTTACAACTATCAGTCACTTTTTAAAATTATCTTTGCTGATTGACCAAAACAGTTGATATTATTACAAAACTCCAAGTTAATAGTTTGCTTGAGAAATGAGCAAGTGTTGAAGTGCTCATGTTCTTTAGAAGTTTGCTACTTCCTTCAGTATCTGTTCTGGTCTGCCTGGCCGCATGTCCATGCTCCTTCCAGGGTCTCAGGGAGATTTCCAAAGGATCTAAAAGGTTTTAAACCTTTGCCTGGCTTCGAGGGACACTTTAACACACAGGCTGGGATCTGTCTCTGTAACAGATAACATCTCTCCAGGTGCAAAGTTCAGGCCTACTTCCTTCCTCTGCAAGCAGCGTGACCACTGAGGTGAGAGTCCTTCTAGAATAGGGCTTATTTGAGCATTAGAAACAGTGAGAAATAGGACATTTAGAACTACATTTACTGAGTTCATCTAAGCATCTCAGCCTCCAGACACTGTCCCTCACTACCTTAGCACAGTGTCCTTTAATTATAGCACATAGTTACATGGGGTGCAGTCCAGTGATGAGTAAGTACATACACCATAAATTAGTTCCAGTTGCCCTGATATCTGGACAATTTGCTCATTGGCCTTACAGCCAATAAACATTTTTTTTACAATTGAATAAAATAAAGTTAGACTATTTTTCCCCCTCAAAATTTCTTATTACTCTCCTCTAAATAGTCTCCCCCCAAACATCCTTCCTGTTCTATAACGACTCAAAATCTTAAAATAAGCTTTATGGGTTCTTATTAGTATTACTCACATTTCAAACTGCCTCCACAAATGTCCCTGTAGTCCTATGACACAAACAGCAAATTCAAATGAAAGATTTGAGGACTCACAGTCTCTTCCCTTCCTTTTTGCATCCTAAAACCTGCATTAGGAAGAGTGAGAAAGAACACCACTGACTTCAAAATTGTTCATAGCCTATATTTATATAATCTGAATCATACTGCTTTTTTTGTTGTTGTTTCAACCACCAAAATGTCAAGTTTCTCTATATTTTGCCATACAAATAGCTTTTTTGGTTCCTTTCTTTTCCAATAGATACGTAACAAAGGAAACAACCTCCTTAGATATCTGTTATCGTTCTTCCTGGCTTTGATTTTGTGTGCTCCACGTATGTGTCATGCAGGTTGTCCTTTCATGAAGGAATTCCTCCCCTTACCATATGGATACTTGGCACAGAATGTAAATATCTCATTTTTCAGTCCCCATCTCTTCTTGTTTGATCTTTTGTTATACTTTATGTATAACATAAGTAAGTCCAGGCAATTAGTGCACTTTAAGTAATAAGCAATACTTGGTCACTGCTGGAATGCTGGAGGATCGGTCTGAGGCATAATTACAGTAATCTGTAATATGCAGCTGGTTCAGCTTCTTGCACAATTTGAACTGTGACTGTTTATCCCTATTATTTGGCCACAAACTGCATATCAACCTGGACACTATGATCACAGTATACTTCACTCTGTATCTTGTTTACATATTTTGTATATATACTTTGGCAAATAACTTCACATTTCCCAAAATACTTAACTGCTGTTTTTTTTTCCCTGAACTACCTTATTATTTCCTACCCAGGAAGGATCCTGAATCCAAGTTAACCGGGATTTCCTAATACTGTAACTAACATGCAACTTTTTCCCACCTTTTATTTGTAAGGCTTTTTTCCCCTATTACCACCCCCAGCAAAACTGGTGTCTGTATTTTTACTGCTGTTGTCCCACACTGAATTTCTTAGAGCAAGGCTGAATTTATTAGCCATGTTATGCTGCTTTTGCAAACTGTAAATTTAGTCTTATATAGTTTGACGATTTTGCCTCAGGGCCGTATTTTTAATCTATTTCTAAGGACATAGAAAGACATCTGGAAAGAAGTTAAGAAACACTCTTGATTCTTAATTTCCACTGAGACTTTTAGTGCTTGTGTTGTCTGTAAATTCAGCCTTTCTTATAACTGCCTATCAAGTTACCTAAATAAAAGAATAATCAGTATCTTCCACATATATATATTTTTTAATGTTCTGGCTGTGTTGAGAATCAAACGGGGTTTCTGTAACTGTGCAGATGCCCTTTGGTTGCATTTATTCTAATGAAGTTCTTGATATATCCTTTCAACTGCAATTTTACTTGACAGCCACATTCCAGACTTTGTGGGCCCATGTTTCAAGCTGCAGCGTGGGCTGTTTGCTCTTGCTCTTCCATCAGTCCTAGAGTAATAATATTTTTTATGACAGCCGTAAAGTTCCAGTAGTTATTATCTCTGATGCTCCAGAGCTGTAGTTATTTTTTAATCGACCTCGAAGTCCTGCTCAGTACAAGGACCCATATGCATAGCTGCCATTACTAGTTTATTCATTGGCTATTTGGTACTGTGCGCTTGCCATGTTTTTCCCATTTGTTCCACTTCCCAAAAGATTTTCAGCTTGTCAGAAGCTGCTGGGGCCACTCACCTTCTGGCTTTCCCCTCCGTAGCTGGAAGCTCCCCTTGGGTACAGGTTCCCAAGTTTACTTCCATTCCTTTTCCCGCTCTCCCCTTACTTTGTATTTTTTTCAGGGCTGCTGATCACCTCGTTCTCGATGAGTGTCCTACCTACAAGGCCATCTGCTGCTGCTCCTCACACTGCACCTCTGCCCAGGTTCTCGGGGCTGCAAACACAGCACAATCTGTGAGGGAAAGGAGCATTGCTGTGAACTAGATCTAAGACACTGCTGCCACGTCTTCCCTGGTTCCTGACTGTTTCCACATCAGGAGTGAGTTCAGGAGGAGAACAGGCTGAGCGTCTTCTGTACCCACGGGTTATAGAGAAACGCGGTTGCTTCCCACCTCTCCTCAGCCCTCCAGCGCTGCTCAAGCAGCCGTGCTGGCCGTGCTGGCACAGCAGCCGACGCGAGCCCTTGGCCCTGGGGCCGTGCAGGAGGACGCTGCCCACAGACACCGTCTGCTGCACAGGGCGCTCGTGCCAGCCCCAGCGCAGGGCAGGCCAGGGAGAAGCCTGCTCTGCCGGCCAGCGGCCCCAGGCCACCCCAGGGCAAGAAGAAAGCTGTTTGCTCACTGCCTCTCCATCCCCTCACCTCGTCTGTGCACTCCACAGGCCTCATCTTTCACAGTTGTGTTATCACTCTGCCCTCACTTCTTGCACTGAGGAGGAGCGTTACTGAAAAGGAGCAGTTTGTACCCTAGCATTGAGTGAGCTGAGCCTCTTTTCTCAGTGAAAAGCTCTTACAGGTTGGGGTGGAAGATTTCAGAGCACGTCCACTCGCTTATGATCTTCCATCTGCTGTGCACCCTTGAACCCTCACCAGCAGTAGCAGAGATCAGATTTGGCCTTCATGGGAAACACTGAGCTAGAAGGCAGTCTGGAAGCCAATGAGGGGTCTCCTCAGCTACTGACCTTCTCATGTCTGCTAACCCCAATGCAGACCCTACCCAAACAAAAACGCCTTGAATTTCACATAGCATCAAGTAAGACTGACAGACCTTCATCAGTATGACAATACCGTGCTTTTCTGCTGTCTGTTTAGATTACCCAAGTTCTGTTTTTCTCCTGAAATTGTTCAGACACATTCAGCGTGTTTGCCATTCTGCAAAGCCAGGAGCTGATGACTGTCGCCTGTTATGTTGCTTGCACTTTGAATTAGAGAAAGTAAATTAGGGAAAAAAAAAAGAGCATCTGCAAGATACCTGCATTTCTCTTAGCAATGAAACTATATTGAGAAATTAATGTATTCCAGTTTATTTCAAAGAAAGTGCATATATTTATTAAAATTGAAGTGCAAGGGCTAAGATCATAAATAGTAACTAAATATTTAAGACAGATTTTCCCCATGAGAAGTAACTGATATACAACTTCATTATCATTTTCCTTTCTTCAAAGTGAATAGAGAATGATTTTTCTCTCCCCCTAGTGTGGAACTTAATCATTCTACTGATGGCAGTTTGGCCATTTGGTCTGTCTTCTAGCATTTGAAGAATTTTTTTATGTTAGCTTCTTAATTTAAGATTTTCCTATAATTTCTGTCTCCACATGAATGGCATTTGGTCTGAGTAAGAATTACAGAAGGGACCGTCTAGACCAACCCCCTTGCTCCAGCAGGGACACCCAGAGCACGGGGCACAGGGCGGCATCCAGGTGGGTTTGGAAGATCTCCAGAGAAGGAGACTCCACAGCCTCTCTGGGCAGCCTGTTCCAGGGCTCTGGCACCCTCACAGGAAAGAAGTTCTCCCTCACATGGAAATGGAATTTCTTGTGTTTCAACTTGTACCCATTACCCCTTGTCTTGTCAGTGGCCACCACGGAGAAGTTTGGCCCCATCCTCCCTACATTCTCCCCTCAGTTACTTATACATATTGATCAGACCAGGTTTTTCTTCTGCAGGCTATACAGGCCCAACTCGCCTAGTCTTTCCTCATATGACAGATGCTCCAATGCTTTAATCATCTTTGCTCTATGTGGGACACCCTCTACAAGATCCACATCCCTCCTATGCTGTGGAGCCCAGAACTGCCCCCAGTATTCCAGGTGCAGCCTCACCAGAGCTGAGGAGAGGGGTAGGATCCCCTCCCTCGACCTGCTGGCAACGCTGAGAATATTTACTGACTTAGTATTTGAAAAGGAGACTGGAAGTGAAAAAGGGTTTCATCATGTTTAAGGCAATTGGGAGCTACAGCTATGTTATGTTATAAATAAACATAAAGTTTAAGAAATGTTATGTACTTGTCTGAAGCCTCACAAACTTGTGGTGCCTGTAACAGCAGAAGAAAATTAATTTAAAAGAAAACTAAGACAGACAGAATTCACTTAAATCAATTTCTTTCTAGACTTAAAATTCTAACTGAAATTTAAGATAGCCCCATTTAGGAGTTAACACCCACTGCAAGCTTTAGATTAACATTTGAAGGAATGTACAGAGCTACTTCCACAATTATGCCATATCCACAGAGGTACATAAGAACAAACTCTCCTAAAAGAAATTAAAACTGCCTTGAGGCTCTGGTTGGTAGAGGGATAACAGATAAGACTTCATTATTTTCTTCATTTCAAACCTGGCCTACCCAAATCAATAATAAGAGAGCCATTACTACCTAAACATTATCTTCTCCAACCAAAACAAATGGCTTCAGTCAGCATTTACTGAGTATACTCCAAATCCTCTTTGGCAGTTGTTCCCTCAAAAGCATTTCACAGAGAAAGTGATAGCATTTCTGAATTAGCCTGGGGATGACACATAATCACCTTAGGAAGTGATTTGCAGATTATTTTTTAAAATCAAAGATTATTAAAATAGATCCCGTTATAGCCTGCTGTGAATCAGGCAAACAGGCTCTACCTAATTTTGAGATTCAGTCAGACAATTCAAAAGTGTCACTCAGATAACATTAGCCTTAAGTGATCCTAGATGGAGATAATGAAAAAAGATACAGAAATTTTAGTGTTCCTGAGAAACATAATGAAAAAGGGGAGAGCAATAAGACTGGAAAAGTATTACAAAAAGCCTGTGCTAATATTTTAATAAGAAGTTTAGAAGGACACACAGTAGACAGAAGATATTGGATAAGACAGCAAGTGAGTTTCTAGGAAAAGTTACTACAAGATTAATATGCACCTTAAACACTAACACTACTAAGAGAAGTCACAGGCAGCTAGCTCTGCTTTTGCCCTGACAACATCTCTGGCAGTCGCAACGGAGAGGCAGATGGAGCACTCTTAGTGCTAATTCCCCCTTGCTTCTGCGTGGGAGGAGACATGAGCACATCATCCCCACACAAGCCACTTGTGAAAAATACTTACACACTGAATCCATAGCCCAATAGAATAGACTGGGATTCTTAATAGGCAGAGCTCAGCAGGCTTATTTCAAGCCTGCAAAAAATCACAAACATACAGCTCTTTTTTTAAAGAGTATCTACAAGGATGGAAACTTCAAACCTCATTACTCACAAATGTGAAATGCATTTTCTGGATCTGTTTGGCATCTTATTCTATAGCCTTCAACAGTCCTCTTGAAGATATTTAATCTGATAAAATGAGTCTGGTTTTATTGGATCAAGATTATGCTACAATTCTCCCTGGAGATCTAAAACACTGTGGCAGACAGAAATAAGACATCTGATATAGATATGTTGTACAGGCAATTTTAAAAATGTTTCTGTGCTCATTTTACTTTGATTACAAATCTGTATTATGCTGATAGGATTCACATGTGGAAACAGGTAATTAGGTATCTAACCACAACTGTTTGCACCTGTCATTTAATATAAACCTCAATGGCCAATGTAAGAACAAAGTTCATTTTCTACTTAGAGAGAAATTGCACATGCAACATGAAAGTAATTCCCTATGTTTACCTAGATTTTTCTTTCAACTGATGCTTATATTGGTCACTTCTAATTTAAACCATATCAAGTTTAAAATAACTTACTACACTTAAAAGACAAGGGCATCTAAAAATATAATTTATTTGCATTGAAAATATTACTACCTACTACATTTTTTTTATTAATAACTTACATATGAAATCCATGGATACACTGCTTCTGGGCTTCATTTTTCATTTGCTTTTACCTTATCTTTCTTCGTATCAGCTCTTCAAAAAGCTCATAAACACATTTGTTTGTTTTGCATGACAGAAGAACATCTACTTCAAGAAATAACAAGCCTTAAAGGTAAATTAGGGTTGTCTTAATTGAACAACATTTATACAACGTAGAGTGCCCAGCAATTTGTGGCCAGTGACTTGAGCACGAAGCACAGCCAAAGTGCCATCTGTTGCACAGAATCATGCACAAGCCCAGACAGCATCAATCTGAGGGTTTGCAAAGGCTTCCACAGTGCAGAAGCCAGATGGTAAATCCAATATTCAGACAGATTCAGAGCTATGAGTGCATTGCATCTTTTCTGCGTACAATTCTGCGTTTTTTTTTAAATGCAAGATGCCTGCAACAGCAACTTAGTCACTAATCACCTGTTCACACAGGCAAATCTCAAACTGTACAGAACTTGCAGTTTTTGTATTTATATTTGAACATTACATTGAAAATCTCCCATTGGAAATTTCCCACTACCAACTAATATTTTGACACTATTTGCATACCACACATGCACTTGTTTGCACATTTCAGCCTCTGATATAGCCCTACAATATTGCTATTGAGCAATAACTTTTCAGGTTTATTGCCTAGACAGCAAGAAGGTTCCCATTACCTGGTACTGAGGGGAGTACTACTGGAGTGGAGGTAGTCAAAGGGAAAGAGTTGTCCCTCTAATGTGGCAGTGGTCTTATAATTCAATCCACAAAGACTAGTTTTCTGCAACACATACAAGTTATCTTACTTCTAAAGGTACTAAAAGATGATGAATTTTATCGGTCATTTGACAATACGAAAAGTATCTACAATTCTCACCTCTTAAGTTAAGGCAGCATACTTATTTTGAACAAATAACTAAACTTTTGCCTAGTTATGAGCAGAACACATCAGTTAAAAAAAGCAAAAACTTAGAAAAAATAAAGCTCTGCAAATATAATCTGCTCTTAGTAGTCCCTATTAAGGCCATCTGTAGTGGAAATGCTCTCAAGTAGAAAAGTCACCTTTATTTTGAAGGAGATAACTGCATCTTAAATATGGTAAATAGCATAAGGCCCATATGTCAATAAAATTGCTTTATTGAGCACATATGCATGCATGCATGCACATAGGAAGCCCATAAATCAGAAGGGTCCAGCTGTGCCTCCACCACTTGGAAGTTCAATGTAGAAATCTAATAATGATGTGGCACAAAACCTAATGCACTAAGCACAGAACCGCCAATCTGATGGCTGCATCTTCATCACGCTGCAGATAGAGCTCTGAACTTCTGCCCTAAAAAAGGGCACTATTAGTAGTACAGCCTACTCGCAGCAGGACTTTGTAATTATGCAAGTAGTAAAAGTAGGGGGCAGTCAGAAAATAAGCAGGGTCATTTTATGGGATGAGCTGTTGTGCAACAACAGATTCCTTCAGATAGCCACACTTCTAGTGCCCTTTTCCACGGAGCAGTAGGACAAGCACGTGCTTTCCTTCCTGCAATCCTCAGAGCAGGATACAACACACAATAAAAGGTACTTAGTCGTATTACAGCTGTGGCTTTGCCGTAATTACAGCAGGACACTTTGCCTCTGCAGCGCTCCAAAATAACAGCCTTTGCCTGAGCAAACTGCCTGCTTTCATCCACTAATACCACATTTCTGATGATAACGCTCCCATACACACAAGTGCTCTTACTGCCCACATAGCTCCTCTCTTATTTCAATCCCACTCATCTTTTTCAGCACTGTGATTACTCCTTATCTTTTGCCATTGATTCCTTCCTTGGTGTTATTTCTTATCTCCCCCTCCACTCTTGATTTGTTTTCTTTTACAGAATTGTCTTTGCCTTTCTATATCAGGCTGAGCAAAGAGTTATACTGAGCTCAGACCTACAGCTTGTCTTTCCATGTTTTAACTCCAAATGGAAGGTTTAAGGAGTTTAGTATACCAGAACTCTCTAGTAAAAAAAGTAAAACATAAATTAAAATAGAAAAAAAAATGCAACACTTGTATTCTCCCTGCTTGCTTGAAAAACAGAGGAATCTTAAGACTTTTTAGAGAGGATATTTTATTTTTTAAACTTTGACAGAATGTATTTTCCCCGTAGACTCTCTAGCCATAGAAAAGCATCAGTAGAAGAAAATAAAAAAAGCAAATCATTAGTGGGAAATAAGGAGTTATGTGTAATGATTTTTCTTTCGTAATGAGCTATGTTTTATCTACTTCTCTGGCCTTCAAAGAAGCAGTATTAAAGTTTCACCAGAAGATTGATTACTTAGAAAAATAAGCTCTTGTGTTCAAAATTAATTTGAACATTTTCAAATAAGTAATCAGATTAGAAGATGGTTGAATATTGCTATAAATCATCTGGGGGTGGGAACTTACAGCATTTCTGGAACAGAGACCATATTCTGGGAAAAAATCGTAATTAGTAATATTCAAACCATGTTTAAAATACATGTACAAAAGACTACAAGCAAGTACAATAGACAATTGCAGAAATTTTATGAGAGAAGCTTAAGTATCAAGCAATGAAAAGAAAAAAACAAACAGCAAAGGGAAAACAAAACAATTTATTTTGAAGACATCAAAATTAAAAAAAAAAAAAAAGAGAAAAGAAAAATCTCAAACAGACTTCCACAAGCATATCAGCCAAACCCTGGGAGCACCAGAGCTACAGCCCTCCGAGCCTGGTGGAGGCTTCAGGGGCAGCTCCCCGCAGAGCCTCCCCCGAGGAAGATGGGAAAGGCTGGGACACCCTGGGACTCCCCGGGCTGCAGCCAGTCACACATGGCTCTGCTGAAAACTGGCTCCCCCGCAGCCCCGAAGGCACCCACACAGCACCAAGGACTGCGCCCACCCATTCTTACCTGCTTCTGCCCAGGAATTCAGCAGAGCCAGGATGCGTCCGTTTCCAAGGCTCTTATGCAGCCTTGTTTAATAATTCCCCACAAATGAGCAGCAAATAAGACACCAGTTCCCATAATGAGCTCAGAGCACCAGTTCTCATTTAAGAGCAATTAAACTTCTAGAGCCAGGCTTTGCAAAGAAAACCACTATAAACAAAATACCTCACTGATGGGGCAATGACTGCATTATCAAGAAGAACCCAAGTTACCCCAGGAGCAGCAGTATTCATCTTGCTCTGGAAAAGCAAGAGATGACTGTAACCCTGGGAAGGGAGTCAAGTAAGGGGTCCTCTTCCCCTGAGCTGTTCTGGGCCAGTGGCAATACAACCCAGTACGACTGTGAGTGACCCAAAACATCTGGAGTGGAAGGTGCTGGTCTGAAAACTGTTCTGGGGAAGATGTGATGTAAATAAGAAAGAGAAAAGCTATTCCTTATCACTCTGATCACAAGGATTGGTGTGCTTATGTACTCACAAACACCCCATGTCACCCTCATCTGCCAATCTCCAAAGCAAATTAATTCACATATTTTTGTGACAGTCATTCTCTTATAAATTTAAACACAATGATTAAATGATCTTGTAAAATGCATGCTCACTGTGACAGGCATCATCTTTATTTTTAAATTAAGAGAGACTGATCAATTAGTTTCAAGAAAGAGGACTCTAAATGGATATAAAGGCCATACGCTACACATTTATTCTGAGGTTTGCAATTAATCTTTCTAGCATCTCTGTTGCATACACTTGCTCATTCTAATGGCTTGCTATTGGTATGGATTTCTAGTGGAAAGGAGATGGTGGAGAACAGCCAGCAAAAAGTTTTTATCTGTTTTTAACCTTGATCACTGTAACAAGCTGGTACGCAGCAGATACATCTCCCATTTGCTTTCATTAGCTACTGAGAAGGCCAGTCTGCTTTTTGCTTTATTAAAATAGGAGTTTTTAGATGTGAATACATGTTTTAATTCATGTTACACTTTCTGCACGGTGGTGTGGAGAGGCCTCAATAATTCAGCTTGCAGAGTCAGCTGGAAGCCACCAGGTAATCACAAAACATTGCCAACAATAGTTTTGTCTAAAATTTGACAGCCTTTTCTAACAGGATACGAGCAACATCTTTCAGAAACTATCATGTAATGGGAGTACGTGATATCATGAGGCTACACTGTGTGTTGGTAAATTCCAGGAGCTCGCTGTCACGTCTCCGCCACCTGAAACGACCCCGCAGCGCGTGGCTGAGATCAGCAGTAATGCGCGCGGACAAGGCTGCCGAGCCGGCTCCCTTGGTCGCAGCGGAGTGTCACATGCCGAGCGAGCGCGCTGTCCGCATCTATCACTGCCGCTGCGTGGCAGCTCGTGTGGCCGGGCACCGCGGAGGGCTGTCTGCGAGCGCTGCGGCCGTGCAGGGACCCGCACGGCGCACCATCCCGCGGCCCGCCTGCATGTGGGCACAGGCAGGGTGATGGCTGTCTGCAGTAAGTCAAAATGACATTTCCCTCCGCTGAATCCAGGCCAGCCTGCACTTCAGGGTTAAGGCGGGCTGGAGCACAACAAAAGTGGCGGTGTTTTGGAGGAATTTCTAGCAAGTTTTTCTACACCTGCTCTCTCACTGCTACTGATGAAACCTTCTTAGACATCTTGAATCTCAGTTAATAACACTATGAAGGACATTTTAATTCAGGACTGATTTTCCTGAGTCTATTTAGCTGTGCTGGGTTTCTCATTATGTACCTGAGGATAAACATGTTTCGTATCTCTCTATGTGTGGGACCACCACATGAACCCATATGCTCAGGGCAAATGATAAAACCGACAGATCCAGTGTTTTACTAATTCCCTGTATAAAGGATTTCCCAAGGTGCCAAAAGAAGCATTTATTTAGCTCCTTGGGAAAGGCAGAGGATATAAATCATTTTGTATCTGGACTATTTCAGTATCCAATTTTATTTTAAGTGATTCTCCGTTCTTATCATCTTCACAGCTTTGGAAGGTCTCTGTCAGGTAGCAAAAAAAAAAATGTAGTCTTTTCTGCTCTGCTTTCAAGTGAGGCAGATCCCAGATTTGCCTCACTGAAGCGTGGAAGGGCTGCAGCGGCAATGATGTGTCCTTCCTTCCTGCAGCGCTGAGGGGGCTACCGGCTTGTGCTGTATCTGCTCTGACCTAACCAGAGAAACAGATTTAAGGGGATTGCAGAAGAGTGGCCTTCACAAGTCAATTTTTTTTTTCTGCAGTGTAATTTATGTATTAGTGTAAGTGAAATTTATTCAATATGTTCATCAACGACCTGGATGAAGGCACAGAGTGCTCCCTCAGCAAGTTTGCAGATGATACGAAGCTGGGAGGAGCAGCGGATACTCCAGAGGGCTGCGCTGCCATCCAGAGGGACCTGGACAGACTAGACAACTGGGCAGTCAAAAACCTCATGAAATTCAGCAAGGCCAAGTGCAGGGTCCTGCACCTGGGGAGAAATAACCCCAGACACCAGCACCGGCTGGGGACCGACCTGCTGGAGAGCAGCTCTGCTG
>JAUBNY010000589.1:2068373-2149476 GCA_032275445.1 Crypturellus soui
CAAGACCCGCTTGGATGCAGCCCTGTGCCAGGTGCTCTAGGTGGCCCTGCATGTGCAGGGGGGTTGGACTAGATGACTCTAGAGGTCCCTTCCAACCTTAGGCATTCTTCTATGATTCTAATGGATTGAAAAGTTTTTGATACGTGATACATTGAAAAGTTTTTAATACATGGTGGATCTTAGAGAAAATGTACTGATGAGATGTAGTCATGCCTACCAAAATATCAGAAAGGATTAGTAATAAGCGCCTTCAACTGCATCAAACTTTAATACCCACGTCTTTCCGATCTTCCTAAGTAACTGTTTGGAAGAATGCTATAGAAATGTCACATCACTCAAAGAGTAAATCCTCTTCATTGTATTGTATATGTACTTCATTATACTTTTTGTATAATAAAAGTATTAAATTATATTTATAATCTCTTTCAGTAAATTCATGGGAAATCCATTAAAAATAGAGATCATTTTCCACAGGGCATGGCTGCAAAGTATTTGTAAATGCAGCAGAACTTTACATGATTTTCATAGCAGTTTTTTCTCTTTCTAGATGATATTATACAATTCGTGTTAGGCATCTCTATGTTCAGCCAAAAAACACCGAACTATAAATGGAATAACACAAAATCAATCCTAGCACATTCAGAGGTGTTCCCTAAAAGGCTCAAACTCTCAGTCTCAAATCATGAGGAAGACTGATATTTTTGCCACCCATGTCTAACTCTAAAATTTTAGTTTTTCTAAAACAGGGGAAGGGTTTGATAGGTCTCCTTTCCTCTACCTTTATTCAGCATGACAGTGATGGGCAATTTTTTTCTCTGGATGCTTTTCCTTCTGTATTGATGGACTCTAGGCAATGCTCCTGGATTCCCAGCTTTTATTTTTCAACTTTTCTTTCTCCTGGTGTCTTTTTCATCCTGTACTCTGTGCTGCAGTCTTCATCAAATTCAGTTTAATGTCTTGGCAATAAAATAGTACATATTTTTGATTTAAAAGTATTTTAAAAATATATTTGATTTCTGCCATCAGCTCTAAACCAAACTGCTTGCTTTCTTCAGTTACACAACAAGACATGTTTCTGTGAGCCAGCTCCTGCTCTTTGTTCTCTGACAAGAAAAAGGCTTTTCCAATTTGAGATTTTTTTGTGAGTCTCAAGATATTTCAGAGGAACATGACAACATGTACCCTCTCTCCCTGTCACTGTGTTGGAGACTATTTCATACTCTTATTACTTCGAACTTTAAACTACATTAATAGTTCTTCTGCAGGGCTGTCAAGAGAGTCGTTCTGCATTATGGTCTATGCCAGCTGTCTCATGCCTTCACCGAGGCTCTCAAAGAAAAAGTGCTGAAATAAAAGGTCACTGTGAATCAGAGAAGAGGAGAAGCTAAATTAGACCCTGCCTCACCCAACAAGGTAAACAAAATCCTGTAAGCACCATGCATTTTCCAAATAAATAATTCTCACAATATAGCCTAAGACTAAAAAAAAATCCAGCAAATATTTTAATTAAAGAGTATAGACAACATATGAATTGCACCATGTTCTCACACAGACATTTTCTTCCATTTAACAGGTCCATTTTGGAAAAAGAGAAGAGAGCAGGTTAGTTTAACAGGTGGCTAGACCATGCCTACTACATGTCAGATTGGCAAATATTAAACTTTCAAGGTTGATAGTTTCTATGTCAGACAGTCAGATGGTTTCAGAATATCATGCTCATACACACAAAGATGTGTAAATCATTGATAAAAATGCACATGATTCATTACACATACACCTCTCCCGTGAAGACACGTTGTGACAGAGCACTCTCTCCAACATGAGGATTAGCCCGTTGTGAAGTCTTCTTCAGCTTTCTAGCAAGTGTACCCACTCCTGTGGCACATGTGTAATCCCAGTAAGTGCTGAAATACTTGTTCTCCTCCTCAGAGAACCATGGTGTCTAGGTGAGACAAAAATATAACTGGCAACACGTTTATCTTTCTTTCTACAAAATAAAATGTTTTCTCAATCTCTTCGTCCCAGGTGGCACTTAGAAGAGATTTTACTTCTGCAAGCATATAGTGCAGAACATGTTTGCCAGCCCATCTACTCCAGGATCAACACGATAGATCAGAGGGCAAAAGACGATTGTGTATTTGTCATAGGTGCTCTAACAGCCAGACACATCCAATGTTTCCCACCTTTTTTTAGATTATTCTCTAAAATTGTTGTGTTCGTGTGCCAGTATTACATCGTTTTTCCCAAATAAGCTATCATTAAGGTAAAAATAGGTAGAGGCTTAATTACTTAGTCATTCTTAAACATTTATATCTCTTCTTTATATCTCTTTATATATCTCTTCTTCTATATCTCTTAATATATCTTTATCTCTCTTCTTTAATTCTTAAACATTTGTATCTCTTCTCACTCTGTTGAGAACAAAGTCTTGTCCATGTTTCATATTTCCAGAATTCATAACAGCTTCGTAGCAGAAAGAAAAAGACCACAAGAAAACCACAAGAAAAAGGTACTTAGAGAAACAGAGTAGAATGAATTAATGGAGTCTGCAAAAGACAAATCCTCTGTTCTATGTGGATCTGTCTTGTATTAGTGTAAATATATAATGTTTTTTCTCCACGATTAAACTGTCTACCCTACCTGGGATAGGTTACACAAACTATATCCTTCAGACAGGAGACAAAAATAAAAATACAAGGTACAAACTCAATATCGTTAAGCCACTGAGTAAAGTAGCCTTATAATATACTGATAAGACTGGTAGAGCCTTCCTCTTGAACGTAAGGTCTCTCCTAGTACAAAGCTGGACAAAACAAGCAAGAGCCCTTTCTGCCAACTGCATCTTACTCCTGACAAATAAAAAGAGTATTAGCAAAATTTGAATTGCTCATGACAGTACTTGCCTATGGTTAAGTATGAGCTTTACTGCATTTTAATGCAGTATAGGCCTTTACATAATTCAATTATAGGATAAAGCAGTGATATTTCTCCAATATTATTTTATAGTGCAACTTAATTATTGTGCTGTGTTAGGTAGGCTAGTATATTTAATTTAATTAATTGAATTTAATAAATACCTGTGTAGGGCTCAACACTGAGAAGTATTACAACCATATGCCCAGCTGAGGTAATTGAAATAACATTTGCTACTTACACAGAGCCAACAGCTTGTACATAGGAAACCATAACATTTAATTTCAATAGCTATCTAATCATTCAGCAAATAAGAAACAGGAAAATAGCACATCATCTTAGACCTAGCAGTCCCGCACATGGAAATATCAGTGTTAGCCTGTTAACTTTCTTATGTAAATATTTTAATATAAATTGATGTGGATTTCAAGGTGCTTAATGCTTCAGAATTTTGTATTGTACATTGTATGTATGTACACACACACACATACAGTCTTCTGCAGTATCATCTGTCCTCCTGATGACACATTTCCTCTCTTTATTTTCAGTACATTTATTTTTTTAGCTCAGCATATTCAGCTGCAAGAGAATATCATGATTTTTGCTTGTGATAGCAGGAATGACTGCATTTTACATCAAAATAAAAATAGCAATAATTTTGTGTTTAGTACATGAAAGAAATGTATGTCTCCGTTTGCAAACTGACTCTAGAGTAATGGCTAATGGGCCTGTCCTAACTGAGGCCAATACAACGTTTTCTCCGAAGTACTGAAAGCCTTATGCTATTTGGATGCAAGTAGCACATTTACCTGAAAATAAATAAATAAATAAATAAAAAGTGTCCATAAGCCTTTTAACTCCCACTCTGGTTTGTTAAGTGAATGCAGACTATACCCTTGTGATTTGCAGGTGACAGCCGTCTCTTCTACGGCTCGCTTCGGGCTCCTCTGCAGACCATCTCTTTCTAGGTAGAGCTGCACTAAAGAAGTGACAAAGTTGAGCTATTAACTACTTTTCAAACAATGTTCCTAGTCATTTAGCAGAACTCCTAGGAAGTTACTACTGTCCTTTACACCTCCTTTCTCACGAGTTCCAAGGATGTCTTTGCTTCCACCTATGAAGTGTTCAATATTTTTTGTGGGTTTTTCTGTTTTCAGGGTGTCTTGTGGTTTATGTCATGGCTTGCACAAAGCTCAGTTCCAGCTTTGGGTTAGCCATACTATGTCTATCTTGTTTAATCACAATGTACTTTTGTGAATTTTCGACTTCTTTCACCCAGCTGGCACCATGCTACTTGGGTCTAGAAGTTTAGTTTAATGAAGAAGTTTAATGAACTTCTTTATATAACATAGGAAGGATTTACGTAATAGATTTATATGCATTGCTGCTTAATGAATATTAAATATTTGTATTTGTACCTTTTTTCTTACTACTTTGTGATTCATTGAGCTACTTATGTTGATAAAATTGCATGTGATCCACACACTGGTAAGAACACCATGGAATAAAGTATCAACAGAAGTGCAAGGGAAAGAGTGGAAAAAAAAGATACAAATATGGGATATCACACAGTAAAAAAGTCCTTACTGACAATTTTGTTTATATTCCTTTCCTCTTGCAAGAAATTTTAAGATGGTATATCAACAACAATGTTTTTATCAGCACAACTGATATTTTTGAATTTCTACTACAGCTTCTTAGAGGTAACTTAAGAGAGATAATAATTTATCCATAAATTCTAATATCATCTTTTTGGTGTAATATCTAAATGTTTCTGACTCATTTTTTTCTTAGTTATTCTGCTTCAGCACAGAATTCATGCCACTTCATACGAGCAATATGAATTCTTGATCTGGAAGAGGGCCCAGATCCATAAATAAGATAATTTATTATTATAATGATTCATCTTATGTTACTAGTTTCTTATGAGTATCTAGTCATGTTTTCTCCATCAACTCTTATTACATTTTTATAAATGTTTTCCAAACCCAGTGGGTTCCACTATGAGAATTATAAGGTTAAGACTTATTCAAGGAAGCTCTGGTGCTTCTGGTTCACCTAGTACTTCCTGAGAAGGTTATTCTCAAATGAAAATTCAGAAATCGATCTTTAAGATGATTACTTTGTTGATCTACCTTTTCTCAACCTTATCATCCCACCACTCTCCATTATGTGCAGTGCCTCTGTAGAGCATTGTTACTGTGGAAGATATAAGTATAGAATTTTCCTTCCTTTCACTATCTGTAGAGGTGCACAGAGAGTCATAATACAAAGTCCTGCAAAACATGCAGAAATTATTTTAACCTTTTTTAAAAACAGCTAGTCTTGAGCCCATTACATACTTTTTATATTTATTTATTTATTTATTTTCCAAGTAGTGGTGAATTCAGTGTTCTTTCCTCTTTTTTATTCATAAACTTTCCCTGCAAGGTTTGCTACTGAATGGATCTGAGTTTCTAATAGTAGCTAACATCAGTCCAGTTAGTAAATTAAACAGTCTCCTTTCCTCTGGGTCGTTCATTCTTATCAGCAATGGATAATGAGCATTTGCAGCTTCTCTTCTGGAGGTTGTTGCTGCGACTTCCTACTGGATGGTGACACTTTCCAGTGGCAATTCCCCAAACCTGCTAGGCTTTTCAGCTGAGCGGGATACTCATCTTTATTTTCATATCCCAAAGAAGTTTTGTATCTGATTCACCTCAAGCAAAATTAATGGCAAAGTGCCAAGGGTTTTTCCTGTGAGCAACTGCTAGAGTAATGCCCGGGGCTCTGTCACCTGACATCTCCTCCTAGCCCCTGTGAGGAGGCAGGAAACATGGATTTATTCCAGACAACCAGCTTGATTTTCGCACATCATTCCCCAAGTGGGCACCTTCTCCAGAATTACTCTTACTGCTGGTTAATGTCCAAATTAAGATGATGGCTTTGCCGTCTGTTTGAATCCCTGTTCCAAAGAGGACCAGAACAGAAGTAAAAGTGGAGGCCAGCATGTGCAGTATGGAAATGTTTTGACTGTGCTGCTGGAGCTATACACTTGTTATGAGATACATCATCTATAACAGTATCACAGAAAGAATTGAATTGATTTATGATTTGTTTTCTCAAGATAAGATATTGTTTATGCTCAGAGATATTTCCTTAAGGGTCTCTCATTTTTCTTACATAGTCAGCTGTTCCTTTTGACATATGTCTGTAAAATATCAGTCATTTTCTATTTGCAGAGCAGCAAGAGAAAGTAATTGTCATTTTGTATTTCTGCATCTTGACATTACCCGTTCTATGCAGCACCCTGCACATCCACGTTACATAACACGAGCCACCCACTAGCAGACTTTACTGATATGTGGTGAGCTGGCCGTGCACTTCTCTGACCATACATCCTGAGATTCGTACAGATATTCATAAGGATACACAGAGCTTATACAACCTCCTCATTCCTACATCCAGCAGTGGAGTAATCACATCATCAATTGAAAATCAAATCTATGTTATTTCTACATAGGGGCAACTCATTGCGCAGAGCTTTCCTCAGTTGATGTTGAGCACAGAACTACAGAAATTCAACAGTTGGAGCGAGGGGACCCTGCACCACCAGAAACAGAGGGACACATCCCCGTCATGAGCCTATGGAGCAGGAGGGAAAGGTTTCCCTGCATCCTGCTGAGTGGCGGCTGCTCCCCAGTCACAACCCCTTGCGTGCTCCTGCAGAGAGAAAGAAAAGCAACCCTTTCCCAGAAGAAAAAGAGGTCACAGCTTGAGCACAGTCCTGTAGCTGGGATATGCAAGAGCACTGCTGCTCCTCGGCACACTTCCTCCTCGGAGCAGGCGGCCGGGTTTCCTGGAAACCCCAGCAAACACAAACCTCTTGGCAACAGCTATCCCAGAGGACTGGGGAGCTTGTGACCTCTCTGCCTGGCTGCTTCTGCGGTGACATGCTAAGGAGGCAAGTTGTGGGCCCGATCTCAGGTTTTTGTTTGGATTTAAAGCCCTTTTCCTGCTCTGAAGGGACAGAAATCTTGCGAGTTTAACATCAGGTGTATCCGCGGTTTGCTTGCTCTTTTCCTGGGCTGACAAATTTGCAAAGTGGCTGCTGGCTGCATGGGGAGCTCATGCTTGGTAGCACTTGGGTATGTACAAACAGCTGTTTCCTTAGCAATTGCTTTTGGGGTTTGAAAAGATTGATGAGACTAAATCTGAAGTCTCAAAACAGGAAAGCAGAAACCATCAGTTACAGAGTAAAATATAATCCCAAATTAGAGAATGCAGCAGTCAGGAGAAGTTCTTTGGCTTTCCTGAGACTTTCAGCTGCTCCATTCAAAGGGGAAATTCAGTGCAGAGGTGGCACTGGTGCATGATCTATAACAAACTCCCAGTTTACAGCTCTGTTACTCTGGTTATGTTTTCTAAATCTTTTATTAATTATGATTAAAAAGGTTTGTATACGAAAACTATTGCATAAGCAGGTATTATATATGTATCATAGACTTGGACATTTGAATTCCAGAAAGCTTTTGTGATTGGTTTTCGTACAAAGTCACAACGATGTGCACTACTGAGTTTAATTCAAACTCTCATAACTCATGGTGCAGTGCAAGCAGGACACTACAGACACAAGTGTGCTGTGGTTATTTACTGTGCTTCCTTGTTGAAAACACTAGAGAAAAGTTTATTTTTCTATCTACCTCTAAAGCATCTATATGGGTTGTTACAGTACTGAAGGCACTGAATGGGACAAAAGCATTTTTTTCTGGGGGACACTGATGCAAACATAGTGATTTTAGAATGTGATTTTTAACTGAGATTATCTGTCAGGTTTACCAGTCTGGATCGCCTCCTCTTTTGATGTGTGCTGCTTGATGCCAGACAAGCTATTTTGTTCCTTGAGTTAACCCCCGAAACCCCTGGCACAGTAGAAGCAGAAATGGCCCACATGTGCCTTATGGCCAACACTTGTGCTCTGAGGATGGGCTATAAACGCCTCCTTGGCACCTGCAGTACTCCATGTGCTCTGGGCAGTGCGTGATTCCTCTCTGCATCCTGCATTCAGAGAGGTTTCACCTAGGCTAGGGCTAGGGCATTCCTCCTGGATTCAAAACCAGAAGATTCACTAAAACAATAAACCCTTCTTTCACGTGCTGTTGAGTTTAATAGCATCCTTCACGTGCAGAAAACAAAAGCTACATTGATATAGATAGCATCCCTGCTCTAAGAAATGTCTGCAGCAGTTTGCAAGCACACTTGAAAGACCTAAAGTCTACATAAAATTTCTCAACCCATCACTTACTTCAAGCTTTCTGCAGTCTCCAGGCAGAATCATGGAGGAACCAATATACATGTACTCAGCTCCTCATCTCCTACTGCTTTGTTCACTTGAAAGCTCCAGCGTGGGTACTACATGTACATAAGCATGCAACTGTCTCAAGACTTTCATTCGCTTGCAATCCTAATTCTCACACTCATTTTGAGAGGTTTTGCATGGCTCTTGTGGTCCTCCTGAATGTGTCAATGTCTTTAGAAATTGCAGCCGGAATAAGGAAGGCTCTATTTTCAGCATCTCCGAGGTTGCTCCTCCAAAAAGATGAAAGCCCTGAGAGAGGCTGGAAAGCTTTGTGCAAGCTGTCTCTGAGTTCAGTGCCAAGGCTGCAATGTGGCATGTGGGGATTTGCAGACACAATACCTCACTCTAACTCACATAGGGGAAAATAAGCCCTACAGTTAACGTTTCTCAGAAAATTTGAGTTAAAATATTTGCAAGCAAGTCCCTGCTCACAGTCAAGCAAGGCCATGCCGTTGCAAACTGACAGAACCAACTTGTTGCAGAGCTTGCAAGATTTAGATATTTTTCCACCTCTGCCTTTGAAAACAAACTCTAAAACTGTCACCAGTCAGAGCAAAAAGGGAAGTTGTTGCAATTACATAATTATTTACAGGTTAGACCTATGTTCTAAACAATATTGTAGACAGGATTATTTTGAAGGACTTGCTGCTGCAATGTGTTCAGTATACATTTGATATTTCTTCTTTTAGCAGATTATTGGACACACATGCCACCACTTTGCCATGATAAGAAAACAAAAGTGAAAGAAATTACACTGGCAATGCTAGAATTTTGCATGTGATCTGGACAAACAATAAAATGTAAGGTTTTGACTCCAGCTTTTGAGATTTGATCCTACATCCAAACAATTGCTTACAGTCAGGCTCAATTGCCTAGGGTCTTGTCCGTCTAACTTTAGGCACTGCAAGATTATTTGATAAAACAAATTAGGCAGCTCATAAAACAGCTGCTCATAGGAGCCTTCGGGGCCTTAAATTTTAAGAAAAATGGAGCAAGCAAACTAAGGGATGAACCAAAAAAGTGCAGCTTAGACAGAAAAACATGCAGTTTCTGTTCTGCCTACATAACTAGTATTGAAACTATGCATCCTTTTACAGAAGCTAGTCCCAAAAAATCACAGAGCTTCCCTCTCGCTTGGCCTTTGCATGTCATTCTGCAGAGCAGGCTCCTGCAAGACAGCTTCAGCCAGGAGTTTTGCAGTGTTTGCAGCCCCTGAACTTTTGCCTGCTGCCCTGACAGCCTAATTTTGAGCTTAATGACCTGCACCATCATGTGCTCTCATGATATGAGTGATTGGCTCCAAAAGTTCTCACCAGTACTAGTTTTTTCATTGCCATCATGGTTAGCTCTGTATGGTCACCAGGTCTACCCTCTGGAAGGCCTAGCTTCTCTCCTTGCTTTGGAGGAGAAAACTGGTGCTGCAGCCAGAGTTTAATTAAAAAGCCAAGAGATAGATGTGTGCAACAGGGGGATGGGAAAGCACTTTGCTAAACTGCTTAGAGCTTTATCATTGCTTAGAAACCTCCAGTTTAGCATATGCTGTCAAGGAATTGCTAATAAGAGCATCAGGATTATTAATGTATGACAAAGGCAATTGGAAACCTTATCATCAGCACTGACAAACCATTACCATAGATAAAGTTCAAAACATCTGTTACTCATTTTAATAAGGAACATGCCTGCAATCAAACATATCAAATACTTTCTACTCACCTCCAGTTTGGTCATCCATTGCGCACAGCCTTTTCTTTCCATTTCTTGCATTTGGTTTCTCACCAAGAAATGATGTTGAAAAACAGGGGAACAGCCCAGAAAAAAATTCCACTCTTCTCACTGCAGTGCAATTGCAGGCTTCTATGAATGTTGTGGTTTTGGGGTGGGATGGGGTATGCTTCCTGGAGGATGTCAAACCTTAGTTGTGCTACTGCTTCTACCCATTTTTCGGTGTCAAAACACTGTCAGCACGGCTGCGCACTTGCCTCAAGATACGGCTGCAGAGGTGCCCATCAGGACAGGGAGAGTAGGGCTGGCAGCCCAGAGAGCCCTTTGGGCTGGGGCTCTCTCATTTTAAAGGCAGAAGAGGCTGCTGAGTGAGCCAGCCTCCTCTGCAAGTCCTTGCTTTACAGCTGTGCTATAGTTATAGTACTGCATTTTACTTTATTTTGTTGTATCTTATTTCAGGAGGAATTATAATAGTGTGCTAGGTAGTGTGCTACCTAGTTAAGAAAGGGCCTTTTCAACAGCTGTGCAATTTCATGCCTCCTTTATAGTCTCATTTCTCTTCATGCAGAAACCTTAATAATGATTTATTTGATTAGCAGCAGCAATGAGCTAAGTGCTCTGTAATACATTAAAAAAAAGCTAATAATTCATGAAGTTTATACATCTATAAATTAAAAAGAAACAGCTTTGCATTTCTTTTTTGTCCTCTTGTTTGTTGCCAGAAGGGAAAATAATTTAGAAGATATTTATTGGTATACAGATAAGAAGAAGTGAGTAACATCACTAATCATCTTACTTAGTTCATTACTTAGAGCACAACATAAATAAATTCAACTCGCCACCCTGCAGTAGCCTTTGATTCCCAAGTTAATCTCATTTTGGGACAACCTTCATTATCACATCGTAATGGTGAAATACGATGCCTTGCGCAGCGCATGCTACCCCAGCACAGGAAGATGTGGAGCTAAGGGAAGCCGTGTCAGTGAGCTCATTAATGCGGTGCCCTTTCCACCACAGCAACATAAAATTGTTATTAAGAACCGAGTGATTCATACTGAATATTGTAAGTGTCTGCAGTCCAGCAATGTGCTTTCCCGGGACCTCTAGGGCAGCTCTGGAGCAGCGTACTGCCGTTACGCACAACAGCAGCTCTGCCACGGAACTATGCTCCCTCTGCCTGTAAAGTTGACTCTGTTCAAACTGACACATTGACATGGTGCTTCAGTTTGCACTGCTACCCTTTCCAAATGTCGTGCCCAAACCTTAGCTGAATTGGGGTGCCCCAGCACACAGCTGGTCCCAATGCCTCTGCACCAAGGGGGAGTTGGCCGGGCAGTTACAAGACAAGGCTGATGCCCAAAAGTGCAGAAGGGCCCTATCAGAAACCAGACTCTGGTCCCTACTCCTGTAACTCTTATACAGCAAAGAAGTATTTCCTTGGTCCTTGAGAAACAGGAAAGGTGTAAAAGTATCCCACAGTTATTCTCAGTTGATTCTGCAAACTGACGCTGACTAGCCCCTTCCCCAAAAACATGAGGACTGGCCTCCTTTAAACTCATCACACGCTATTTCTGCTTATGAAAAACATAGTTTCAAGTCCTTGCCTCAGGCATTTGATCTGTTGATTTGACTAACCAAGAGGTGAAGCTAGCATTAACCGTTCTTAAAATGTGGACACTGTTTTTTTATTTGTTTGTTTTTCCCTTTGGCTTGTTTGATGACATTTCAAGCTGTTAGCGTGAGTGACCCTTGGAGGCCACTGGTTTCAGCGCACTTGGGCCTCGCAGCTCGCTGGGCTCCCTCCCTCTGGAGCGGCTGTCGGTGCAGGCCCAGCAGATGCTGTGGGAGGCTGCTGTTAATGAGGAAATGCAGATTATTAGATGGTGCACCGTCTCCTTTGAAATTTCTGGTATAGAAGCTTTTGCCATGCTGAACTATGGGGAATGTTAGTATTCATTGAGCTGGTAGATAATTTTTTAAAATTTAGATAAGTATATTGCAACAGCAGTCATACATAATTTGTATGACTAAGCTTCTGCAAGGTGCTTTTACACGGCAGGTACTACCCCTGCTTCTCAAAGGAGATGGAGAAATCCCCTGTAGGATTAATGGGAGGGAAGGGATAGCTGCAGCATTGCACAAAAGGCAGCGTGACCTGGATCAGAAGCACCACCCACGCTGCTTCCAACCGGTCAACACTTTTGGGACGCGGGGTCACTGGCAAATGGCCAATAGCTGCTTATTTAAATCCTGCTTGGATACAGATTTCAGGAAAAAAAAAAAAAAGCCTGAGTAAATAATTTATGATAGATCCACACAAGTGAATCCAGTCATGTGGCAACTCCTGCCTGAGTGAAGCAGTGTTTCAGACATACAGCAGGTGTTTCTTCCCTACCGAGCCCCGAGATTCCCCTTAGCTTTGCCTGTGGTGCAGCACGAGGCTGCCCTGCGCATGACTCCCCTGCCACAGGTTTCTCCTCGAGCTCCAAGGCCCTCCTGCTGAGGCCACCTGGCTCCTTCATCCTCCACCCGGCCCTTTCTATCACCTGTGTCAGTGCCAAGAGCTGAGCTTGTCACTGTGGCCCCCTGCTCCAAGCGGGATTTTCTAGAAGTTTTTCCTAAGTCCCTATCAGCAGCTCAGCCAGAAAATGTCCAGATTCTCTTCAAGCCATATTATTCACTGCTGTCTGTGGGATATACAGAGAAACAGGGATGGATCTGCATCTGTGCAGAGCAGTCAGGGTTTGTGTGAGCTGAAGGGGCACGTTGATCACTCACGGCGTGAGGTGCCGTCACGCTGGGTTATTTTTTCCCAGAGAAGCAAGGGAACACCATTAAGTAACAGCAAACTGATTAAGTGTCCTTCATGTAACATTTTTCAGTGTTTCTCCTTTGAGTTTACTTGGTATTTTTTTGCAGTCACCTTAACCCTGCAGGCCAGTAGCTTCAACTTATTTTCCCAGAGTTAGGGCTACAACTGTGCCATCAGAATAGCACTTAGGAAAGGTTAAGTCTGGCTGACAAAACAGTGAAGAGATACTGGTGTACTGGGAGCAAAATATCCTCTTTTTGTTTTTTTAATCAAAGTCCTTTCAGTAGTAACAGAAAAAAATAATTAAAAAGAAAAAGCAAATATAGTGTAAGAATTTCAAAGATTTTCATTCCCTGCAAGTTTCAAGATAATCAATAGCCCTGCAGAGATTTAAATGGGTGTCGCTGCCGGTGGAAACTGCTCAGTACAAAGCTGGGGTCATTTGTCTTGTTTTATTTGGTGCCCATTTAGCAATAGCAGCCAGAAGTACAAGCGCAGCTTGCAGCTAATCTGCCACATGCCTTCTGGCTGGGGAGGATGCAGGGAAGGGATGGGATTTTGCAGGCTGTGTTACTAGAAGGAATGGGAAGTTTTGGGGTCATTGCAGGGAACGGAAGGTATGCCAGTGTTCAGAAAGGTCATATGAAATACAGAAAGGAAATGGGATTATTTTTTATTAAATGGGAAGGCAGAGCTGTAGATTTAGGAAATCTTTTGTAGAGCAACATTTTAACGGGGTTTTGTTCAGTGCAAGAAGTTAAAGCACAGTCTCCAGTGGCCTGTACTAAACCCTGATTTTCTCTTTATTACAGACATTTCCAAAAAGGTTTATGAATATATGGATCATGTATTAGAACTGCATGATAACTCTGACCTCTGCAGTGACATTTGCCGAGGGCAGGGGAGAGACTGAGGCATTCACTGGGCTATGACATGAAGGCACCTTCATTTTTCTTATGCTTAAAGTGAAAGCAGTATGACTCAGATTACCCTTGCCTACCTTTTAATTCATTTCTTCCTATCACCATCCTGTCCCTTGTGCCCTTTCTAGCCTCAGCCTCCAGACCCAGAATGCGTTCTTGAACTCACAGGTCTTGGGCTGATGCAAAAGGTTGCTATTTGATCTCTGATTCAATTAATCTTGTTTCTCCACTTACAGTTTTCTTCTTTTGTTTGGCATATTTTCTATTAAACATGATATAGACACCTGAACTCAAGGTTCAGGGTGTCTTTAGATATAGAGCTGAAACAACCAACCAGTTCCTGTGGCTCCTACTGATGTTTAATAGTCCAAGACCTGAAATTGCAATGTAATATAGCCAAGCTT
Organism: Crypturellus soui; assembly: GCA_032275445.1. Taxonomy (NCBI): domain Eukaryota; kingdom Metazoa; phylum Chordata; class Aves; order Tinamiformes; family Tinamidae; genus Crypturellus; species Crypturellus soui. The sequence continues at coordinate 2,082,486 of JAUBNY010000589.1, forward strand.
ATCCAAGACTGGGGAGATGTTATTCAGTTTACTTTCTTTTTCTAATAGGATATTTGCTGGTAATACCTGGGTATCTGAGGCCAGTGACATGGTGACTTTTAATATTTTAGTTAAAGAAGAGAGCAACTTACCTTCCTTGGCACTGAGCCACAAGAAATAGCTCTGGCTACAGAAAACATCCTGAAGTGTGGGGGAACACTTGGTGTAAACATTTTAGCAGTTAAGTCCTTCTGGTCTGAAAAAAATCTTGCCTTCTTCACTTAGTAGTTAATTGGGATTGATGATGATAATTGACATGATTAGGGCAGTAGCTTCAAGGGTAGTTTGTAACACTCACTCAGATCTTTCAAATGAGGTCATTAATAAACCAAAGTGGCTTGGAGTTCTTAAATTAATATTAGTTCTACCAAAGGCAAGCAAATTAAAGCTAAAATCTTAATTTTAAATGAGAAGGCCAGCAAAGTTAGCAGTAGAAGTTAATTTCTCTTAATGACGGATTCAAATCTTTGTCCAAACCAACTCAGGGTCTAGGATCTAGGGCATTTTATGGCCCTTATTATGCATGTGAGCACTCAGGATGACACAAACTGACAGCTGGTAGAGGGTGATTATTGTCAAAGTTTCATAACTGCAAAGGGGAGATTTATGGGAGATGACACAAGGTATTCACCTCCCATGCTCCCAGAGGTTTGCATTTAGAGAAGCCCTTGAAGCTCACCGCAGATGGCTTGTCATCCAACAGAGTCAGCTGGGGGTATAAGGTGAGCACCATGAAAAGTCTAAGTCAAGTCCATTGGGTTCAGGAGCTGACTGCAGCAGGCATCTTGCAGGCTCAGGCCCTTCAAGAAGGACTCAATAAAGCAATTTTGATAGTAAAACGTTCTCATTAGCCAGATGAGTTAGCTTTTTTGGGAGAGATGGGGGTGGTCTTTCTCTTTTTTTCTTCCTCCTAGAGTCTTCATTGTCTTCTCAGCTCTGGCACTCACTGGATCTCTGGGAAGCCAAAGTAATTTACTAACTCAGCAAAAAACTATTTCATCCGAAAAGGAAGATTTCTCTGCTGGACAGATAGATGCAAGACACAAATGGGTAAACAACAGGTCGGCAGGGAAGGAGGAAGGGGAAAGAGCAAGCAAGGAGAGAAGCAAGAGTGAGACCTACGCTTTTTGGTTACAGGAATCACTGGACATAAGCCCGGTTATAACTCGGGCTCTCCTGGCCATCTGGTCCACCGAGAGACACAGATAGCTGGGCAACCTAAAGAGCTATGGGCCAAGCTTCCCAGATCATTTTGGACAGCCTCATTATTTCTGTACTTCCATCACTTTGGGTCCCAATGCACAGTTTTGTTTTGAAGTCCAGCTGTAAAATGCAACAACAGAAAATACTTTCTTCTAACAGAGTCATTATTTACATGTAGCGGGCAGAGTTTAAAAAACAGAAACCTATACAAATATTCTCTTATCTAAGCTTAGCATTTGACTCAAGTTAACCAAACTGATTTAGTTGTGGAAATCCTCTCCATTTTCCCATGACCTAAGCTTTGGCCAGCTTCTCTTCATCCTTCTCTCTCCCCTTACTCAGTGCCTCAGAGTGTGACTGTTTCCAAGCTCCTTATTGACAAGATCTTGCTGACCGATATTCAAGAATCGGAGCAAACTCACAGAGAAGAGCTTTAATCCAAAAACCTTTAAAGGACTGTTTTACCAAAGTGCATTGTGAAAGAGCAGCAGTAAGTGCAGTAAGTGGATGAGAAGAAATAGGATGACAGCATCATCAACTGCTCCAGAAGCATCAAGCTGTAGTCTAGAAGGCCCCACTCCATGACAGAATACTAACTCAAGAAGCCAAATCCAAAAAAATATACTGGAAATTCAGGATTAGAAGTTATTCAGAAAAACAGAAGCTTGGAAAGACTGGGTTTAGCTAGATTGTCCTGTTGGATAGTCTGTCCTCTATGATGTAGAGGAGAAATCTCAGCCTGGGCCATGTCAAGCAGTTGCATGCATTAATAAGAAAAAGAATGATAATAGTAAGAACTAGCTCTTACTTGGCAAGTTCCTGATATAGCTCTCTTTTCCTGTCTTTTGAGTCTTTCTACATCTAGGAAAGTCAGGGTCCAGGGAGTGGAGCGAACCAGCAGAACAAATCCATGCACATGCCCACATGTGCAGGAGAGCTTAAGCAGGGTAGGAGTGGGGTTTGTTGATTGCAGTAGCGCCAGGGTTTCATAGCAGGCTTGAAAGGATGGATGAAGCAGCTCACCCCATTGGTATTATGTCTGAGGGAAGCCCACCAGGCTCCTCAGCAAGAAAATGGGTGCACGGGGGATGAGAAGGCAGAGAAGCTAAAGGGGATAAATCTTCAGAGATTATACATTTAAGTCTCTAACTGCTCTGGCTTAGGCTCAAATCAAGTCATTGCTGCTGTGCAGTACAGTGCTGTACAGCAACAGAGCCATGGTGCCTTTGCCTATCTATGTGCACATGCTGAGCCGTGATAAGTGCAAGAGGCAAGTGCATCTTATTTTAGAATTAGCTTAGAGTATGTTAAGGCATCTTTTTCCATATGCACCAAAGACTATGGTCATGCTCATGGACCAATCAGGTAAGTCTTGGTAACCTATCAAGCTGCAATAACCACACTGAGCCCAGGACACACCTTGATGATCTTCAAGACACTTCTTCTCAAACTACTAGTTGTTTTCCTCTTAAATACTCTTAAAAACAGGAGTTTTTTTTTTAGTTTTAGTTTTTTTTTTAAGCAAGATGTTTGTAAATATAAGAAGGAAAAAAAAAAACTAGATTATGGACCCAGTTCATTTTCAGCCAGCAGCTTGTGCTATCACCGGCAGAAGAGAGCACACAACCTTACCTAGCCATTTTGATATTTAGAGTTTTTGCCAAGAAGAGACTGAAATTAAGTGTTCATATCTTGTTGTTACTTCATGGCTGCCAAAGGTCATGTTTATTTTAAAACTGTAATGGCACAGACAAATGTAAAGCAGCTCTTGGTACACAAAGACATGAGGCAGCTGCAGAACATCATTACAGCCCATATGGGCTGTAAAACTTGTTGCAAAATGTCCTTGGGTGCACTTCAGTCACTAAGCTGTCATCTTTGCATTTTGTGTATTGATGGAGTAGGGCAGCCAAACTCTCTCTTCTTACAGTTATTTTTACACCAGAACTTTTATTTATAGCAGCCCACCATCAGAAATAAGGAGCAAGTGTGTCTGACTTCTTTCCCAAGCCAGGTATTTTTCTTTGGCATTAACTTATGGACTTTAGGCAAACTGCTTCATCAAAGGGAGCTTCATCTGGCATAAAGAGCATAGAAAATATGTCACTCAGGTTAAATTAAGACACAAAGCACACCTTACCAGGGTAAGGTGCAAACTTAAGCATCTGCAGTGATTAAATATCTCTTTGGGTTGAAAAATAAAAATAATATTAACCCGTAACCGTGACTGTGTCTGCCTTAATTGAGCCTCATGCTGTGCCTGATGGTTTCTGCCCCACACAGCCTCCTTCCTCCCTCCAGCAGCGACGCACGCGCAGCTCCGCCGAACGCACTTGAGCCACTGCGTGGTGGCCGCGGCCCCAGCGGCAGCCAGGCCGGTGGGGAGCGTCCGAGCGAAACGGGGCCACGGGGCTGCCCTGCAGAGAGGTGTGTGACGCTTCACAGCCATCCGCTTCTGAGTCTGCGGGGAAGGGGGAAGAAGTTATGGAGCAGCTCATACAAGCCGAGAAAACACACCTGGAAGAACATGTCTAACATCTCTGACCTGCTATGCATTACAGAGAAGTTTTCCCCTTAAAAAAATAATAAAAAAAGTCATATCTGTTCTCAGACAATCAAGGAAGAAGTAAGGGAGAATTTTCAGTTCTATTGAATAGAAAGACATTAAAACAAGCATGATGAATGCCTTTATACCTGTGCTTTTTTGTCTTTTTCCCCCCGCAGGAGAGAGACATCCCTGCCTCCCCGTGCTGGGAATGGGGTGCGCCAGCTCGAGGAGCGCTTATCCAGGCAGGAAAGGACCATGGCTCTTCTCTTGGAGCAGGCTGCCCACATCAAGGACGACCTGGTCGCCCACCTCCGAGGGCCTCGAGGGGAGCAGCAGGGGGACGGAGCTGCCCAGCAGCTCCTGCAAAGCCACGTGCAGGCCGTCACGGGCGCAGTCAAGCAGCTCTGCCGAGACGTCGCGGTGAGTCAGCCTTGCTGCACCCAGCCCCTGCATTCCAGCCCCTCCATGTGCCAGCTTTCCTTGGGAAGCAGCATGGCTTTCACTCCTACAGCAGCGTGCATAGTTGCATGGAAAAATAGAAAAGTAGGGATTAGGAAAAATAAATAAAATAAGTAGATTAATAAATTGTTTAATTAATTGTTAAAAGGTTCAGATTCTGTTTGCTTTCATTTTTGAGGTTCAGATTCTGTTTGGTTTCACTTTTGTTGAAGTGCAGGAGATTGAGTCTAAGAAAGATAACAAAGTTTGTTTCCCGTTTAACTGCAAGCTCCATATTTGGCTTTATTTCTTCTCTGGACACAGATGTTCTACTCTCTTACATAACTTCTGTATGCAACATAACAAGCATTGCTAAAACTTCATTAAGCTCTATTCAGACTGGAATGAAGGTTCATTTCTTGCCTTATTCATTTCAAAGAAAAAAAAATCTTTTGGGGGAATGCACAGAATTATCTTTTCTCAGCTAAATAGAAAAGATTATTTGCTGTTATTGTGGGGACAGATTTCAAGTTTACCAATGCTTGGGGCTTTTTTTGGACAGGGCAAAAAATAGGAAAACCGTGAAAAAAAATCGCATAATTTGTTTTACCCTTTGAAGTGCTAAATGCTTGCCACTAAGTTCACAATACACTTTCTTTTCTGTGTGCTTGGGAAAAAAATATGTCTATGTATTTGCCTTAACAGACATGAAATCACAGCTCACATTAAATTAATCTGAGAATCAGTGCATTTTACACTGATTTTATTCTCAGCATTTAGATACAACCATAATGAGCAACACCATAAGATCCTATGTTTGTTTTAAATCATTTAATTCCCCTAACTATCTGGATCAAGCATATACAGGCTTATTTTACTAGAAGAATGCCTGCAATGCTATTAGCTCTGTGAAGCTAATCTTTTCCCTTGGTTAGAAATTACTCTTTGTTAAATCTAATCCCAGGTGCTCCTTTGCTTTGTATTTGCTGGTTGTGAGGACTTAAGGATGAAGCACTGATAGCACTACTGAGAAAAGACCATTAAACTCACTTTCACAAAAAAGACTGGCTCAGCAACTGCTATTCATCAAGAACTGCAGTTAAAAAAAAAAACAAAAACAAACAAACAAAAAACTTCCCTTTGTATTTTTCCATGAGCTATATTTAAATTTGATGCTCAAGGAAACAGCATGCTCACAAGGACTGAAACTATCACAAATCCTCCAAAAATGCGGCGGACCAAGCCTGCTTAAATACAAGCCTCAGCTGCCTGCACTGACGGTTCAACGGGGCTTCCAGCTTGTCTGCTACCCCAGCTCCCCAGGAGACTGCAACAGCAGGGCCAAGCACCAATGGCTGCTGCAGGGACAGACGGCATTTTTGGCACCACTGCAGGACTACAATGTCAGTACCTGTCCTGGAGAAACCCAAAGCCTTTGCAAAAAGGCATCAGCAGTTAACAGGTCTTCTTGAGGCTGCTTTATTAGTTCCAAGGACAAGATGGAACCAGAAGTTGCACCTTTCCACAGAACTGCTCCTCAACAGAGCTCATTTCTGGCTGCAGCTAAGTTCTTCAAAGGTGACCCCTGATCTTCCTCATCCCCATTTTTTCTAGGGCACAAAGAACTTGAGCCATTAACTCCCCACAGCAAGAGACAACCAGGACTCCTGTACGTATATGCTCCACTAAGTTCAACAAGGGCCTCACCCAAGGCTGGAAATCGAGGCTACTGCATCAAGGTGAATTGGGTGCATAGTGTGAAGTGTTAAATCATCCAAAGGGAAATGTTGAGTCAAATGTGGTTCAAATCTTTCAGAAAGTGGGATGATTATTCTTTAAAAAAGCCTACTTTAAGAAAGGCTCTGGCATACTGCTGCCACCAGGAGTGAAGCTGAGTATGAGGTATGTATCTGGTAGAGCCATAAATCTGTCTGGGCTGCTGCTCAGAATCATCAAGGTGACAGCTGGAAAAAAAAAAAGGGGAAGACATTGTTCATGATTTTACTATAGGATTGGAAAACCTGGATATTAAAAACTTGATGGGAGAGGTAAAATGTGCTCAACATCCTCTCTCCGGTAACAATTACAAAATAAGTACGTGCCAGTTAAAGGGCTGCTCGCGTGTGAGCCGCTGAGTTTGAGAGGCCGGACTTGGAGCGTGTGCATCTCCTCAGCCCATCCCTGGGAAGGAAGCGTTGCCAGGAGCCCAGGAGCCAGCCGGGAGCTGCAATATCGATTTCTCTCGGTAAACAGGAGGCTGCTGCTTTCCATCCTAATGAGCAAGAGCCTCGTGCAGCTCGTGCCCGCAGGAGAGCACTTGTCCTTCATGCCGCTTTTCCATCTTTGTAGATCTACTGCATCGCATTTGCATCGTCAAATATCCTGCAAATGAGGCATTTGGGTTGCACAGTACATTCTGCCCTGTGAGAATAGTTTTTTTTCCACCAAAGAACAAAAGAAGAAATGCCTGGTCTCAGCTCAGTGTTTCAAATACCAGTACTCAGCATGCACAAGGACCAGAACTATTCAGAAGCAACTCCATACATGACAACTTTTAATCAAACTTTACTCCACAGGCTTTACCCTCAGACTCTTCTCTGCTCGCCTGTGCCGCACGCGTGACAGAAGCCAGAGCACCTCCTTCGGCTGAAGAACGCGTGCTGGTGATGCGGGTGACACAGCCGCCCACGCTGCAGGGACAGCACGCGGAGCCCCATGCCGCCCTGGCTGCCGCTGGCACAGAGGTGGCCTTGGCTAATGACTCCCTCCCTGAGACACTCATGTGGTACAGGGAGCCCTGCCGAAAAACGGGCGCGATTTATTAAGCGCTGCCTGTACTGCGAATGTGTGAGGGAGAGAGCAAGGCGGTTTGAGCTTTTGCTTTTCCTGATTTTTCAGTGCTGGACCTTTCATCATAAAACATGTTGTTTTTTAATGGAAAGGTAGGAATATCATTTACATAGATGTAGGTTTCTAAAAGAAAAATATAGCATTTACTTCCTCCTAGAAAGAAAAGTGAAGTTTTAGAACTACCACCTCACATGGTGCTTTGGACTCTTATGAAATAAAAGAATGGAAAAGTGTAAAACCAAACCAGGATTAATAGGCTTGAATTTACAGGTTTTGGAAATGCAGATAAGGACCAGGGACAATGCCACACTACAAAGTAACTTCACTCTTCAAAGTCTGGACCGTAAATACATCCAGGGTTTTGGAGACCTACGTGGAAGAGTGGCCAGGTAAGCAGTACCTAACGACTATGATTTCCATTTCTGCTAGTCTGTTTGTGGACAGCAGCTTCAGAGTGGGCATGCGTGTACTTCATACTCATTTCATATCTCATTGTATAGCCAGATCTGTGCTTATCGTTCTCAGAGTAAGTGAGAACCCCATTATCCATGTTAATGTAACTATCGAACCAGTGAAAAAAAAACTGTGCCTGACTTCCTATCTCATTCTTCATTACAAATGTAACATTTTAGAAAATTCCTTTTTCTACAGTCTGGATAGATTCCAGCTGAAGTAATTTCCTCCTACTTAAACTTCCCTGGTATTTCAGTAAAAATATGGTATAGAGCTCGTTACCTCCTCTCTTGGAAAGTAGGTCTTATCAAGCAAGCTTGATTTCTTCCTTTGATGAGAGTATAGGTTGTCATTGGTACAAGCAGTTGTATGTAAGTAATGCACATGGACTTCTGCAGGGTACTTAGTGACAGTAGGTATTATGATTAAAAAAACAAAGACCAAATAAAATGTTGTCATGAAGGATCAAGAGAGTACATAGTTTTAGAACTGCCTCAATGGATATATCAGAAAACATAGTCATTAAGGAATATATCCCCCTGAACCAAAATATTTCTGGTGGGTTCTCCAGACACTGTTCAAAAGCTTCTCACATTTTTGAGTAATTCCGAAGCTGCCTTTGAAATGTGTGGACCAAACAAATGATCAAAGGAGAAGACAGTAACAGAGGGTAATCTGGATCATTGGCTATGTGGGATGATTGAAACAAAATGCATTTTATATGACCAAATGAGTGTTTGTTCCACTGCTGAACACTCCCTGAAAGGCTTTGGGATGGTGGTAGCTAAAAAGCTTTCCCTGAGCTCCTACAGTGACGTGGTATCAGAAGCGCCAGGAATACAATCTTGCACAAGAGAGGCAGAGCACTTGTAAGTGGCAAGATTGCTTTAGCTCTATATTCAGCATGGATAAGATGGATACGAGAATACTGATTCCAGTGCAGAGTCCCCCCTTCCAAAATGAAAAACCTGACATGTTGTAAAGAAGAGTCACAAATGTGATGGTGGGATAATTTCTGGCTGGGAGAAGTATAAATCTATGTATAGTATCTATCTATATATATATGTACACGAAAGAATACAGAGATTTCTTCATTTCCATGTATAATTAGAGAGAAAAAAAAAAAAAAAGATAGCCCCCTATCTTAACTACCAAAGAAAGGCCCAAGAATTCAAAACAGGCTGAAGACAACACATTCAAACTTGGCACAAGGAAAGATACACATGTTTTTTTAACCTGGTGACTGATTAGCATTGGAACAAAGTAGGAGGTGGACCTGTAAGCTTCTCTGTGTGTTCAAATTCAGGCTGGCAGGCTTCCGAGGAGATACGCTTTTAGCAAGTAAAAGTCATCAGATCCGATGTGTGAAGTATTGTCTCACCACTCCTTTCCCTGTTTTTCCAGACTTCCCTGTTTTAGCTGCACCAGGGCATGCTCCTGTTTTCTCTGCAGCCTGTAGGAAAAGGGAAAATGGAAAGTTATTGGTGAAATATTGGCGGTGCTGGGAGCTCAGCCCAGAGCTGCCCCATGGGGCCAGACCCTCAGCCAGGGCAAGTCTGGACGTTTCTGTTGCAGCCAATGTGGTCATCCAGAGAGAGCTGCCAGTGACGCTCAGAAACACAAGAATCATTTTTCACCTCTTTTCCTAGACTTGTCCTTTCTGGAGCTGAAAGGCTCCATGCTTTGCTCATCCTGAGGCAATTGCTTTTGGTGAGGTACCTGGTGTTATGATCATGTAGGTACAGCACATAAACTGCTCTAGGAAACAGAGTAATTGTAAGAAAAAAAAAGGGATGACTAGTCTACTTCTGCTTGCAGTAAAAAAAAATGCAGAAGAAACAAGATGGAGAGGATTTGTGGATATTCAGAACAACACTTTTTATGAGCTTCTCTTTCCTCTTCCCTCTTCATCCATTCCTGTTTTAATTGAACCAGATGAAAGACTGCAGGAATTTCTGCCGTAGGAATCGCTGCTTTCACAATCGGTAGTTTCTCATGGATGACTGGCCTTTCCCACTGGGACAGAGGGACTGGATAATAGAAGATCTCAAAATTTGTGTATTAAATTGCACATTAAAATTATCCTGTGTACTTTACTGTTGTCCTTTTCTAGGTTAAAAAAAGGTCTAGAGGAAAAAAAAAAAAAAAGAGAGAGAGAAAAAGAAAAAGAGTATTTTCTAGTTTTGTCAAAACATACTGATACTGCTCTGCCAGCACTGGCTTTCTTGTTGCATTTCGACAGTCATAATGTAACTTAGAAGAATGGTACAACTTCAGGTGACTGATGAGTTCCCAGCACTTTCTCCTTTTGATTACTACTGAGGTTTCCCTCTGGAAAAGCCAAGCCTTAATGTCATACCTGCCTCCAGAACACGAATTCAGAAGCCAGCCACTGAAAGCTGAGGGAATACTATGACAGCGATGAAAAATATTTTGGTTTTCCATATTTCTTTGATCTTTGTTTTTAGGAAAGGATACTTCTGTGCCTATTATATAAAGCCCAGGGTGGTTGGAAACAAACATACATGGTCATATAATCGATATTTTAAACAGAAGTCTTCCAAATGCAGGCTGGCAAGGACAGATTTCCTCTTGATTTGTTTCTTTGCCTTAATCCAACACTATCTGGGATGGGACGAATCTTAACGGATCTACTGCTCTTTCTTACAGCAGATGATTCACCCTTCTCTGTTGTGACACATATACAGGATTAATGGGGCTTAACTCGTCAAAATTCAAATAATGTCTGTCTATCAAACTGTGTATGCAATAAACATGTAGCTGGTTTGCATGAACAATAATAATGATATTATGCATAGGAAAAGTGAGATATAAGGAGATCTGGAGATGCAACAGACAGTGGCAGGTAAGTAAAGGCTTCTTGTGCAAGGTATACCAGGTCTCCAGGGGCCACTGCTTTAGCCACTTAGGCTACACAGTAATATAGAAGGGGTTGAATTAACAAGTGATGCAAGTCTCTTTGTATGATGCTTTTAAATCCTCCATTTTTAAGTATTCTCTATATCCAATATTTAAGTTCCCTTTCCGATGTTGTAGTTGAAATTACGTCTTCTCATTGCTCTAGATCCACTAATCCTCCTGCCTCTCACACCCTTTGCTTCTTACAAAGTTCTCTAATTGCTGCCCTGAGGGAGGATTTTATTTACCAGAGGGAGGGCCCCGTTTCCCTGATCTCTTTGGAAAAGGCTGATCCATGTCTCCAGCTAGTATAAACCTTCGCCCCTAACCCAAGCCTCATTTCAGTTATGCACGTGTGCATCCTCTTCGGACATAGGTAAGTGCTTGTGGCTGTGCTATTTCCGTTACAGGAAGGAATCAGGTGGGAAGTTTCCTGCACAAGCCAACTCTTGCACAAATGGTCCTTCTCCCTCTCAAAACCAACCTTTCGCAATTTGACTTGCTTAGTAATTGTTATTTTTTCCAACTGATAGCTACTTTTGTTCAAAGCTCTGGCCTTAGAGATGAGTTTGCCGTAATGTCTTTTGATTTCCTTGATCGAAGCGCTCCATGGGTGTAGTGCAACATGGAAGAAGCATCAAAAGGCAACAAAAAGCAGGATATTTAAACTGTCAAAAATTCTCTTCAGATCCTCTATCTGTCAACAATGCTGACTTTATTCTGAGCAACCTGGTGCTTGGCAGTGTAATTTCCCTGGCACTTTATAATTTAGCTGTTTGTCTTCCTCAATTCCTATTCCATTGTTTATGTTGTCACTTATATCACTATACTAAACACCACTGCTGAGGCCTTAGGAGAGGTGGGTATTCAGGAAACTATTGGCTAGGACACTGTTTGCAAAGCCCCTTTAAGTGTTAGAATGCAGATTTCTGGTTTTTTTTTGTCCTTTTAATAAGACTGTTTCTGTTCTAGGTGTGAAGCAAGCATTGCCAAATTAGCAGGTGACATCAGCATCATCAGGCACGAGGCCCACAAGGCGGATAAAGAGATGTATGGCATGCGCTCTGCCCTTGAAAAGTCTGTTAGTGATTTTGAGAAGAAGGCAAGTAGAGAAACCCAGAGCAATGTTTATATATTGTTCCTCTCCAAAGTTGCTGACAAAGTTGCTGTGTGTTAACAACACAGTACTTAGGCCATTTGTCTGAGTTTTATTAATTAAAACAAGTTTTCCAGGACCTGTGAAATGATAAGGATGTTTGTAATAAATAAATATAGGTGTAATGTAACAGCAGATAAAAATATTCTGGTATCCAGGGACACTCATTTCATAAATGATCCTTCACAGTTTCTCAATCTAAGTCAAGAGATTCTGGAGTCAAAGCAGTACTCTACATTTTAACTTCATTTGAAAATTTCAGGTGCCAGACTTTTGGAAATAGAAAATGCCACAGGAACCCACTGTTTTCATTTTAATTTCAAGGTGCTGACAGGGAGCTATCTGACAGTATACCTAACTCCATATGACTTTTGGCACCATTTCAAGTGCTTTTGAGACTATCAAATTTAAACCGTCCTTTAAACATGGTATTTTCTGTGAAAGTATTTTTTTTTCTGCATAGAGTGAGTATGCCAACAGGGAATAAGAACTGCTGCTGCCTCTGATGCCTTTCCTTGGGAGAGGTGCACTAAGTGTGACAGCAGTTTTGGAGAACTCGGCCTCTGACAGCATCAGGACCTTTACCAGAAACATTTCACAGGAGCCCTGCTGTGGTGAAGCTCAGACTTTTAACCCAGCAAGATGATGGCTCTCAGCTCCAGCTCCAACAAAAACACTATTTATGGCTGTCAGAATTGAGTTTGATAGTATATATGGGTGACAGAATTTCCTATGCCTTAGTGTTACCTGCTGCTATGAAAAACACAGTCTTATTACTGTAATTTAACAGTAGCAGTGTCTTGCTAGGCAAGACACAGTTCCAGTCTTTTTTTTTTCCCCCTTTTTTTTTTTTTTTTTTTACCTTGCTGAGAGAGGCTTCCTCCTATCCAAAGCAGAATTACTCACGACAGACCTTAATTGAAGATATTTTACCTGCAACTCTATTATAACATACTGTTTGGACATCTGTCTCCACGAATACACACAAAAACAACCCCACTTGCTTGTTCCTTTTCAAGAGAGAAGGGAACAGGTGTGTGTCAGAATCGCATCAGGCACTGCACTAAAGCACGTTAAAACAAGCTGGGATAGACATTAAGCAGGAGGCAGAACAAACTTTCTCAGCTAAAGAGCAGAAAATTATTTGAATGTCATCTCAAGTGAGGAGCAAAGCAGGTTTCTGGAAAGGCATCGTCTCTCACTGCAATGGAATCAAGCAGCAAGCCAGAAAAAGGCCCTCGGTGGCCTGGGACTAATGCTATTTCCAGACTGCCAGGAGCGTTGCAGTTTTTCTTGCAGAACAGTTTCCCATGGAGCTAGTCCTCAGTAGGTCCTTTTTGCCATTCATACCAAACAGATAACAGTGTATTTCCCCACGTTATTTTCCATGTGTGTATGGTATAAAAACCTCAGAAGAAAATCCCTGGGATTTCCCATCCTCTCTGATTTATCCTTCTGGGGTAGGTAGGCCCTTTCCTGAATCCTGGCTTCAGACTGTCCTTAGATCACTGTCTCTGAAGAACTCTGCAAGTGAGTCAGCCCAGGCTGCACAGCCCCAAATCAGGGAGGGATATGAAAAAAAAAAAAAAAAAAGGTGTGTATATATATAAATATATATATATTATATGTATATATATATATATAGAGAGAGAGAGGTGTTTTTTGAATATTTGGGTTCTACCACCTTTGTGGAGATTTGCGTGGTGCTCAGGACTTTGGGAACACGCTGCACATATATACGTGGCCTTGCGAAGCCCACAGCCACACAAAGACTCTGCCTTTATTAGGTCTCACAGTCCTAAAAGCCTTAGTGACTCAGCATAAGTTTGCTGAATGAAATTACTTGTGAGAATGCAGCTGTACCTTGATGCCAACTGTTTTTTGCACTCTCGCAATCCTACTGCATACTTAAATAAAAGTGCTACTAGTCAGGCTCATAAAAGTGTTCTCTGTTGAATCCTCATTAGGTAATGCAGCTATTAGAGAAGATAAAGACTTCCAACTCTGATCAAAGCTCAAATTTAAAGACAGTCCAAGGAGATCAACATCATGAATTGCAACTTCTGGATTTCAAGTAGGTGATGGAGGGCTTTTCACTACAATAATTCACACTGAATGCTTTGGTGTGAGAAAGGGGTTGCCATGAAACAGCTAAACTAACCTGTTAATTAACATCCGTTCCAAATACCCAGACAAGGTTAATGAAGATCTGTACTATAAAGTAATGAAAATACGTAATGAAAGTCTATTGCCTTGAAAACTAATTGTTAAAACGAAGAGGTGCTAAATGCCACTCTGTAAGAAAGGTGGGAAACCAATTAGCTTTCCACACTTAAAAGAAAGGCACCAAGCACAAAGATGCTATTTACCATTGTAATTGAGGCTAATTTGCGACTTGTTTAATGTGCAGAACAAGCCATTTTCTTTAAACACTTGTGCTGTCTTCCTATATTTTCCTTATGCATTCATACTGTCTTTCTTCAGCACAATTAGTTTGAAATAGAAGTACCATAATCCTGCAATAATAATGTTGCAGAGACAATAGCTCCATTCCTTAAAACACCCTCTGAACCCTCTGAATTGACATTTGTCTCAATTAAGTGCAACTCTTAATACATTTGAGAGAAAAAAATATACATGACCATTAAGCAGGAAAAAAAAGGTCTGTATCAAGAGAACAAGACAAAGAATAAAGATGAATGGGGAAAGCATTCCAGCTAAAACTGGGAAGGGAAGAGGGAAAGATGGAATAAAAGGGATATGGTGGATACAGACACCATGAAATAACTAAGAAATAAAACCAAAATAAGGGGAAAAGAGAAATAGAATAAGGATGGAACACAAGGAAACTAGAGAACTGAACTGACAGTGGAGTTTCTCAAAGGTTGCTTAGATCTTATTGAAAGTGTCACCAAAATTGGGAGACTCAAAAAAAGCTGGATTTTGAGACCCTGAGATATACTCACATTGTGCCTTTGAACACAAAATCCAAAAGGTTCATTTACTTAAAGTCAAGATTTTAATCCATTTAATATCATATTTAATTAAATTAACATCCCCTTTGGGGAATATGTCTTTCTGTCTCTTCTGCTATTGCTCCCTTAAAAGCATACGAGACCGATGTATTCTTTTCCAAGAGACGAAATAAAATTTCAGCCTGTTCTACTGGAACAGGCTGATGATTCCACTTGGAAAAAGGCAGTCGGTGTAGGTCAGCTTTGGAGCCCAGTCGCAGTTTGAGAAGCTGCTGCCTGGGACACAGCAGCTGGATTGCAGCCCAGCAGCCAGGTTGCAGCCCAAACTGATGTCATTCCTGCAAGCCTGATGACCTACGGCCAGGACAGAACTGCCACACACGTTTCAGGAGGATCTGTGTCTCCTTAGGAAATGTGGCCCTGGTCTTTCAGGTCACTTGGGTTAGCAGTACCTGCACTCATCAGTACTGAGTGAATTAAGCTGTCAACAGATCAGTTTACATGTGTCATGGGCTCAAGTTGCAATCCTGGAGGATACTCTTATTAAATATCCACAAGCATCCCCTCATCAATACTTCATAGCTGAGGGAAGTCCTGTGGCAAGCCTGGCTCCCCCTAGGAAACACTTGCATCTAGGATCGGAGCTGGAGAAAATTTCAAATAATAAGAATAATAAAATGCTTCTCTGTATAGCCATCCCTGATGCCTACAGGCATCACCCTCCCTTGGCACCTCATGTGCAGGTGCATCCCACCCTGGGTGCCCCATCTGAGCTGTACCATGTGGGCCATCCCACCTCTTCCAATGAACTCATACACACCAACACAACACAACATGTCCCATAAAGTCCAGTTAAAAAAATCCTAGTTTGTTTACCTGGTGGTCCGCATTCTAACTGAGGTCCAAACAGCTAAACCTGCAAATCAGCCCAAATAAAATTCCACTGCTTGTGGATGGCTTGTAAGTATATGTCAGAAATGAGTATAGTTACAGTAAAAATTACCCTGAAACACCTACATGCATAAGCATAAACATTTAAATCTGTGACTCAGACCTGGACCTAAATTCACATCTTGTCATGGCTCACATTGTAAATTACACGTTGCAGCAGAAGAAAACAGAAATCTAAAAGATACGATTCTCCAAACCATACACCCTGCTCCAAAGGCAGTTGTCCCTGCTTGTTTTACTTGCCAGCGTGGGCTTA
The DNA here is from genome assembly GCA_032275445.1 of Crypturellus soui. Lineage (NCBI taxonomy): Eukaryota > Metazoa > Chordata > Aves > Tinamiformes > Tinamidae > Crypturellus > Crypturellus soui. The sequence continues at coordinate 2,098,274 of JAUBNY010000589.1, forward strand.
GAAACTTCTATCCTTCTGAGCTTCATTTTCTGACCAAAAGTGGCTTTGGTGCTCTTCCACATGGCCTGCAACACAGTTAATATTCAATAGGATATTACAACCTTTCTTCATCAGTTTTGGATGATAATTCAAATGGGAATGCTTTTTTTTTTTTTTTCAGTAGATCACACTCCAGAAGACTCATCTTGGCACGCAGGTACAACTTTTAAAGAAAGAATTAGTAAAATAATTGAGCGTAGGGTTTGGTAGGCTGGTGAAGCAATTAGAAGGGTATTTAAACTATCTACTCAAATGACTCAAACTCCCCCATACTACTGACTAAGTATCAGGCCCATTGCTAAATAAGTGTAATAGTAATAAAATAATAATAATTTCAGGTTGACAAGTACTCTAAATGACTTCAAAGCTCAAATACAGACTCAGCAGAAGTGGATGGAGATGCAGCTCTCGAGGTCCGAGCAAGACCAAGCCTACCACAGGAATCAGCTGCTTCACTCCTTGAAGGAGCGGCTGGTAAGACTGCTTAGAGTGAACCACAAACCGAACCCCGAACCAAGCTGGAAACAGCTCCTTCCCACTCCAGAAGATCAGTACCGCCGGTGAAAACCGCTAAAATTTCAGTCACTGACAAGCTCAGGGGAGGATCTTCTTCAAGGATCTTCCATGCAAACTCCACAGCAGCACAGGACCATTATGTTTCCATTAAGTCCTTTGCAGCATTGAAAGCTTTCTCTCCTTTGCTGCATGTAGTGCTCTCAGCATCAGAGTGCAAAACCTATTACAATACTATTACCATGTCTTACCATGAAATTGAGGAAGCAGCCTTGTGGTAAGACATGGGAATACTATATATGGGGGTTAGGAAGCAAGAATTCATGGTTGCCAGAAGGCAGTTTAAGGGTGGCTGTATGAAAGGTTTTACTATACGTGTGTTGATATGTTATCTTTCTAAAGGAAACAGCAGAAAAGAGACTAGAAGAGAAGCTTCTGCTTCTGTCTCTGAAGCTGGAAAGAGCAAATAGGTCGCAAAAGTATGAAAAGCAGTTGGATCAGATGAAGAATGAGGAGAAAGCCCTGCAGGCAAGAATCGCTACCTTGGAAAGACAGGTCTGGGATGAGTTGGAGGAAGTCCAACGTGAGTACAGATCAGGTGAGGATGGTCTTTCATTTGACTTATTTCTTAAACAAAATTAGCACAAGACTGTAGCTTGCTGCTACAGAAAACTTTCCAGAAAAGAAAAAAAAAAAAAAGAGGATCACTATTTCTCCTAAACCCCATTAACAAGAGTGCTATTTTAAAATGGCTTGGTTAGCCTGCCTATCAGTGAAAAGAGCCAACACACTTTTCCCACACAGATGGCTTTTTTCTTTCTGAATGTCTCAAGACAAGATCTTTCAAAAGACCATTTCAGAACCTGCTTTGTGAGTCTTTACGATCAGCTAGTTCTTCCATCGACAAGGTCACTTGCCTCCATTGCAAGGGGCAGTGTCTTTTACCACAGGTCCTTCTGCTAAGCTCCTATTTGACAAGTTTTATATCATTTTCATCCCTTCTTCCCTACTCTCAACTAACAGTATCTGGAGACAGGCATCTGAGAAACAGCTACCTTATGTAGACCAGAAATAACCCAAGTGAGCAAACGAAGAATTTAGGTAACATTGGTCAGTACCCAACAGTCATTGCTTACGGGAAAGGGCATCCTAAGGCAGCCCGTGCTCTGCGTGTTGCATTCGCCCTCTCTCAGCTCATTGTGGCTGCTCCGCTTGCAGCTGCTGAGCTGTTCAGTTAGAGAGGTTTCACCTGGCATGAAGCATACTGCTTGCATAAGGGGGATTTGCCCTCTCTGATTTGTCCCGTGTCACTCAAACATGATCTACTGTAACACCTTCTCCTTGCATCTGAACGGCCACGTCAGCTTATCCGAGAATCAGCCAGCCGTGTCTCCAAAGGAACAGATGGCTGAACGAGTGCTTCACATTTCACTTGTTCTCTTCTCACTGGAAACTCAGGAGCCTGGTTCCCCTCTCCAAAGCTGCCCGCCACCTCGGAGCCCTGCTCCGTGTCTCAGGGCCAGCTCCAGGGTGCTCCGCACCCGCTGCCGGCCTCTTGAGGGGCTGGTGCAAACTGCACTCCGGGTCAGCGAGTGCCTCTGCAGGGCACGACACAGGAGACCTGGGCTCTCTCAGAGACCATCTGAGCGGGTACAAGACTACAAGGAGTGATGCAGTTTAAAAAAGAAAATCAGAAGATATTTCAGATTCTGGTGCTGAAAGGAGAGAGCTCAATTTCGAATTCCCACCTGCAGAAATTAATGACACAGAGAGATCTGCTTATGCCAAACTGCTCAGCTCCCAACTCACACACACCGATGCTGTTCCCCATGACAATCCTCTAGTATGGGCAAGGGGAAAACGAGGCAGCTAAGAAGGTGCAGAACAGCAGGACAGCCAAAGAGCAGCCGCTTGTGTTCAGCACAGGCTGGCACCTCAGAAAGGCGAGATCTGCTTGGAATTCATAAAGCTCCCAGCACCATGCAGCAATTTGGTGGAACGCTATCTAGACCATAGTGGCAACTAAGTTGATGCATATTAAACAGTCATTCCAAAAGGAAAAAACCTGTCATCGGCTGTCACATTACCATGCAGTCACTTTCCCCCCGCCACACACACTCCTTAAGGAAGAATTAGATGTAATCTGCTGTTAGGCTGTCTACTTGCTAATAAGCTAACATCTATGTGACAAACTGGACAAATGTCAAGTGATTACTTAGTAATTTGAAAGCTGTTGCAGTCTCAAAACAGCCAGCTAGCAGCTGCTTATGATTCACATTTTCCCAGTCTGCAGTGACAACAGTTGTTTTACCTGAGATTCAGCAAACAGATGTCTGATGGTCCCCAGCTCTATTTTTTTAAAAAAGTGCAACTTCCATCTTGTTATATTCTTACAAACGTACACAGGCACACACTTTCTCCCAGCAACGTACAAAACCAGTTCTCCCCGTACATAAAAGCAGTAGTGAAGAACAGCACCTACCTTGAAAGAAGTGTAATTCTTCTTTACACTTGCCAAAAGAAACACTTTAAACGACATCAGGACCCTTAGCTCTGTGGAAGACATGGTACTGTCCTTACTCCACACAAGGAAGGCGAGAGCAATTGCCATTTGCAGCTCTGTGAAATCAGTCCTGTTTGGTGTTGCCCAGTACATTTCTGGAGCAAAGCTCTTACAACATAAACTGCTCTCGCATATCTATGGTATTCGGTAAAGTAATGAAATAACCAGATTGGATTTATAGGACTGGGAATTAAATGGTGGTCAGAAACCTTCACAAGGGAAAAGTAGAATCTCCTAATGTACTGAAAACCACCACTACTTAATTAACTCTTCCTGTTCTTATATCAGGATTTCAGTCCATTCGTGAGTCTCTGGAACTGCTCAGACAAATACAGAACACAAAGCTGAAACTTGAAAAAAAGAAAATCCGGAAGGACATGGCAAACATATGACGCAACTGAAGCTCAAGCTGCAAGAGCAAGGCCTTATCAGCACTGGCAGGTGTCCTCTCCACTTAGATGCAATGATGATTTAAAGAAAGAAACAAAAGGTGTTTTTCTCTTTTTCTTCTTTAGAAACACCTGCTTTTGTTTTCCCCCATCCCTGCAGGATGTTATGTTTCTATATCATGCTCTGCAGCCCCAAGTGTAATGGTTCTGCAGCAAAGATCCCTTTTTTTTGTGCTGATTTTAGAACAAAAATTATTCGAAACCAGAAGGTGAAAAACAAACAAACAAAACCCCTTAAGGATTGACTTAATTTGACAAGCAGATTTCCTAGAAAGGCCTTCAAATTATTTTAAGGATTTTTAGAAATGCATTGTCAAGGTTGAGAGCACTGTTAGGCCAGGCTTACCCTGCCTAAACTGGTAGGTTTTAGGTTGGTACAGAGGCTGATATCAGGCCTAGTGAGCTCCCCCCTCCACCCAGTACATACATAGTAGTAGCATTATGAAAACTGATAACAGACTGTTTGCATGATTTGGATCAATTATAAAAAAAGTGTTACTGAATCATCAAATGTAGCTATTAAAGAAAAGGGGGTGCAGATGACAATGCAAGTTACTTATGAAAACATGCATTTTTAAGAATCTCATTCTCATTTCTGTATCACTGAAATAAGCCTTTGGTGAGTAGCACTTAACACTCAAAACTACATTTTTGATTCGCTTCAAAAATTTAGAAATAAAAATAGCTCCTAGGTGTAGGGTAAAATGCACATCAGTATATTTTCTCAGCAGATCTTGAGAGAAACTTCCCAGCCACAAGGTAAAACAAGATCACCAATGTAAGAAAAAAAGCTTTCTGAAAGTGCTCCACATCATTCATCTTCAGAAAAAAAATATTTAAGGGGACTCATAATCCCCCTATTATAACTTTGTATGCCTTTAACATTGCTAAAAGGCAAATTTCTCCAAACCACAATCTTCTTGTGCCTTCTCAGAGAATTCTGACCTGCACAGCATGACCACTGAAGCTGGACTGCGCCACAAGCCGGGAGTTCCCCTTCAGCAATAAGCAGCCCTCTTCCTGCAAGGAGGACCTTTCCTGTGCTAAAATTTCTCCAGAGAGTAAAAAGTCCTAGAATTGACTCTTATATACGTAGCAGCAGCAGCAACCAAAGTCAATGAAATGTTTGCACTTCGCTTGGGGTTGGTGCATTTCAAGGAAAACTCAAAGGGAAGGAAAGTTAAACTCATCCCAGGGCACAGTCAAGTGGGCTGGAGGACTAGGAATGTAATTTTTCCTTGCAAAGATTCATTTGAGCAGCACTGAAACAGTCCTCTACATCTACATATCCATGAACTGAAAAAAAAAAAAATTGAAGTTGCTCATCACAGAAAGCATCCAGGAACTGAAAAACACATTTGTGCTTTTTTTCAAACTGTTAAACAAGATCATCCAAATTAATGCAACTACCTACCTTAGGTAGGTAGAAATGAGAAGCTCAAGAGTTGAACAGAAACCCAGGAAGAGAAATACAGAGAAATACAGACAAGTTAGAGGAAAAAAAAACCTACTTAATTCAAAGAGATTAACATATATATCCTATTTCAATAAAATATTCTCAGGCATAATCTACTGTGTCATGTTCACATAAGAAGAAATATAAGAAGCAGTATCTTATCTGAAGTCAGTAAAGTTCTGCTATTCTGCTAATGAAAAAAAAAAAGTGGGAGGGAAGAGGAATGTTTATTTTCCCCCTCCTCTTACATTAGTAATAGCCAAGCATATGGTTTTCTAGTTAGTGAAATCCATAAACCAACTCTCAGTTCTCCTTCACAGTGATGCTTAGAATTCAAAGTACTACACAAAAACACATAAGAGTGAGCTCTACATTAAGTATGAAATATTTAGTACTACTGTTGTTTCAGTAGTTATTCTGTGGATTTTACAGAGGCTGTGCATTATTCAAAACAGAGGTGAACAAGGCTTTTACCTCACAGTTTCCCGAATTTCACAAAACCTTCAATTGTAATTTGTTCCCTGGACATTTGTCACCAGGTAGGTGGCAGAGGTGTGTATTTTTTCTGCAGGGCATATAAGGTGGCTTTGGGCTGTAGATACAACTATAATGTTCAAGAATTCACTACTGCTTGTATTAAAAATGAAGCAAAGGCATGGTCTTTTTAAGAGAGAAAACGTCATACTTTTTTTTTGTTTGTTTGCTCTGAATAGACAGAATATTTGCAGTTGACACTTGCTTACCTGGCTACTCTAACCTTGTTATTTGCTTCCTAGACTTTATAAAATGTTTAAGGATTAGTATTGAACAGAAGATAGTCTAATAAGCTGTTAGAGGTATTTCTGTAATGCCTTAGTGAGAGTGGGCAGCAAGTTACTATAATCAGTCATCAGGCTGATGGCTCTCCCACTACCAAAGCAGGTAGCACGGAAATAGCAGAAGCAAATACAGTGCTATGAACTATAGGCTGCAAGAGCAATCCAAGCTATAATTACAGCAAGCTAAAAAAAGTTAGAGCTAATCTGGGGAAGCAACATTCTTCTTTTAGTGTTTCAAGTTCACTTGAATTCATCAAGACTATGTGACAACAGGCTGCAAAGGGAACCACAATTGGTCTAGATTTGACAAAAAGAATCTTTTTAAGGAAAGGTATTTCATATTGAGTAGGAGGATGATAGTGTGGGAGACAAGGAGGAATTCTTGATGTTCAGAGAGCTCACCTCCACCGAGCAGAAAACCCAGCCTCCTGGGCTTCCTCTTCTTGTTCAAAATAGCAGAGCAAGCTTGCTGCCCTGCCTGCCTTCCCTAGATGACTGTACGTGACTGCTAGCAGAGATGAACGAGAGGAGGTATCTCCAGATCATCCCACTCGCCAGCGCAGCAGCTTGCTTGCTGCCCAAAATAACCAGGTCTTAAAGCAAAGAGATGCTCAATGCAGCAGCATGCTGCATGTATTTCAAGTGTCCTTTCTGCTCGAAGAGGTACACTGCAGGCATCTCAAAAACATCCTAAGATTTCAGTAGACAGTGCCTTTAAGAAATTTTGAAGCAGAAATGGACAACTATCTTGACTCTGTTGTCAGCAGATTGAAAATCCACTGACAGTAACATTAGAAGAAGAGAATCATGGCTTTATTCTTTTATTTTCATGTACATAAAGGGCAAAGTAACATCATCTATTAAGAACAACTGTCATGATTCATCCAATTAAGCAGTCAGCAGCAAAATTACCACGACATAAATAAAGCCCATTATACACATTTATATATGTGACCCTGTCCCTGATGATCACAGGCTTTTCTTGATGGGAATGTTTACTGAAACCTGTATAGTCAAGAGGATCCAATACACTGTTGTGATTAAGGTTAGCTAAGAAAACAAAACAAAAACACCCACCCTATAAACTGACACAGCACAAGTTCCAAGCAGATTTGAGTCTCTAGTACAAAAAAAAAAAAAAAAAAAAAAAAAAAAAACTAAAGGAATATGGCATTTTAAATTTCTGTTTATCTGGGAGAGAGGAGGAAAAAATGCTTGCTGCTGTTTGGCTACTAAGGCTCTGTTCCAAGAGTGGAAAAAAAAAGAAAAGAAAAAAGGAAAAAGAAGCTTCAACTTTGCATCACAGCCAACGCAGCTAATATTGTCCTTCTCTGTGTGCAACCAAGTTGGAATTAAAGACAAGGACTTCCCATTGCAATAGCACTGCAGTTTCATTGGGGAATAAAAAAATGGTAGTGCCCATATCAACAAGTAAACAACCTGCTTTTGTTTTTTTTTTTTTAAAAAAAAGGCAGATAATATAGAGACAGAAAAAAAAAAACAAATTAAAAAATACTCAAGCTACATAAGCTCCTGGAGGATGGCCTAATTAAAGGGTGTAAATTTTGTACTTGAAACAGTCCATACTAGGCACTTGATAACAGTTTCTCATTTAGTTCCAGAGCTCGAACATCTCCATTAGCTTTTGCATTTTCTACAAGTACCTGCAGAGAAAACAAACAGAAAATAACTTGATGTTTTTACTGTTAATATATCATCAGTTGTTTCAAAAATTTTATTTTCTGCTATGCACTTTCTCTAAAAATCTAAGCAACTTGTAAGTCCAGACAGGAAAGATATTCAACACGACACATAGCTCAGACATTAAGCTCTAAAGTTACAATCACTTGCAATGCAGCATGGCAGCATCATTTGCTGCTTGTGGCTGAGAAAACATTTGACAAGTTCCCTGCTGACACAGAAACAAATACACAAATTGGTCTGCCAAAATGGAGCAAGTGTATCTAGTGCATCTATTTAAACAAAACTGCTGAATTTCTTCCTCCTCGCTCCATCCAATTTAGAAAGAAAATTAAGAAAGACTACATCTATCACTTGCATTTGCAGCCTTTCCACTAGTTAAAATAGCTGCTATGTCAGTCTAGCTGACATAGATGCACTGGAGGCTTATGATACTTCTCAATTCCAGCTGACATAGATGCACTAGAGGCTTATGATACTTCTCAATTCCAGTAGCATTATATATTAAAAAAAAAAAAAAAAGTAAATCTTGACTCTGACCATTATTTTATTGCACCTTGTCCCCACTGGTAGGGAGTAGAGACGACTGCCCACAAGTAAACATAATGAGATTATAACAGGATCATCTGAACTCATTATTTCTAGTTCTTTTACAGACCTTGATGATTGCACCTGGACTTCTGCCAATGCTGAGCCTACTTGATATGTCTGACCTTCAAACATACTTGATTACTGATTCAGAACTTAACTAAAATACAGTGGCTAATCGAGGCAAAAGAGCTCATGGTACCAGAGGCAGCAATCCAGAGAGTGGCAGAGTCCTCCTAGTAGAGGGTACCAAATTTTAGGCGACAAAATAATTCCAATTAGAAGACAAAAATGAATAACCTTAGTTTGCAGTATACAGAAGAACTGTGTGGATTTGAGAGTTTGACCAAACATATTTGTCAAGTCCTATAAACCAAGAAATAATGCACTGTTATAGTATAGTAAATATGTAAAATACAGAGGCATGGCAAGTTACTGTTCAGATCTTTCAGGTCAAGGAAAGCACATGTTTTCCAGCCAATCTCAAAGGAACTAGCATCTTCATAAAGTATTAACATATTCTAGCAAAATTCTGATAAATTGGTCTTCATACCTACTGGAAAGAAGCATGAAAACTTTTTCCAATTTGTAGTAGAGTAGGATTTTAGTGTTGTTTTTCATCAGTATTGCATAGAGGAGGAGAAAAATTCCAAGCAAACTCTACGCAATTTTGAATACTGAGGTGATTTTGCCAATGTGGAATCCTCAGACCTACAATCTCTAGAGCAAGAGAGCTGCAACCTCCCAGGTCTTCCTTCACTCTATTTTCAAGGTAAAAGCACAGTATTTTAGGAAAGCAGATTTTCTGTATTAAATTGACCGTCTTACATCTATTAATTCATAATCATCTTTGGCATAGAGATGTTGCAGGAGGTACCAGCGTGCCACAGAGGCTATGTTTTCTGGAATTCCAGGTTGATATACCAATCTTTCCAACATTCGACGAGTCTCCCTAAAAGCAGAGCAAAATATCATTCAATAAACTGCAAAATTTGGCTGACTAGTTTGCATATAACTTTTAAGACCTTAGTGATTAAACCAGAATGCCTCTTTAGATTTTTAGAGTACATTATTATCCTGTTTCAGCAACACTAATCAAAAGCCACATAAAGGAAAGTCCTTGTTTCCATACTACCCATGCAAGGTGAGCTGCTGGTTCCTTGATTTCCTAGGTGACCACTCCTTTTCACCTAGAATGCCCCGTTATGTTTAATATATGACATGCAAAGTTAGTGCTTTAGCTAGTAAGTGTTCCAGAATTAGATGGAAATAGCAGTTTTTGACTACTATGACATGATAAACCTCATGCTGTTTCTGAACTCAGCCCAACATCCGATTTCCATAGGTGATCTGCTTGACAATACAGCAGATATTTTGTTGTTTAGCAACTATAAAAAAATCCTTTAGCAAACAGATGTTTCCATAAGACACAGCTATTAAAATAAGAGTCTTTTTAATCCCCAAGTATTTTAATATTATGCACAAACATATTTAATCCAGCACTCAAAACAGTGGATTTTAATATGCAATAGAAGAAAGATGTGAAATGGTGCCACAGGGGTGAAATTTGATAAGTATGAAGAGACTAAAATTCTATTTGGCTGAAACTTGCTGCCAGCTCGTACCAAATCTGGACATATTCAAGTTCACAGCTGTACTGATGGAAAGCTAGTAAAAATTGGCAGTTAAGTTTAAAGATATGGTTTTCATTCACTGCTGCTCCTTCAGCTTTGGCTGCTCTTTCAAGAATTCTGTCCTTTGTAACTAATGCAATTTTCCATCGCATGGTGATTTAATGGGCTGTTGAGAGATTACATCTGTTTGAGTTTTTTTGTTTGTTTTTAGTTAAGACGAACTTGGTTGAGTATTTTTAAACATCTAGCAAGGCCAAATAGATTTTAGGATATGTCTGTTTTTCAGGGAACCGGATATCTTCAATTGTAATAAAGATGATTTTAATTTAGTTAAGCGAGTTTTCAGCTCCCTCCCTTTTTTTAAATTCACAAAGGCTGCATAATCATATTAGGATGCTTGTCCATTTTCTATAAGTCTCCAGAAAAAGCAAGCAAGCTCAGACTCTTCAGAAGTTAGTTTCTAAGAAACATCAATGAAAACAGTTAAAAAATATTGAACAAAACCAGAACATATGCTATATTCCACTTTTCCGCAGCTAGATATGCAAAAGTTTCAGATGCAAATTAGAGACTTAAAACCAAAGTAGGAAGATTCAAATCCTATTCAAAATAAGGTACCTTTCCCTTCTTCCTCAAAAAGCCCTAATGAGCACCTCCAGTTGAATAACCTTCTGTTATTCATGATTAGATGTAATCACAGCAAAGTCTAATTTGATACCAAACTGGACCCAGCACGAGCTGGAACATGGATATTTGTTTCTATCATGCTAATTAGCACTATCTTAGGCAAATGTATACTTACTGACTGTAATCTTTTGGATTGCTTGCCTTTTTTTTGTAAACTGGAAAAGCTGTGTTTTCTCTTGGTATCTTGGTCATCTAAAAGCTTCCAGGAGAAGAGATGGAAATTCTGCTTCCTTATCTCCATGCTGCCAGTCCCTACCCTTTTTAAATGCCATGTCCTTTCAGTAATTCTTATTTTGAATTTTCCTTTGGTTCTTGAGTTGGATCTGGGCCTACTGACCCTTCTTGCTTTTAGACATTGTGTTCCTTCCAAACATAATAGATCAAACCTACCTGGCTCCAATTTTGTGATTATATTGCAGCAAGGCTTGCAGGAGAGCTGCCAGGGGGCAAGGAGAAAGTTTCAGGGCTTCAGTTGTTGCCTCCTGAACCAAGGCTGGCCAGTGCTCATTTGAGACCTTAGCCTATGTTTAAAACATACACAAGGATGAGGGCTTTATTACTGCGAAATAATCAGTATTTGTTTACAGCTGTTTAGAGAGTAGGTTTATCCAAGCTGTTCTGAGTTACATAAAATATTTGGCAGGTTACAAAGAGTTTTGTAAACAAAAAAAAACAGAGAAACACACAAACTGCATTGATTAGAGGGACTTGGAAAAAAATATACTAAGTATCCTTAGAACTGCTTTGAGAGTATTTTATTTCCTCATTTGTGCAAGGAAGCATTTTATTTTTCCAAACATGTCTTCGAGTTTTTTTTTTGTTTTAATCACAATCCCTTGTCTGCTCCTCACTTTGCAAGTCTGATGCCAAATACCAGACTGTTCCAGAAGGTGCAGCTATCCACATAACTCAGGAACTGCTTTAGAAGAAGTAAAATCGAGTTTCAAGATGGGCAATTTAATTACCCTATGGAACAACTATTCAGTAAATTAGTACATCTTCTGACATACGGAAAATTTAATCTTCCCTGTCAAAACAGCCTTTTTTTTTTGGTGCTTGAAGAGGTGCCCACGTCTTTATGTGGGCATATAATGGGGACACAAGGCTTTTCAAAAAAACGCTTTTTGATTAGGCTTTTGCACATTTCATTAAACCACCTCAGATCAAAGACAACCAACAGAAATTCACTTTCATCTGCTCTGCTCATGTAAAAAAATATTTAAGACAGACAATTAATTTAATAGAATATTTCATACTAGTTATACTTTTTATGGTTGCAAATGAAGTTTCATACATTCCCAAGCAGTTCCAGCCAGCATCCTAAGGGGGAGTATTAATTCAATGAAGAGACTATACAGAAAGAATCAGCCTATATTAAAAGAATGAGCCTATATTAAAAAAAAAATAGAAATTAGGCAAAGAACTATCTCAAGAGCTATCCCTTTAAGTCTTGTTTTGTTCTGAAGTATCATTCATTTAAACAAGGGTTTCATTTGGAGATTGCAGAAGCCCTGCCTTACACAAACTATTGTTAAACCACTGGTTACATAATTTTGATGATCTTACCATGCAGATTTCCAGTGCAAGCATGGCTAGCCTGAGCAGACTGGATAACTTCCCGCTCCGGCTGCCCTGCTGTGATGCCAACTGCAGGCTCTTCCTGTAACACATCTCTGCTGCAACCATCATTCCTTGAGATTGATACACACTTGCCAGCCACTGAAAGTAAACAGCCAACACATCAGTTAGGAAGTCATCAAAATGTGCATCCCATCAGGTAATACCATTTAGTTCAATTTAGGAGTGAGACAGCAAACTTGGCTAGAATAAAGCCCCTCTCCCCGACGCCCCTATTCCCACAACATACTGAATACTGCTCCAGAGGAAGATGTAGCTTCCTGCCTGCAGAGCTGCCAGTGCACCTCACTGCAGTAATTTATCCCACAGTCACTTTTCGCTATCCCTGTCAACTGATAGCTGTTCTCATCTGCAGACTGGCTATAGATGAACAAATAACATGTCTGGCTTTGTCAAGCAAGGTGCTGTGGGGTGCCTTTCTTCTTGTCCTCAAAACTTCTGTAGAAATAAAAGGTTGGAGCTTCTCCCTTTGAAGGAAGGTTCCTCCAGACTACACGAGCAACGTCAGGAATGTGCGGATGTTAGAACCTGCCATCTGAGCGCAGAAAAACAGGGTACCTCTTTGGTCCCACAACTTTTGACACAGCAGACTTGTGCTTGAGTTGCTACACGGGGCAGGGGAAGCAGCACATGCACAGACCTGCAGTTTCAGGCTTCTGCCAGCTTTCCTGGGATCGCTCAAAGAGGAGGAAGAGGTTCCCACTCTTCCCTCATCAATCTTGTAGCCATGTTCTATTTACCAGAGCAGATGCTGCCACAAGTTTGCAAATCTCCAAAATGTGCATGAAGATATTCCAAAATACATAAGACATTTAGAAATATTTTTTGCTGTGTCACCAGGCAAGCAAAGAAGCTTAAAGATTTCCTTACTTTTAACAAAGTTCCTTAGCCTTTTGCTACCTACAGATTGCTCAGTGTTGAGAAGCACAAGTTTAAGGTCTTTCTGATGCACAGCATTTATTAATCATTAAGCACTTCTGGAGTTCCTGTTCTGTTAGTACTATTGTGTATTCTTGACCCTAAACTGCAAGACGTCTTTGTAAAAGAAAGCATCCATTCGGGATGCTCCTAAGGCTTCACTGGCCTCAGTATGCTGCAGCTGGAGATACCTAGAACTCACGAGAGGAAGGAAAGCAAGGAGAGAGTACTTAACAAATACGCAGTGGCAGCCCTAAAAGTCTAGCTTTTCACTATTGCCCTGTAAGTCACAGTGTAAAGGTGAAACACCCGTTAGAAAAGCAGTTTAGCAGCACTCCCAAATACTATGAGATAACCATTTTGAGAAAAGCCAAAAATTTAGATAAAAAGCAAAGTTAATGACTCCTCTAGCTTAACAGCACTGTAGGATATACTTCCCAGTAAGACAAAACATATATAAAGCGATTAAGAAGATTAGAGACAGAAAATATGAAAGCATAGACTTTAGACTAGAAAGCATTATGAACAGATGTAGCAGCCATGGAAGCTTTTTCAGGACAGCATCCAAGCTCTGAGATTAAAGTACCTTCTTTAACTGAATACCAGAAAGATCTTGCCCAAAGGTATCTGTTTTTTTAAATCCGGATCAAAAGTAAATCAACCTTCCCCCTCACAAAAGCTCACACTTTATTTTCTTTTGCTATTTGTGAGCAAAGTGGCACTTTACCATGCAAGGGATGCTTGAAGAATATAACCTAAATTAAGTCCATTTTCAAGATTATTACTAAAATAGAGTACATCATGTTTCTCTCCCATGTCCCTGTATGTTATAAAGCCAATTTAAGCATGTACTATAGCTAAGGAGTGATGACATCTCACAAGACACAGTCTGTAGCCTTATAACAAGGCAGCTAATTTCTCCAGGATCTTCTTTCTGGTCTTTTGGCACTGAAATCACTTTAGTGAAACTAAATGCAAAAATGTTTTTACTTATTCAACAGGCAGGGGGAGTATCATCCATTCCAGCACTATCCAGCTACACACAGGAGGGCAGCAGTTCACAGCATCTTTCTAACCCTGCTGCTAAGAGGAGCGGAGGAATTCAGTGCTGGTAGCTAATGGTGGCAGCTGGGAAAGTGTGGGCACTCGCTCCGCGTCACCAGGTCCCTGCTGCTGCCTGTGAGACAGCCTCCTCGCATCACCCACAGGGGCGGCCGGAGCCATGTTATGGCACGTGCTTAATAATGAGAATTGATTACTTGGGATCCTGCGGAAAGCAGGCAGCAAATACTGCTTTGAGTGTCTTTTCTCTTCCTCATGCCCAGCCTCAACAAGCTCAAGAGGAGGAGACACTCAACACCAGAAAATTAAGCAGAAAATCAAAATACTTTTATCCCAAACTTTCCATACCCTGAAAAAGAAAGCACACATTACTGTACTAGTAAACCATTTATTTCTATCTATTCTTACAGTTTATAAAATATTTTACTGTTTTTTGCTCAGCCTGCCATGTCACAGATTGCTAAAGGAATAAGGGTTATATGTTTACTGGCAAGTTTCGCTTGCATCTAAGTCAACTTCTTACTACTCACAATTCTTGTTATTTCAACCATTAAAGAAAATTCACCTCATGTTACGCTTATAAAAAGAACTGAATATGAGATGGTTTCCCTCTCTCTGGCTGTCAGTAGATGCCTAAAAGCAAAGAGGGAAACAAGCCTACTCTGCTCAGAAAGCCCACTGAACAGGGCAGCGTCGGGGTCAGAATCTTACCTGTCGGGGCCAGACTTACCTGCCACGCTGCAACTGTTGAGCTGCTCATGACAGTCTTGCGAAGCTCCTCCAGGATGCTATCCGGAAGGTCTTTGTGAGACTGCAACAGCTGCTTACACTGAACTTGTCTCAACAACAAGAACAGACCTGGGTGCTCTGGGTAGCTTTTCAACCCCTAAAACCAAACCAGAAGTCTTTAAGACATCTTAAATATCATTTCCAAATACTAGAAAATGCTTATCTTTTGCCATTTGGGCCTTCACAGAAAACATAACACTGAAAACATTCCCAAAACATTTGCAAGAGAGCATTCCCCCCTCATCCACTTCTCTGTACAAAGACTGGTTCAGAAAGTGATATTTGAAAATGTATTTTTTCCCCTCCTCCTATTCCTAAAATACATATGAAATCTACCTTAAGTTTTACGCATGTCCCACTTTTAAAGGTTTCTGAAAGCTAGCTCTGTCTTTCTAAGAAAGGAAAGGCAAACAAGTCCTTTAATTATCTTCTGGCTTCACGATCATTATGAGTTTCAGAGTAATAAAAGCGAAAACCAGTCATAAGACTAAAAGTGACCTTCAGTATTTTCCAAGTGATTTTGGTTCTTTGAGAATAAAGTGTCTTATTTTCACAGAGATAGAAACACCTTACTAAACTCTGATCAGTAACATCACACATAGAGTTTATTTCCTAGAACAAACTCAACCAAAAGAACAAAGCGAGAAAAACAGCCACCTGCTGCTTTATTCTATTCTGATGAAATATTTGATATTTCCTGCAAACCACATGATATTCTAGTTTACCTTTGCAAATCAGGAAACATCTGACAATTTTATAAAAAAAAAAAAAAAAAAAAAAAAAGAGCTAAAGACACAATGCTTCCATTTTTCTTCTACTCCCCTGCCTCACCTTTAAGCAAAATATATTGCTTGGGGATTCTCAACAAGCTTCCTTTTTGCAGAACATAAATATGTAAGATAATTTATGATGAAAAATACTCTAGCAGCTTAATTTTCCAGAGATAAGCCATGAAAGTCCATATAGGAGGCAGGTGTTTGCTTCATTTTTTCCCTTTTAGCAAGTGTGAATTTTCCTGTAAGTGTCCGTGCCTGAGGAAGGGGGATGCCTGACTCATCATCCCCAGTTACATTATTTTCTGCTAACTTCAAGTCCAAGACTGTCGACAGTGTTACCAGTACCAGAGACGCTGATTACTTCTTTTTTTCTGAAATTGCAGGCACTGGCTGTCTTCACACCAAGTATTTAAACAAATATTAACTGTAATTAACCCACATCAACACCCTGAACTATCACTATGTATCTGCGGAGATTTGCAACTCTTGTAAATATAAAACAGATCAGCAGACATGCTGGTCAGACAAGTAAAATAACCTCCTAACAAAAAGGAGATAGCAAAGTATTTCACTCTACAAAACCAGCATCTTTACTGAACTTCATCATTAGGAATTAACTCATTTCCCAAAGAGCATTTTCCTTTGGGAAAATATGGGACATAGGTGACTGAATTTTACTGTTACTTTGCTCATCTCTTGCAAAGTTTTTTTATTCATAGAAACATGAAGCAGGCTCACACACATACTTCAAGCTTTCTAAAACAATAGTCGACAACTGGGTTGACTCAAGACTTTTTTCTTTTTTAATTATTAAGCTTGGATTTTTTTTCTTTTACTCAGTGCTATCCTTAATGCTTTTGCTTCTCTGTCAGTCTTTTACACCTGGATAGAAAGCTCTGAAATTCTGTAATGTTTACTTACTATCTGGTTACTGATAAAAGGAGATTAGGAGAGACAAAGTTTAGCTACAGCATGTCATATCTTACTTGCTTCAGCTATTTACACAGTTTTGGTACTGTGGGTTTAATTATCATCTTGGGTGTGGATATGAGGGAGAGAGAAGCACCAGTAACCATTGCAGTTAGCAACTCTTGTGGAACAGACAGGGCTAATTCAGCAATTATCTTTTGTAAAAGCACAGGCAGGCAAGGCATAATTTTAATGCAGTTCTACCACTTTCTGCCAGTACATTGCCATCATACCTTGTTACAAAGTGCTTCAGCTTCTGAGATCCTACCAGTCTCTTCTAGACTGGTAATGGCTTGACACAGAGACCAATTTTCAAGAGTCTTGATGTAATTAGCTGAGAAGTTGTTTTCTCCAGCTGCAACTATAGACAAAAAACCTTTACTGTACATGCTGTAGTGCTATACCATGTCATATGCTTTAGACATAATAAGAGTGTACTAGTCTGGATTGGACTTCCTTAATTAAGAAGAATATCAACAGATGATAGAAAAACTAAGATGGGATGGGGAGATACACCAGTTATTATGAATTAATACTCTGAATAATCAAAAAAAATGGAATATTAATTTATGTGAAAAATGCTACGGACCGCATGCAAGAGTGAGATTCATTAATACGGTTTCTCTACTAGAAAAGTTACCACTCATGGAGTATTTGGGACTTTTTTCGATAAACTGTTCTTTTGGTCCAATACCTTCATCCATTCATTAAGGTATCAGATCAGCAGTGCTGTTTCAAAAAGCATTTGAGGGGACTGGAGGACGTGGGGAGGGAAGGGTTTAGGGAAGCATGTTAGTTAACCCTAACTCTGACATTATTGTTTAGTTTGCTTATGGGAAAAATACAGTTACAGCTCAAATCACTACCAAGGGATTCTCATTATTTGCAAGCTTTTATAGTTCAGAAGAATACTGCAACCTTAGTATAAATTACTTTTTCACTACATAATATCATAGATCTTACTTTGGGCTGAAATTGTAGACACAAGGGTCATCTCTAGACCTGTTTGCTTTGTCTCAGTGTTGTTTAGACACGCAATAGTGTTTTCAGCATGACAGGCTGCCATTAGCACTGCCCAAGCAGCAGGATTATCTAGGAGAGAATCATTAAAGGGAATTTTTCTTAATACATTCCTACCTTTTCTTAATACATTTATATACCATTTAAAATTATCTTTACTACATAGAGAACATAGAACATTAGAACACAGAACGTAGAGAACTACATAGCTATCAATAGAGCCAGTATATATTATAATACAAGAGACAACAAAAAAAGGTAAATAAGTCAACTAGGTGCTTATATCTGCTCAGCTCATGGCAACAGGCACTGTAATTATTTTCCACTACTAGGGAAGATCCTTCAAATCCTACAACCAGGATGCTAATTCTAATTATCTAATAATAGGCTCTAATAATTTTTACATGGCCACTGCTATCTTTATCTGTTTTGTTTTATTCCCTTGTCTGGTTTAATTCAACAACACTAGTAATGCTGGAGAACAAGAATAACCTGGGCAGAGATGGATTGCTTTTTGAATATTCTTCAGTGGGTTGTTTTTCTGGTCTTCTGATGAGTGACATCCTGCTGCCAACTGATTTACTGCAATGTTCAGCAGATCTTCCTGCAGAGAACAAAAAGGTGATTTTTAGTAGTGTAATGTAAGTGACCAAAAAGTATTTGTTTTAAGATTCTTTATGGAATTCCAAGTCTACATTTCAAGAGCAAAGTTCAAACCTTTCCACGGTTTAAATCAAGCACTTGTGCGACATCTCCTGCCACAGCTCCCCCCTAAAAGACAAAAAAACATTAAACAGGTTAGATGACTGACAAATACAAAACTTTTACACAAAAATACACAGCCCAGAAGTTTTTGCCTGTCTTAATCAGAAATACAAACTAAGTTTAATATGAGATATATGTTTCCTTTTCACTAGTGGCCCGCCATTAGCCTATACATGTTATCATCAATGCCTTGCACAACAGGGCTACAAAGACAACAAATAATAGCTCTAGTATAGCTTTCTTCTGTTGGAATAGTTAGTCTTTTTTTTTTAATCCTGTAAATTTATTTTAAATATATAAAGATCACTGCCTAATGAAAGATGAAAATAATTGTTTATGCAACTTGTTCTGTACCTATTGTATATGTACGGTTGATTTTTTTCCTATTCTGAATGCATGTGTACTGAGTACTGACACTTTTTTGTGGGTTTCTGGTTAAGAAACACTCAGCTTGTGCTCACCATAGATGCATTATAGCAATGTACTTACTTCTGCATTCTGGGGTGTATACAGTGGAACTAGTTGAGACAGAAGAGACCAAAGGGCAGGATTATCAGGGTTACTGCAGATAAAAAAGACAAGATTATTAGACTTTCCAAATGCCACGTAAACCTTGGTCTTTTGTGACTCTGTAGACACTTGTTAAAATGCCCAAATGGATTTTTTTTCGATTAAGAAGAAAATACACTGTGGCAGCAGACAGACATAGATAGTAATTTAAAACATACACAGTCAACCAAATACCCAAGTTACATTGCTACATAAAGAAATGAAGTATACCATATGCATAACAATATTTATAGAAAGGAAACAGAGACAAAAGCTAGGATTAACAATATTGCCTTCATCATCTAAAAATAAGGTTTTTTAACTGTAGTTGGGAAAAAAAAAAAGACTGACTGCAAACAGGACTGAAATCACACAGAGAATACAATGTGCTGCTTGTATAAAAGCGTTAATTAAAATCCCCCACTCCCTTAAATGCTTTGGTTAATCAGAGCACATTTAAAGACATTTAGCTAACAGAAAGAACAGCCCCAGAGACCATCAATTATTAAAGTTTTAAAAAAAGCTTAGATTGAAAGTTCTGCTAACTTTCTAGATGCTTTTCTAGAACTTACATAATACTTAAGAAGTATTGAAACCAGAAACAGAAAACCTCAAACAAGCCATAATACTTGAAAAACTTGACTCCATAAATCAATACAACTTCATTTTTCAAACATGCTGCAAATAAGCAGAGGTTTGCTTACTACTCAACATTAACAAAAATACACATTTATAAGATAATTTAAGAAGACAGAATACAGACCTATGAATTGCTTTGGAGACTTGTCTCTGGATCCCCACATTTCTACCTTGCAACGCATAAACAGCAGCAGTAAAAAGACACCTCTCATAAACACTGTTTTCTCCTTTGACATGCTTCAATAATTCCTTCAGTGCTGCTGTTGCAAGTGTAGCATCTTGCTGCACCAGTCCTAACGTGCACAGAGCCTTCAGACTTTCTGCATTAGGTTCCTTTAATGAGCTGTGGAAACAGAGGAAGGAAAGCAGATGGGTAGGATAGCATATATTAAACTCAATGTATTAAACATATATTAAGCTCAATTTGTTACTTGGCCTGTATATTCTACTTTGTCAACAGCACCTTCTTGGACATTAGTAGTCTCTCAAGGTTAGCACAGCCGAGATGAGGAAATAGTTCCAGTAGACTTGAAGGGCCCTTGGGATAAAAGTGAGCTGTGTCCTGGCTGGGTGTCCAACCCGTGTGTCCAACCTATGCCGGCAGCAGGCTCCCATCAGCAACCCCTCCGCAAGCGTCCCAAGGATCCTCATCAAGTAATTCATTATTCCCAGGATAATAAACTTATCCTGGACAGCCCTTCATAAAGTGTTTCTTTTCACTGGTATCCCCCCATCTCTTGCGTGGCTTGCAGTCAGAGTGTGAAGTCCTAACTTACCAACACTTAGGATATGCTGAATTAATGACCTCATAGCACAGGGTGTTGGGTCAAGCTAGGCTAGTATTCTTGAGATCTTAAGTAAGAGAGTGGGCAATGATTATGCTGTATTTCAGCACTCAAGCTTACAATCTATAAATATTTGGGAAGAATGACACACTAGCTGTCCTTAGGAAGTAATCATAAATAGAATAACAGAAGATCTAATACCTTTCTTTCCTTTTTTTTTCTCTTTTCTTTTTTCTTTTTTTTTTTTTGAGAAGTCTGCAGTCTTAACTAAGGCCAAATTAGTTGCAGTGTTCTTATTTACAGCTTCACAACAGAAGTCTAGTCAGAAAGGAGCCTCTTCTGTAGAGCTACTCTTTCAATTAGTCTGTTTGTAGAAATTAGGCCTTGTTACAGCCCAGGGGTAGTTTGAGTACAGCTTCCATTAAAATGAAACAGCGTTCCCTTCATTATGAGAGGTCCTTTAGCTTATATCAGTAGTATTCAAAGCTCTATGGAAGAACTACGAGATATAGCTCGGTAAATTATGCAAGTAGAGGTGGGTTAGTTTAACTCAAGGTAATCCCTTGAACTCAACTCTGGTGAAAGCAAAGACCAAGCTCAGTATGAAACACCAGAAAAAAAGATCTTAACTGATGTGCTAATGGAAGGTATTCTCACACTCAAGATAATGCAATTGCCAATAGTAAATTGCAAAATCAATTTAAAGGAGGCAAATAATGAAATAGTTAGTGCTCAGCAACAGTTGTTGCTTCAAGTTAAGTAACTGCTATGTCCAATACATAGCTAAGGACATCATAGAATGAAGGGACCTCTAGAGGTCATCTAGTCCAACCCCCCAAACACGTAGGGCCACCTAGAGCTCATGGCACAGGACCACATCCAAGTGGGTCTTGAAGATCTCCAGAGAAGGAGACTCCACAACCTCTCTGGGCAGCCTGTTCCAGGGCTACCTAGCTTCATTTACTGGATGAGTCTTATGAGGTTCCTTTTCAAGTACCTAATTATTAACTTTTGGCTTCAAATAGGAGCAAAAATGTAAACATCTGTCCCTTTGTTGAAAACAAAGTTCCTAGAGTGAAAAAAATCTTTAGAGTTGTTAAATGTAAGCTTGATTAGCCAGCACCGAGTCTCTTGTACGATACAAAAGCACATGACGCCTATGGGTAAGTAGTTACTTTATTGTATAAGTTATAAAGACAGTCATTACCAAAACCCTGTACCAAGTCGGCCATCAGAAAATGCTAAAGGCAGCTCCTTGTACACTGTCCTCCTTAAGCCCCTTTAGGCCATCTAGCATAAATTCTATTATCTACATGAATAGAAGGTACAGTTCATTTTTCTTATTCCTGAAACCTCACTGAATACTACTGTAACACTGCACTTTGCATCCAAGTCTAGATAGACTTGCTTAGTGTTATTTTCTAGAGCATTTACCATGCTTTCCCCTTTAAACCTAAGTGACAAACATCATGTAGGAAGTTCTTATCGTTGAAGTTTATGATAAAAATAGAACTCTGTGGTGACTAATAGGATGGAGGAAATATCAGCTCCCTAGTTAGTTAATCATCAGTTACACAGGATTTAGAGCATACTAGGTCACGGACCTTCATTATTTCAGTAACTTTGGGAATCTGCTGGCAAGACAGGGACAGTATAGCCAGTACTGAAGTTCTGTATTGACAGATATTTGCCCTGAGAGGCTGAAATATTAGTTCTTAATCCACAGCTAGCAGAAAAACAAGATGAGACAGAGGTTTTTCAGTCTCCAGATATCTGAAGAAAAAGGCATTCACTATGCAAATGAGCAACCAAAAAGGATGTGCTTTCCTCCATGGGGAATCTATCAGTATTCATCCATGATGCCCGGAGCACATTTTTTTCTGCGAATTTCTGGAAATTTTTGACTATTTAAACTTAATTTGTTTTTCCTAGACATTTAGATTTCTTGAAATTAAAAAAAAATGAGTATTTCCTAATGAGTAGGACAAGTTAAGATCCTCTTTATGGCAGGCCAATTAGAGCTACTATGCAGAGAAATTAGACACCAAGCTCCCTGCCCTACCAGCTCTTCCACTGTATAGTGCTTTCTAACACAGAAAAACACAGAGGGCCTAACAAACAGGATAGCTAGGATTAACAGCCTTTAGGGACGACTGTATCCACTCCCGTTCCTACTTGGCAGTACAAAACATCCACCTGAGACTCCAATAAAAAAGCAATTTCAAGGACTTAGCTGTACAATCAAACATTATATGCTCATTATTATTCCCTCCACTCACCATTTAAATAGCAGTGTCTTTGCAGCATCCACTTTGTTCTGCTTATACTCTATTATTGCCAAGGCAGTCAGGATGTGGGCTTTATCTTGTTCAGATTCAGCAACGGACAGTGCTTTCTCATAGGCTGGTAAAAAACAACACGATTCAGAATTCAAGCCGAATGAAAAAAAATGTATATATACAGTGCTTATAGAGCCTCTGGAAAGGCATGCTATTAGGATGCATACACAGAGCAGCACCGATTTCAAATTTTCTGAATTTTCACACCTCAAGAACATCTCAAATCATACTCAGAAGACAAAAACACCACTTGAGTTAAAGCTCAGAGAGCCACCATGCTTTAGAAAATGCCAAGTTTAAAAGGTTGTTTTGTGTCTGAAAGCTGTTTAAGATTGCAGGAGTGTTGGACTAGATGACCTCTAGAGGTCACTTCCAACCGTAAGCATTCTATGAGGAAGATGTAGCAGGAGGAAAGATTTGAAAATTCAGCATAGGGATGTCTAGAAGAATAAAAAGAACACCATTTAAGGATGCTCTTATGATAGTTTACTTAGGAAACTGTATTTAGTATGGATACACAGTTACAAACTGGGAATTATTTAAAATGCTGAGTCCTGGCTGCTCCACAGGACCTGCTTAAGTTTATACACTGACAATTCAGTATGTCTTCTGTAAGCCTCAAATCTTAGCAACAATATAGCACAATACCAACACAATATAGCACTTGTTCAAAGCACTCAATTGAGAGAGAAATGTAATGCACTAATCTCCTACCTAAAACTGATTTTTCCAGGAAAGCCAGTCCATTTGAGGCCAAAAGAAGCTTAGAATGCAACAGTTCAAGGGGCAGAAAATATATGTATTTTTTTAAAAAAAAAGCACCTTTATCATATTAGAATAGTTCTAGTACCCTGCCTAGTCTAATGGTTTGAATAACTATGGAAGTTACTTTAACTCTACTGTTGTATTACGGACAGAGAGTTCAGTGAGCTGAGCTACAACATGGTTGGTCAGACAAAAGAAATCTGGCAGTACTAATCTTACAAAGTGCTCCACAGTGCCTCAATTTAGGTAGACACTTACCTTTAATGCTTTCTTGCAAGAGTCCCTTCTTGAAGTAGGCTAGTGCTATTCCCACAATGGCATCAAACTCAGTTAGGGGTATTGATGTGTAAACTTCAATAGCCTTATCATACTCCCCAATGGCACTGCAAAAATAAAAAGGGTCACTGGTAGGAAGGATGTAGCAACAGCTGCTATGACAGTTATCTATTCAGTCCAGTACTCTTGTTTCTAACAGCAGCTCTACGCAGACACATGAAAAAAAAAAGATGAGGACAATGAGGATGTGCAGCATTCCCCACCCTCCTCCTCCTCAGCCAACTACTCTCCCTGACTATCTGTAGCATGAAGAAAAGTGAAGAAATTCCCCCCATATGTAATGATGTCACTTCATGATCCACACATTGAAGTGAGGAGGGAGTGGGAGACAAGACAGTAAAACAGAAAGCATAAAAAAGGCAAATCAAAGTAGGGATGCACACCTTGTTCTAAGATGTCCATTGAAAAACTTGAACAGGATTGTGTTTTTAAAAGGAACTTTACACTTAAGTTGTACACAGGAATCCCCATGCAAACAGCCTGCATCTGAGACTAGGAGAAACTGAAAAGCCGCTTCTAAAATCCGCCTTAAAATTAAAAATCTATCTCTGGATGATCTCATCCTAGAGGACAGAGGTGTAGTGTACCAGAAGCTAATCATATATGGATCTTCCTTAGGGAACTGACAAAATCTAATTAGCAGAACTTGAGTCATACCAAAGAGCAGCCTGAAATTTTTATCTAATTAGATTTGTGACCCTGTGTTTCATCATGACTAGAAGAAAACTGTGTAAAAAAAAAAAAAAAAAAACTTAGAACTTCAAATAAACTGCACTCTTAGAAGAAAGGTCAAAAAAACCTCGAACAGCAAGTCAAAGAGACTGCTGATCAAGGTTGAGGCAGCCACTTCACACATGTCAAGATGAACTGGGTTCAGATCCATATCTAAAAGTTGGAGACCATAAAAACAAAAGCTTATTTTTCTGGAGGCCATATAACCACTACATTGTATGGAGACTAGGGTAAGGCATTTAAGGATCAAACTGGAATAAAGAGAATTTGTTATAAGCTGTCAACAGATAAAAATAAATTACAAGGGACTGCTCTATTATATATGCTACAAGTTTCTGGAGCTCCTATAAAGTTAAATGTTGTCTATAGTTTAAAATGGTTGTTATATATTATTATATTATATTATATAATTGGTTATTATATTCCTTTCTAAGGGATATCTTTCATCTCTCATCTTCACCCATGTTTTACACTACTGCATTTGCTACATCCAAAGCTGTAGGAAGTCAGAAGTTGATATACCATCTAGTCCAACAACACTTACCACAGGGATCTACCATAGTTTTGCATTGCTATGTTATAGCTTTCGGTATCTTCGGAGTTTTTCAGCAAAGCAGCTGCCCTTGAAATAAACACAATTATGAATAACTACCATATGACTATAACGCACATATTTTGACATTTGTTCTCAAAGCAGAATAGATAAATGTATTATGCAGAAGTCTTACTGCACTAATTAGGCACAGAGTTCATTTTATAAAGTTTTAAGGCATCAGCAAACATGTTCAACAAGCACTATTTCCCTCATCGCCTTCTCCTATTATCTAAAAAAGAGAGAAGAGAAAATAAAAAAACAAAATCCATCAACCTAAATGAAAATAAGGCAGAAATTAAAACAAAACAAAAACCAAACCAAAAAAAGAGGGTCCATTTTCCCATCAATAAATTCAAGACCATACCAAGGATCTTTTTATAAAACACACAAACAAAAACCTTAAACCCAGTAGAGGGAACTGACCTAATATACTGGTAAGAAAGACACTCAGCACAGGGACACCTTTACTACTCCAGTTCCCATGTTCTACATTCACACATAGCTACGTTCTCATAAACTCATCACAGTATAGTTAACTGGGAAGTACTTTTGAATTTAGAAAATAAGTTTACTAAATAAAGAAAAACCTTCCAGCTTTTCAGGTAGTACACAGAAAAACAAGTGCAGAATTTTCTGTTAATAAACATTCCAGAGTATATAGTTTACCTCTCATAAGCTTCCATTGCCTGCCGTTTTAGATGTAGATGCTCATTCAAAAAGCCAAGCATTGAGAAAGCAGATGCATCATCTGGATTTCTTCCTAGAAAAGCAGAATTGATGGTATAGGAGAACATGATCAGAAAGAGCTGTGAAAAAGCATTAGAAAAATAAAATGTTGCTACATTGATGCTACAGTATATATGTGTACACACACACACACACACACACACACACACACACCACTCATCAAAATGATTCCAGTGCAACTGAGAGAAGCATTTGGCAAAGTTGCATGCAACTGAAAAAGAGATTCACATGATTGGGCCAGCTCAGAAGTGTTTTGGATACTACGACACAGATGTCATTGACAGGTTCTGAACATTTTTGCTCAGCCTACAGTAGCTTAAGTATTTTTTTTGAATGAAATAATAAACTCTCCATCTTTTATTCATTCCAGTAAAATAACAGTAGAACCTTAAAGTTTATTTTGGAAAGTTTGTGAATGGTTAAAGCACAGATTTGTCATCTGTAATCTCACGCCAGGCTTCTAAGAGCTCTCCTCAGACTAGAAAGGGTCAGACAGACCCCTTTTGCAATCTGTTTAAGAAGTCAGCATGGCCTCTTAAGAAAAGCTTTAGTAAGTCACAGAACATGAACACAGCAGTGTGTGTCAGTTCATGAAGTTATTCAGCATCAAGGAATGGACTTATGGCCAAACAGCATGGCACATGGACAGAGGAGTTGTCATGTATCTGTGCCTATCCAAAGAAAATCTATTACCAAATATTTGGTAAGAAATATGACAAGATTTTGGTCCTTGTTTTGTTCAGCCATGAAGCACGATTTAGAGAAAGAATGTTAGCAGGAAAGTGAATTCATATCTCTATTTCATCTCAGGATGATCATGAGTGGCCTATTAACTCCAACTTGGTTGACAATTTTACATTTCAAAAGCCTCTCCCCACCCCCAGATCACTCTCTGCCATTAATAGTCCAGATGCATTCATTCATTGTGAAGACATCTCAGTCAGGTTTTCAATAGTACAGTGAAGCACTGAAGCTACCTACCTGTATATTTGCCCAAGACTACCTGGGCAGTTGGAATAGCATTCAGTTGAACGATGTTGTACAAGTACAGCTCAGTGTTTCTGTTGCTTTTATCCTGCAGGGTTTTGCACACCCAATGGGCATAGCCTTTTGCTCCCTCAGCCTCAAAAAACAGACAAACAAAAATAGGAGTCATTAAACACTGAAATACCTGAAAAGCACAGAATTGTTATTGCAATTTTTAAGATAGAGCCTCAGTTAAAAATCAGGATCAGTGCTTTCTTTCACAGCATCACAGAATGGTTAAGGTTGGAAGGGACCTCTAGAGACCATCTAGTCCAAATCTCCTGCTCCAGCAGGACACCTAGAGCACAGGGTGGCATCCAGGCAGGTTTGGAAGATCTCCAGAGAAGGAGACTCCACAGCCTCTTTGGAAAGCCTGTTCCAGGGCTCTGGAGCAGCCTCACAGGAATGAAGTTCTTCCTCGCATACAGAGATTAAACTTCCTGTGTTTCAACTTGTACCTATTACCCCTTGTCCTGTCACTGGCCATGGAAAAGAGCCTGGCCCCCATCTTCCCTACAATCACCCCTCATGTAGTTGAACATGTCGATTAAATCTCCTCAGCCTTCTTTTCTCCAGACTAAACAGCCCCACCTCGCTTAGTCTTCCCTCATATGACAAATGCTCCACTCCCTTAATCATCTTCATAGCTCTCCACTGGACCATCTCTAGAAGCAACATGTCCCTCTTGTCCTGGGGAGCCCAGAACTGTCCCCAATACTCCAGATGTGGCCTCACCAGAGCTGAGTAGAGGGAAAGAGGATCCCCTCCCTCGACCTGCTGGAGATGCTCCTCTTAATGCACCCCAGGATCCCACTGGCCTTCATGGCCACGAGGGCGGGCACACTGCTGCCTCATGGGTAACCTGTTGTCAACCAGGACTCCCAAATCCTTCTCCACAGAGCTGCTTTCCAGCAGGTCAACTCCTAATCTGTCCTGGTGCCTGGGGTTATTCCTCCCCAGGTGCAGGACCCTGCGCTTGTCCTTGTTGAACCTCAGGAGGTTCCTCTCTGCCCAACTTCCAACCCTGTCTAGGTCTCTCTGAATGGCAGCACAGCCCTCGGGAGTGTCAGCCACTCCTCCCAGTTTGGTGTCATCTGCAAACTTGCTGAGGGGGCACTCTGCGCTCTCATCCAAATGACTGATGAACAAGTTGAAGGGCACCAGGCCCAGTGCTGTGCCTTGTGGGACACCACTGGCCACAGGCCTCCAGCCAGACCTGACCCTATTTCTCACCACCCTCTGGGCTCTGCAATCCAGGCAGTCCTCAATCCACTTTGCTGTCCACTGTCTGTTTAGTATTCTTTACGTAAGAACCCTAAACAGAACTATCAGCACCGTTGCTGCAACTTGCTGTTTGGGCAAAAGAATTCCCAGTGCACTACTGGAAGGATGACAGAAGAAAATTAAAAAAAACAAAGTTTCACACTTTTTCTTTGAACTCAGCGTACTGACAATATCTTAGCTATTTCCTGAAATGGTTGCAATTTATGCTTTTGATTTCACTCTAATTCTGTGAAACATAAACAATGAGTTCTTATCACTTGTGAAGCAGATTTCTCATAGTATTGAATCTAAGAAATTGAAGCATTTC
Organism: Crypturellus soui; assembly: GCA_032275445.1. Classification (NCBI taxonomy): domain Eukaryota; kingdom Metazoa; phylum Chordata; class Aves; order Tinamiformes; family Tinamidae; genus Crypturellus; species Crypturellus soui. The sequence goes on from JAUBNY010000589.1 coordinate 2,126,763, forward strand.
TTAGAACTGCTTGCTTTTCAGTGTCAAAGCAGGCCAGAGACAATATCATGAAATTCAGACAAGGTCCTAACTGTTCTATGATTCAAAATATGCCTATTAAAAAAATGTCCCTTGAGTAGAGAGATTAGGTATGTATAATCTTCATGACAAGACAAGTAGTCTACTTACATGCATACTAAGTTCAGTTGTGTGCCTGAAGAGATCCATTGTATCATAGCTGCCTACTTTTTCTGCAATAAGAGCCTACAGAGAATTAAGAGTTGGTGTGATCAAGTACTTCAAAAATATGACATTGAAAAGAAATTCAGAACACATCACTTTAAAGACACCTTAAGTATTTAACATGAAGGTATTTTCTTTTCTCATGACCTCCAAGAAACATATTGTTTTAAAGAATAAAATGAACAATATCAGAGGGAGCACAAGCAGCCTGCACTGCATTCAATATTTGAAACTTAAGCTCTTCTGCTACTACTTAACATTCTTCAAAACAAAGGTTTTCTTCCTTACGTTAATAAAAGTCTTTAACAATATCTGATAGGAGCTGAATTTTGGCATGTGACAGTGCTAGTTCCTCCCTAGAATACAGTTTCAAACAGATATTAGCAGATCAGCAATGTAGGATTATAAAGGCATGTGTGGCGATCACAAAATACAAATCACAGGGTATTTCTACTAATCATTGTCAGATTATAGATGACCTAGATATCCAAAAGATATTTTCCAATCTGCAGTTGTTGGAGAAAGAAAGAACTTACAAGAACTGATTTTTCATCAGATACATTGCAGACTTACTGTTTTACTTCTTACTGAGAAGGGTAAACCAGTGGCAAACAGTAAGTTTACGATACAGTAGATGTTCCTGAGTAACTACTATTAAGACAGTGCTTTCTTGAGAAAGCTCAAAATAAAGCTTCAGAGCACAGAGCAGTGTTTTTATACAAGCCAGTTTCCTACACAGCTTCACAATAGCATCAGCTACATAAAATCACTATACAAAGCCATCTGAGTTTTCAGTAGCTTTCCCTACACAACACTATGGAAATCCAGGGCGCCATCCACCGCCCGAAGAGGAACTCCTTTTACAAAAATTTCCATTTAATTTTTAGTGTCAATAAAGAATAATTAAGACAGAGACTAAATCCTGTTTACCTTGTCTAACAACTATTTTCGATGCACAGTTTCATGATTTCCTCATGTCTTACCTGCCCTATCCAGCACTGTAAGTAAGAAGGCTCCAGAGACTGGGCTATCTTGAAGGCTTCGTGAGCTTGCTGTAGAATCAAAGATAATTCTGTTGAACTGCATGGCATGGTAAGAAAGCGCGGTTGAGTATACACAGTTACTGATATGCAGTAATGGTTTTCATGGACAAAATTAGGTCATTGCTAAAAATATCTACTGTGCCATACCAAATAACAATGCATCACACAGAAAAATTAAAGCAGTTTAGTCTAACTGGAAACATCTTTATAAGACTAAAATTCTCTTCCAAATCCACTTCACCTCATAACAATAAAATCACTTCAGCTGCCAAATTAACTGTTAGAAAAGCTAGCATTTTAAAGCCAGGCTTCAACTTTGGAAATTTCTTCCATGAAAACACAGATAAACAGACATCTTTTCAAAGTTGTTAAGCTGATTTACCACCTGCAAGTGATGTGTTTTGCTCTGGCTTGCATATGGTCAGAGTTCTTCCCTCAAAGCAGCACAAGGTCAGCAAAGTCTTAGCATAAATGGCCTTAGAGGTAAGTAATCTGTAGGATCAAATTATTTTTCTTAAAAATAATTCTCAGTCTGATCACCACACTTCTCACATCAAACAATTTCAAAAGGAGTTCTCTAATTCTGACCTGGTCTAGACCTCATTTAAGTATTCCGTAATTTTTTTCCAGAGAAATTCTGAAATTTACATAAACTGCAGCAAATATTAAGATATGCTGATAAGCAGAAACTAGCTACCTATGGGGAAACTCAGTAACTAAGTTCATTTTACTTGTGATTCACAACAAAAGAATTCTACAAATTTGGTGTATATTAGCTTGACTAGCTACTTATCTCTCCATTTAAACAGGTTTTGTATTTCATTAATTGCTTTAAAAATAAACTTCAATAATTTATGAAAACATTACTCGATCTCATCCACTCCAAAACAAACATTTAACTCATCTATACCACTAAGGTATGGTAGGGCTGCACATTTTATTTAGTACAAAGGAGGCATGTTTCTTGCATCTGAGAAGCATGCTGTCAATGTTTGCCCATACTTCTGCTTATTCCCCTTAAAAAAAAAAAAGGGGGGGGGGGGCGATGGGGCAGGCAGAGAGCTATATTTGAAGATGAGAAAAGGGAGAAAGGGAGTTACCTCAATGTTTTCAGTTACTAGATACAAAACCCCCAAGTTGGTCCAGGCAACAACATTCTAGACAGAAGAAATAAAATTAAAATCAATGTATTATTTCTATATTCAAAAATAACTCTGTAGCAGAGAAAAAGAAGTTTTAAATGCCCACTTGAAACAGATGATAACTGCCTACAACACTTACATTTTGCTCAGCCTGAACAGATTTGATAAACGAATGTTGAGCAAGAGCATAATTTTCAATAGCTGGAAAAGAGAGAAGAGATCGATATAACTGAGTTTCATGAACAGCATTAATCAACTTGCCTTCTGAATTAGGACATTATGCAACTAGGCGTTACCACTGGAGACTTACCACTACAGGAAGCAACTACACCAAGTGCATTCCAGTAAAGATGATTTTTGCTGTCAAGCCTCACAGCTTTTTTAATACACTAGAAAAGAATCAAGTGTGAATTACATCAGTAGGAGAATAAAAATTATGACTTAAAATGCTTGCTTATTCAGAGACTTAGCTTCTACTGAGGACAAAGAAGCATATGCATAAAGGCATCAGAACCAGTTTAAATTTTAGAGACATATATGTATATATAAACACATATTAGGGAATACCTGTAAAGATTTCTCTAACAGTTCATTGGTCTCATTCACGTCAGTGCCCATTGCTGTTAGATGCTCTGCTTGTCTATAATAATTTATTCCTATATCACACCATATGTTAGGCATAGGCATCAGTTTTAAACCTCTGCCGTAACACCTACAGAAACATGAATCAGAGAAACATTATTCATAGCCTTTTCATAAGAAAAGAAAACTGAAAAAAACACATAAAATGAAGTAAACATATATAAATACAAACAAAAAACAGACAAGAACAGAAAGTCAGTGACAACTAGATAATTACAAATGATGAAAGACTGAAAGTTGTCCAACAATTTTTATTTTTTGTTGTTCGTGGTGGTTTAATTCAAATGGTTTTCTTCACGGGAACTACTCTGTCCTCAAGACAGTCTGCACTGCCCACCAGTTGTAAAGCCACAAACGTGTAATATATCCAAACTATGGTAGGTGCCAATGTACATTGCCAATTAAAAGAATCACTACATATGCCATTTCAGGCATTCAGGAGTTAATCAGATTTCACCTACAAGGTATGTTATTTGATACAGTTTTCTGGAAAGCAACCTCAGCAACTGATCAGAAGGTTATCATGTCATGGTAGAGATTTACAAAGCAGCTATTTTTTCTTGTCTGTCTCAACTTACACATCCAACTGCACAAAGCTCAGAGAGGCTACAAGTATCCTATAAATATTTTCTATTGACATGAGCTTCCAGGACCAGGAACAAAGAACTGCTGTTGTAATCTAGATCCAGCATCTACGGCTAGAATTGTTGACATTTCTATAAGCAAGCTTACCTTGAATGTGACAGCTCTGAGAATTAGTTAGCATCTACTGCAACCTCTCCATTTAAAAAGGCACAATTTGCTGAATGCCAAGCAGAATGCAGGCATGCTCTGCACACAGGGGCAAGGAGCAGAGCTACATGACAGTGTTAACATACACAGTGGCAATCCTGAAACGAGTGGTGTGATTTGGAAGAAGTGTGAGGCCCTATGTATCCACCTCAAATCTTCACTCAACATGCAGGTGGGGAGAGCATGTTTCCTTCTGTTCCTTCTAGTCTGGGATACTTAAGACCCTAGTAGTGGGCACAACTGGTTAGAAGCACTCAAGAACAAACATTCCTACCTTCCTCCCAGGCTCAGCAGCTCAGTTTTCTGTAGGATCTGTTTGTCTGCATTTTTACCAAGAAGTGATCCTGGAACTTGAATTTTCATTTTGGTTGGTGAAATGACGTGGACACTAGTACATATATCTCCAAGCAGTTTCCAGAGGGAAGACATATCAGGACGGCACTTTGCTGCCCTGTAAATTAGTAATTTTAAGCAAATGCACGCAAAACTTTTCAATGTTCAGACATTGCAATACTCTTTTCTGAAAGAAAGTTCATACCTTTAAAGAATGGCTTAATTTCAAATCTAATCAATCAATAGGCTATTTGATTTCTGAATTTAGTTTTCTTCCTATTTAAGTGCAACTTTAAGAAGTTAAAAATACCTTAAAGTATAGGCAAACAGAGACCAAAGAGATAAAGAGACTACAAAATGCCAGTGTCTCTCAACTCTGAGTTCAAAAGTCAGCTCTGAAAATTAGCCATTATTTAGTGGCATATCAAATAACCACACCCACAATTGCATTTCAAATCATCATCATATTTATTATGAACACAAGCAATTTTCAGAGGCATGAAGGAGGCCTCTCCTAAAGGAACAGCTACACCAAGGTTTAATGTAAGATACTATAGCAATTCTGTCTTAAACAGAAAGAAAAAGATTGCAGCAGAGATGAAACAACCTCCTCTTCCACCAATTCTGGTAGGACACTCTCCCCACCGGTCTGGTCCCAAATATAAAACATGACAGCTGAAGTTTGTGTGTGTGTGTGTGTGTGTGTGTGTGATTACACACTTATGCTATAATTAAAAGACTCAGTATTTTCAAATAGAAGACAGAAAAAAAACAAACAAACAAACCTCCACAATTTTGCAACTACCATTCACTCAAGCAGTCTAAGTTCACAATGCAGCATCCATGCCAATTTTAGCAAGCACATGCTTATTCCTTGGAGCTTAGACTATTTAACTTAAGCTTGGATTATTTAATTTAAAGTTTAAGTGAAAGTTCCCAAACATTAAACTCTTCTGCCTGCCAGCTCACAAATCCACTGGGAGTTAAATATTTTAATATGTAGTACTAACCTTGTAGAATATTCAAGAGCCAGCTCAAGGTAATCCATAGCCTTCCCATCAAAATACTCATCAAGGGCTGATTTTGCCATCATGAAATAGCATTCTCCAAGTCCTGGAAACAAACACGCACCTCTATGAAATATAACAGAATAAATTCACAGGGCCCTGGATGGGGAGGGGATAGTACAGGCAACACATTTGATGGAGTGTGTTTATGTCCTCTCTAAGCACTTCACTAGAGAAACAGCAACATCCACCAACACCTACAGGCCATAAATATATGTATGCATTCCGCTAGACAACTCCTTTGCAAACTGTATTGCCCTCAGCTGATGTCTTCCTAGCTGAAAAAAAAAAAAAAAATCAATAAAGCTGTCTATCTGCAATTCTCTTGAGCTCTATCATGGATTTTTGCCATGCCACTTTAGTCTGGCATATTCCAAGAGACAAAAGTCAAAAAGGAAAAGGTAGGGGAAAAAAACTATCAGTAGCTTTCACAGATGAGAAGCTTTTACTTGTGCAACACTAACCCAGCACTTCTGTTTCAGTTTTGCAAAAACTATTGGACCTTTATGCAAAAGGCAAAGGTCTTTTACGCAATAAAAGAACAATCCATAACTTAAAAATCCACACCTATGAAAAGCAGAATACAGCCTCTGTACAAGAAGCAACTAAATACAGAATTAGTAACATGTACATACACAGTGAGAATGACGGAAGATGAAGTAGCATAAAGAATGTGAACAGAACAGTTGTTCATTGGCTATCAAAATGCTATATGCTGCTACTATTATATATTGTGATGATTATGGATCAACGTAAATGGGAAGGCAGAATTCCTGATCCCCTGTTCCACCTTGCCCCAGCTACATAAGACAGACACCTACGGTCACATTTAGCACCGGTGACACTCCTACCCAGGATAGATTACTGCTCTTTTTAGCGACTTGGAGAAACTCACAGAAAGGTCTGAATCCGCAGGCTTAGAGAAACAAGGGAAAGACTGCAGAGTCAAGAGCAAGCAGAACATGAACACAGCCCACCTTTTAGAAACTGTAGCCTAGCTCATTGCATATTGAATCGTATACTTAAGTGGAACTGCAGCATCTTTAACTAGTTCCACTTTGTATCTTAAAAGCCTCTACCATCTAGTTTGCCAGTTGCATAGGAATAATTACTTTCTGTAATTATTTGAAGGAAACAATCTTTCCCATATATCAGGATTTTAGGAGATCTTCGTACGTTGCAGGTTACTACGCCTTTTTTTTTTTTGGCTCAATTACTCTACATACCGCAAACCCAAGCCATATAGGCAAACCTCAATACATCTCCACCTCTTAGCAAGACTGCAGCACTACACCACAAGGAGAGAGAAAGGAGTTAACACTTTCAAATTTAGATGTGTTACCTTTCAGTGCAGGCATGTAATCTTTCGTATTTTTTAAGATTTGTTGATAGGTAGCTATAGCCTCTTTGTATTTGCCCTGGATCTGTTCAATTGCTGCAGTTTTGTAAATGCTGTACACGAGCTCCGGGTTCAGCTCACTGGCCTTTGCGAAGGATTTCAGAGCTGTCATATAGCTACCTCTGCTCAGGTAGGCCTCCCCTAAAGATTCCCAGCAGTTGGCATCCTTTGGATCAGCTCTGACAGCTGCCTGCAAACTGAAGATGCCAAGATATAAAATCTTTTAAATATAATGCACAACTATTTACAATAATTAAAAGAATAATCATTCTTTGCATCATGCATTCTCAGGACACAGACTGTGTATATGTACAATTATAGAGAGCTTTTAAACAAGACCCAGTAGCATTTTCATCTTCACAGCACACACTATAAAGTTGTACCTAACTTTGGTTCTTTTTCAGTGCTATACTGTGCTTGTCTATGCTAAGGCTGTCACCAAACTTGTTAGCACTCAACACTTATCTACATTGTGCTAATTCTGGAACTGGAGACAGATGCAGCTTGCTCATTTCTTATTGTTTGGTAAGACCATCCTATAACTGGGTAATTTATTTTCAAAACCTGCTAAAGTCAAAGACTATTTTACTAGCATTTATAAGAAATTATTTAAACCACTACTTCTCTTACTCAACCACGGCTTGTGATGGCTGACCAGTTCTGAGGTAGTAGAGTCCACGATGAAGCCAGGCCCATTTTGCTGTCCCAGGACTTGCTTTTTCTGTTACCTCATTCAAGATTGACAGAGCAGTATCCTAACAAAGCACCCAAAAAATGCCAGGTTAGTACACACCTGTTTCTGAAGAACAAAGTTATTGTTTGAGGAGAATACTTCTAATCCATTAAGTCATTACTCTGTCTAATCTGTTAGTTACTACAATGAAAAAGTGTTAGAACTTTTTTTTTTTTTTTTTTTTTTTTTTTTTTAAAGCTGGCAGGCTGAGTGGCAGGGTAAAGGGAGAAATTATCACATCTAAAAATGTCTTTAACAAGTAGACAATAACTTCTTACAAAGTTTGTAGAGACAATTTTTAACTAGAGAAGGGTACAAACCTTTGTAGCAAGTCAGTTACTCAGTCTGACGCTCCAGCAGTTTGTCAAAGTATAGATTTTTTTCCCCTTTGTATTATCATAAAGCTAGCAACTCTTTTAAACAAGGCTATATAAGATATTAAGAAACTTTGAAAAGTTCTCACTTTTCAGGAGGAAGGGAAGGAGAAAAGGAGTGGCACGAGATATACATAAAAAGAAAACTTACTGTCTCTACAAGTTCTCTGCTGAAAAGTCCTTCCATCTAAATAACATTTTTCATTGCTACAATGCTATACTTTACTGCTTCACCTTTCCCCCCGTAGAGATATAATTCAAAATTGAGACATAAAATTGAAGCAGTCCAGCTATAAAAACAATGTCAAAACACCAGGTTTCTGATTCTGTTCTGAAATACAGGAAAAGTCTGAAGTGATTTTTCTAAGAAACAGATTAACAAAAACTCAAAACACCAGTAATGCAAAACTATGTACAATACCATGTCTCCAAGTTCCACACTCAAATCTACAGCTGCAGACCCCGCTTCTTCATCAGCTCCATCTAGTTCAAAAGCCTTTTTATAGCAGCCACGAGCTCTACTTTTGTCTCCAACAACGTCTCTGTAGTAGTTACCTAAACAGCAAAAGACACTTCCCAAGTAGCTGTCCAATTTTGCAGCCTATAAGGAATAATATGAACATAACTCAACAGTGCATTTTGAAGGGCTACAAATAGAGATCCAGTGATAATTACATAGTCTCTGCTTATCAAGTTATTAAAGCAAAACTTAAATATTCTATGTATTACAGAAGAAGTTCGAATATTTTTAAGATGGAGATTTAAACACCTGCAGAAAATGCCACACTTCATAACACCAAACATTTTAAACAAAGTGCATGAATTATTATGTGTTGGTAACAAACAGTTCCTTACTACACAGCACTATAGAGCATGTTTTAGGGTCTTTTCCCCACGCTCCCTCCACCAAAAGGTATACTTGGCAGAGGAGGTTATACCACAGAAACTCACAACTGTCAAGCAGTAGAACAACTTTGACAAAAATGAAAAGGCTCACATAAAATGGTTTAGAAGTAAAGTGTTTTTCAATTCAAATACACTGTCCAGAGCTCTACTTTTACAGAAATGGAAACAGTAGGTGATGGGATGTCAAAAGCTATGCCCAAGCAGTAAATTTGCAGTCTCTACATTTACGCTTAGTATACTCGCCTGTTGCTAATAATGATGCCAAACTACATCTTTTCTGTTTATATTCTTATCTATGTGCAGAGAAAAAGTCACACCCAAATATCCAAAAGATAAAGGAAAAACATACAAATTAGTAGATTTTTGCAAACTTATTTCCTTGGACAAACTTTGAAACTTTTAACACCATTCCCATCTCTTTTCCCTTTCTCACTTGGTATTTTGGACTCCCCATTTCAAGATGCTTTCAAAGTTCTACGCTGGACACCCATAGGCCTCGACTCTACACTCCTGGAGAAAGGAGATCAAGAGAACGGCCACTACATTTGACCACCTCAAAAGTTAAGTGAATTAGGTGAAAGGAAGAGAGAAACAGGAAAACTCTTTGCACAGTTGAACTTCTCAGTTTACAGACTCCAGAGGACTGATTAAGTAGATGAGCAAGTGAACTAAACAAGGTAGTGTATTTTCTACATCACATTCTGATACAGGAAAATGTTAATTCTACATGAATAACTGAAGAAGCTTTTACCTTCAAGAAGTGTGTCAGGGTTTTTCCTTTATCTTTTTTTGTCTCATCACTCATGAACCAGTACGTGAGCCCCAGGTACTGATGATACTCTGCAATTTCTGCCTTTCTTTCAATAGCATTTTGAAAACTGAATGGAAGAAACAAACGCCAGATCAGACAAACTAACACAAACTGAAACATACTATATTCTATTTTCCACCACATATCCCCATTAGAGAATCAAATACAGTACCTTGTTTCTGCCTGTTTATAGTTCTTTTGGGAATAGTGGATGAAACCCTCGAGAGCATGAGTCTCAGCCAGATCAGGATGGGACAACAGAAGCTCGTGTGAAATCTGCAAAAGGGTATTATTCTTCCCTAATTATTTCCATATGAAATTCAAATGTTCTGTGATGCTTATATTTTACAATACTACACAAACCTTTGAAGCTTCTTCTATTAAGCCTTTGTTTAGATAAGCCTGACCTCTGAAAGCTAAGAGTACTGGATCACTGCTCGCATCCACAATCTAGAAAACCAAAACAGACACGATCAAATTATTCTCTTTCCAGATCAAAGATATTCAAAGCATACATATTGCATGACAGTAAGGACAGGAGGAAAAAAAAAAAACCCAAAATAAAAAGAAAACCACCATTTAAATTTAACGAGCAGACTGCTGGGAAGAATTTTTGCTGGAGAATAGGTAGTAGAGCACAGAGATCAAGAACAAAGTTGCAGAAGTCTAAACAGTAAGTGCATAAACTAACCCATGAAGCATAACAGAAGGGAACATGGAGCAAGAGAAGCTTAAATCTTTCCCAGTAAATCTTCAAGCAGTTTGCTCTCATCAAGAAGCACACAGAGGACAGGTATAGCATTATAACCATAATTCAAAGATAAGTACAAGCCACAGAACTAGGAAGAACCCGGGAACACTTGAGCAAGATGGGACAAAGTCAAAAAACATGACTTCAAAAAATAAAAAAAAAAAATTATAGCATAGCCTTAAGGAGAGAAAAAAAAAAAGACTGTTTTCTTTACCATAAGTAAGGAGTAAGGAAGGTAAAGTAAGTAATGGTAAGGAGTAGCCTAAGTATTACAGAAAGTAGAAAAAAGGGGGAAGAAATACACAGTTAGGGCTTTTAGTGCATAAAGCCAAGAGCATGTTTTTGTAAAACAATATTTATATCAATTAAAATACCTGTTCAAGTACATTAATGGCCTCTTCTGCAGCATCAGCATCACCTATTTTAATCAGAGCCTCTGCTTTCAGCTGAAGAATAAGGTTTTTCTGTTCAAGAGCAGAACTCTCAAGAGGTCCAAGAACTTTGAGAGCTGTTGGCAAGATAAAGTTTCATCAAGTGAAAATGAAAAAGGAACAATAAAGAGGGTCACTGTCCCCAATACTTTAAAATTTTTGACTTGAAAATTTTAAATTTAAGGGAGGACCAGTTAGAGTTAATTCTTTATTTGGTCTTTCCACCTTATTTTAAAGAAACTACTCAGTAAGCTTTCTACACACGTAATTTCAAAACTTCCATCAAATTTATACAGTCATATAAGAGAAGCTGTATGTTTTCTAGGTGCTGCAGTATTATAAATGGAACACTACATTTCTCAGATCTAAACTCTAAAGAAAAAGCAGGATAAATAAAAAGGATTTGAGAAATGAATCCTTCTACATTTCAAGTTTAATTTAAAAAAAATCTTACTATTAACATCAAGGATTTAAATTGGTACTTGCAACTATATCACGGGTTGCTTCTCCAACAGTGTCATCTCGGAGAACAATGACATTTCAGTTGAGCTTCCAGAGAATGCTGAAGCATTCTTTTTCTTGCTGGAAAACCCCAGTTTTCCAAACAAACTGGTCCTACTAACCCACCTCTAACTATACACGTCTAGAAACAGTACAAGACCAAGGCAAGCATATAGAAATACCTCCTCCAAATTCTCTTACATTGCACCAACTTTCAGATTAGTGAGTGTCTGAAGTAGTAGTTTTATTTACCCACTTAAAAATTCTTCTCCGATTTTTCTGTTGTGAATTTCTCCACTCACTCTTTGGAGCTCAAACTTTCAGCATGCACAGCATCTTTTAGCAAGGTACCCCATAGCTTAACTACACTTTGCTTCAAGACACAAACTTAACTGTATGTGTTTCGAGCCTGCCAGTTTCCAGTATTACTTGATACTAATTCTTGCACAGGAAAAGAAAACCCTGGACCTCTATTGATTCTGTTTTACTTATTTCTTAGACCATTTGCAATTCCACAGATTTAAACCTCTTCTCTAGGTGGGGTGAGGGCAGGAAAAAAAAGCACTTTCCAGGCTATTTAGTTCTTCTGACATTAAGCACTTCCCATACCTCTGATGATCCTGTTACCATTCCATTAACCTTTGCCATTACTTCTGGCATTACTTCTCAGTCTGTGAGATAGCGTGGGTTGGTATCAAGACTGCACACACAATACACCAAACAGTAAAAGTTCTCAGTGTTTTGTTGTTTTGTGTTCTGTTTCACTAATCATACCTTCCCTCATAATTCCTGATACTTAACTTGCTTTTGAAGCTCCTGCTAAGCATCCAGGGGTTAAAAAAAAAAAAAAAAAAAAAAGTTCTCCAAATAAAATGACCTCTCTGTCTATTGCAGATGCTAGTAGAGCTTTATGAGAACATACCTTCCAAAACCTGCATGATTTTGCATTTACGGCTCTGGAATTTCATCAGCTATTTTAAAACCTAGTTATCTAGTCCAATAATCTCTTCATACAATTTAGTCAGCTCTAACTGCATCAGCAGCAGACTTGGTGAACTTATTATCCAACAATTGATTAGAAAAGATAAACAACATAGGACATGGACATCTTTCTGGATCTTTCTTAAATTATTAAAACAGAAAAAAAAAAGCAGAAAAGAAAAAGAAAAACAAACACACACACAACAGTGCTAGAACTCTGCTTTTTTTTTTTTTGTAAAAACTTACCTACTACATCTCGGAAATTAGAAGCAGACTGCGTCACATGTCCCTTATCCAAATGCTAAAAACTCCTTCAAGGAGGTCTAAAAACCAACTTCAGTTTATAAAACTTATTCCTCAAAACCATTTTTTACATTAATTTCCAAATTTTACCCTTTCAGCTTTTACTAATTTGTCCATTAAATACATTAGATTCACTAGTTTATAGTTTCCCATGTCTCTCCTAGAAAAGGTTAAAAGTTAAAAAAAAAAGTAGGATCACATTAAGTAGCTTCCAATTCTTTGGGTACCAGGACAATGTAAGCAAAAAAAAAAAAAAAAAAAAAAAAAAAAACAAACAAACAAAAAAAAAAACCATAAAATAGTTAGCACTCCAGCATCTCTATGTTCCTTTATGATTCCTATGCAAATATTTCACTCTCATGTAACTCTTGTTTTTCCTTCTATTTCTTTTAGAGCAACTTTCACCAATATTTTAATAGCAGAAAAGATAAGGATTTAATCTGCCCAACTTTAACATCTTCTCTAGTAAGCACTTCACTTTTTGAATGCATCCCCCTTGTCTTAAGGAGTTTTCCATGACTGTTAAGCCTGCCTACCTTACTTCAAGCTTTCCTCGAGAAGCTTTTCATTCTATTTGTCCTTATCAGCAAAGAGTCCACTTTGGCCAATATTTTGTTTATAACCATCAAATAATCACAGTTCTATTACAATTAGATGGGCATCACTAGCTCAGATGACTGCCCACATTGCCAACTAATATGGAGGAAAAGCTGCTATCAAAGTAAGGTTTGTTACGATGTTGCACTGTGCAACACCACCTCATTTAACTTTTTTTGTTTTTTAACATTGATTTGACTAGAATCTTATTTGTCTCTTAGTCTAACTACGATGTCTTAGCATTTGACTAAAAATTTTTGGTACCTATACCCATGATCCCAGGCAGTTATCAGCTGTTTGGCCCAGTTTTTTGGGTTTTTTTGATTATGTCAAGTGGTGCATTTGCTCTTTCAGTTACCTTGATTGCAGGACAGAACTGCTTCTTTGTGCTTGTGCATTTTTGTCTGTGCCTGTGCCAAATAATACCATCCTGATGGACACTGGCTAGTCTTCTTTAAACCTAAGAGAAAAATTAAACAAAGCTGTTTAGGGCAGCCAAGATGCTGTGGATGTTGCATTTCCATCAAAAATATTACCACTGGATAATCAGAATGAGACCTACAATTAATAATTTTTGAGTCTTATTTTAAAACTGCTCTCAACTTACACACCCTCCAAAATAAGGTAAAAGGAAGAAAAGTGTAAGTTGTTACAAATACAAGGAAGTTCAACAGAAAGCATCCTTCACCTAAGAAAAAATAATCTCATGCATCAGCATAGGCTAGGCTTGACCTGATGGGAAACAGCTCTGTGGTGAAGGCCCTGGGGCTTTCCATGAACAACAGGTTGACATGGTGAATTCTCCTCTCCTTGATGCAATTGCTATTGCTATTTTTATCGCTTCCTTTAGATAGTTTCCAGTAACAGTCTAATTAAGCAACTTTAAGGATGAAAATACCACAGAGCTGACTGTAATAGCACATAGCAACAACAGACTTCAGAGAAGTTATTCCTAAAGCTGCATATAACAAACATCTAAATCCTAAACCATTCAAGGAGCTGGGTATTCCTTTACAAACTAGAAGAGGGTCATTTTACCACTTGCAGCAGAACTGACAAGGTATTTTATGTAAAAAAATCCTTCAAATATCCACTGGAGCCTGCTGCTGGTCAAGCTGGAGAATCTATATCTCATATTATATACTTACCTTCAGTAAGGTTCTTAACAGCCTCTTCATATTTCCTTTCCTGGAGGCATTTTATACCTGAACCAATAATGCCCGGACCACTACCTGAGTCCATCTCCAAAAGCCTAGAGAAACAGTGCAGGGCCTCTTCAGTGAAAGTACCTAGTTTCAGAAAGAGAAACATTTTGGAGAGTTGTACACTTAAAACAAAATTACCAACAAATACCTTATCTACAAGAATAGATGCCCTTAAAAGTAACATCTTTCTTTTCAGCTCAAGGTAACGAGCTTTTAAAATCTATTGCTTTTGTTTCCAAAAGTACTACAAGCATAGCAGGATTAGAAAAAAAAAAAAAAGTGATACTCCTTGCCCCCAAAAAACTAATGGACAGTCCAAAATCTAAATTTTATCCACTCATGTTGAATTACTGCATACTTCCTTAATATACAATCCTTAAGCTTTTCATCTAAGCCGAATGCCCTAAAACACTCTACCACAAACAAACCAAAATAATTTCATTCCAGAGTAGGTGTTACCTACCACCAAATCACAGTGATGAGCTTGCTGAACAGTTTTATTGTCAAACCACTAATTTAATGTTTTGGTTTAACTGTAACTGATTCCAGGATTTTACACTAGTGTTAAACTTTGATTCTACTAGTCCTTTTTCAAAGCAACCGCAATGATTTGCAGCAATGGAGTTTTAACTGGGGTTAAAAAAAAAAAAAAGACGTTACTAGCTTTACATTTAACTATATGCATTTAGAGTCACCATCATGTTAGAGTCAGTTTCATTAGAAATCTAAAAAAAAGAGCAAAACACTAATCACAGACAGATAGAAATACAGCACAGAAAATAAACAACACGGGGCCCTGAAAGACAAAAATTTGAAACTTTCTGAAGGTGGTCATAAAAATAACTATAAGAAAAGTGCTATTTTAAGCATCAAAATTTCTAAAACCATCCTACTTACCTGACTGAATAAAGTGCAAGCAAAGTACTTCTAAAGGATAACTCACAGTAGGATATAAAGCCATCATATCATCACAGGTCTTCTTCAATCTAATTGTTTCATGAGGAAACTTGAAAGAGGAAAAAAAAATGTATGTGAATTATCAGATTTGGAATGTTATGCCTACCCACCAAAGAAAGCAGAATAATAAAAAAAAAAAATCTTACTTTTGACAAACACTGAATAAAGTCTTTGTAGAGATTTTGGTGCTCTTCACTGGGAACGCTGTCAGAAGAGTTCACTGCATGTTCAAATGCAGTCAAAAGCTGAAAAAAATTATGAATGGAACAAGCAATAAATCTAAGCATATATCCTTTGCAGTCAAGCGCATATTTCAACTTGTTACCTGGATTTTAGTCATGAAGTTTATGCACAGTGTGAACAGAGAAAGCCACAAAAGAATCAAGTTTTATGCTGAAATAGTACTCAAACAGGACTCAAAGCACATTAGTCTACCAGTACCAAATGAAATCAGGTATTACAGTATAGCAAGAGACAGCACAAGGAAAGAAGAAATTTGTAGGAAGCTAGATTCTTCCTTGCACCTAACTCTACATCCAAAAGACGATTCAGTACCAAAATACTTAAGTAGAGCCTGGGCTTTGCCGTCAGCCTTCTACCCACCGCTGTGAAGAAATCTAGTCTTATTGCTTGACCTCCCTACATACGTGGAAAACTATAACCTTCATAGTATGGGAGCAATAAGGCAAGAACACTGAGAAGCTGCCCATGCTCTGTTAGCAGTGAGATGCTGAATGGATAGTTGTCTTCAATCAAGTTAATCTGTTAGAAAAGTAAACTAGTAATCAGTAGATGAAACCCATTCTTGAACATTTATATAGTTTTTTTCCAAAACCTCTTTTCTTTTTTTGCCTTTTTAAAACCAAAGAAAAAGAGCAGTGCTGCAAACAGCACCTCTTTTCTGTAACAACCCTTAACTTAGAGCACTTGCCACCTTTGACAGTACAAGATCCAGATTAAATTTCTTCTGCCCGAAATTAATTTTATTTATATCTTCTACATGTGTAGGGCATAGTTACAAACCAAGCTGGGGAAGAGAAATTGCCACCTTTTCTGCTGAAACAGGTTTATTTTGCAGGGGAAGAGGAAGGGATTATTAGTTACTTCTGACATTCTCCTAAAATGGCAGCTTACAATCTAGAGAAGATAACTCAAATCCAAAGGATGCCTGCCTAGGGTAAGTAAGTAGCTTAGTAGTTAAAGTACCTTTTGAGCTTCTTGCAGAAAGTTGCCCATGGGAGCAGAAGAAATACAAAAAACAGTGCAAAACTACCTTCTCAATGTATGTGTACAATAAGGGCTATCGCTTTGAAGAACACTGACATTCTAGACTGCCAAAGTTTATGAGTAAGCTAGGAGTCTTTCTGCTCAGCCATGATGTTTCTGGTACCATGCAGAAGCAGAGTAATGTGTTACTGTGTTACAGTCTTAACCTGGGTTTCTACACATTTTTAGCTGGCAGTTAATGAAGGAGCCCTGGAACAATCATTTTCATTTAGGTGCTTTATTTCACTCAAGATTTTTTTCAGGGACCTGCATCCTTAACATTTCTGATCCAAACATTTCAGAAGACAAAAAGTCTATATTTTCTTGAAGAGTTCAATATCACTGAAAGTTAATAGGAGATACAGTCATAGGGAGCAGAGGTGTTGGACTAGATGATCTCTAGAGGTTCCTTCCAACCTCAACTATTCTGTGATTCTGAGTGGGATAAGACCTGCATGATTTTTAAGGCTTCATATAAAGTATGATCATATTCTGCATGTACCTATCTAGATGTGTAGGAGTGATAAATATTACCAACTGCTCGGTCTCATTATCCTGATTTTGTGTCCTGTCTGCTAGTAACTGGATCATCTTCTTCCAAAGTTGATGAAGCTCTGCATTATCTGCACCTCCCTCCTTCTTTACTTGTATAAGTTTGTGCCACATTCGAGCCACCTGTCAAAAGGATACAAATGAATTACTCTGCAACTCATTCAAAAAGACTAGAGGTCTGATAAGAACTTTCCAATTATAGTCAGCTTTAAGCAATGAGCATCAGCTTTCCAGATTAAGAGATCAACAGAAAACAATATGTAGCAAAGAGGAATAACAAGCTACCTAGGCACATTATTTTGAATAGTCAACAGAAAACATATATATATATATATATTTCAACATCTGCATTTACATTTGCATAACAGAAAATTGCAAAGATACACTTGCATCATTTCTTGAAAAAATTTAAATGCAAATACAGCAATCATAATTCATAAACAGAAAAGGAAAAAAAAAGTAGATATTGTGACCTGCTTCTTGAAGAACCAGAAAATCTAGCATCAGAGTAGGTAAGGAGCAACTGTCAATAAAAGGATGTTTTCTATAAAAAGCTGAGAGATAATTACGAAGGTTGTAGAAGGGAGAGCAAACACTGGATGGTAATGCAAGACAAGTACATGAATATTTTAAATTTGCCTAGATTAGAGTATCCTTTAGTAATAACATCTTGAAAGATGCTGGTGAAGGGTACTGGTAAAGTCCTTCCTATGGTACCTACCATATACACAGCTGGGAAATACCATATACAAAGGTGGTGTTTACACACTGTAAACACCAACAGATGAATGAGCTAGTAGACCCATACTAGAAGAAAAGGGAAGGAGCTTGCTGCCATCCTAGAATAGGTATCAGGGTGACATTTTGAGTAACCGTCAGATTTACCCTCTTTCCGATTAGAATATCATAGGTTTGGAAATACTGCAAGTGGTTCTTCAAGAAGAGAGCAACAATAAAAAAAAAGATAAAAAGGCAAAAAAAGATCCCACCATCACCAAAAAAAGATAGTCCTGTAAATGATGGAAAGGAGAAAAGGAAAAAAGAAAGTAAAAGCAGCAACATGTGCGGAAATTTCAGTGTGGAAACATCCACAAGACTCAGAAAGAAAAAGCAGGACTCTTAAGCCTAGCTTGCAGATTAGTGTATACAAGGGGAGCCTGCCTTTGCATGATCAATTACTAACACAGATTAGTGTTTTTGCAAGTGGTGGTCCAAATATGCCTTTGGGAGCAAAATATAGCTTTGAGGCTATTAATACAACACTTGGAAAAAAAAAATTCCTTTTTCACTGCTGGAGGAAAGGTGGGAGGGGGAAAATGTGACAGCACAGACTACCTTGTAAACAAACAAACTTTTGTGTTTAAAAGTTGTGTTTTGTGAGTAAAGAGGAAAGGGTATAACTGCAAGAATAGGTTTCCCATATTACTCCAAGCACACCAAGCCAAGCTAGTGGTGAGCCTGAAGAGTCATTTACTAGCTCCACATAGAAACAAGCTCACAAGGCTGACTTACCTCTAGCACTAGCTACACTGACATGGATTTTGCAAGTTTGGGCTGAGGTCCTGCAGCCAGTTTGGTCCCTCTCATTGTGTACAGATTGCCTGTAGCTAGGCCATAGAGATTCCTAGGTGAAGGGCAATTCTTATCATAAATATGCTTCTGATCAGTAAAAAGAAAGTAAAGGAGTTACCTACCTCTAAATATTTCTTTTCTTGGCGATACAGCTCCACAAGCTTGTTACATACATCACACCATTTCTGCTTATCACCACTGGAAAGGAGGACGAAAATGCCACACAAATAAGCTGTTTAGCTTTTCCAGTAAATACTGAAATATCTTTCAAATTTTGTAAAATAATAAGTTCCTAATAAGTTAAGTTTGCCAAGCAATTCTTTACAATAACTACCAGAGATTACCCTAAAAAAAATGCTTATTGCTACTTTAAGTGAATAGAAATGATTAAGGTATTGCATTGCTGGGAGCAATTGTCAATCTACAGGAAAACAACAACAACCAACCACCTCCAGTCAGCTATGGGCTCTAGTGACAGTTGATGAGTTAGCTGTGTTCATCTATATGAACTGGGTGATTTGTGTTCTATGTCTCTTTCTCTGGAGATCTTCAAAACCCGCTTGGACACAGTCCTGTGCCACATGCTCTAGGAGACCCTGCGTGTGCAGGGAGGTTGGACTAGACGACCTCTAGAGGTCCCTTCCAACCTTAAGCATTCTATGATTCTATGATTTCTAAAGCTAGAAAAATAAACCTACTTAATGATGATAATAGAGACTATGTACTACTCAACTACAGTGAGCACCTCGAAGCATTGATTTTAGACAGTGGATATCAGCTAACAACAATTTTCTACAAATTCCTAACATAAAATACAGTTTTTACAAAGGTTCTCCCCTTATTAAGGGGGACAGGAATGAGAACTACTTTCTCTAACTTTATACTACAGAAAATCTGAGTAGCCAACTCTTACTGTTTGAAACGACAGTTAAAAAACAAAACAAAAATAACACCATCACCTGACAGACTAGCATATGCATCAGCTACAGCATTTGCTGGACTTCTTTTGTAAAAAATGATCTAGAAATTTTAGTTTTAATTGTGTATTTAATATTCTTTACCTTTCATAGAGATCCAAGAGCTTTTGGTAAACATCTGCTAAGTCTCCCTTGACATCCGTTTGGTTGGATTTCTCATATAGATTTGCTAACCCCTTCAAAATGAAAAGGATTAGATTTTTCAAAAATAAGTAGTATTTGATGCTTGCAACTGTAAATGAAATTTATGTTGTAAATTCTGCCTCAGAGCAAAATCTGTGGATACTTTTGGTACTACCTTCTGAGCCTATGTATTTTAAATGAAAAGCTTGCCTCGCTTTCTCAACCACCAGGGACAACCATGTGAAACTTGTAAATACTATGTAACCTTCTCGGCATACCACACAAAACATAGTAACAAAGCACAGTAAGTCATGCTTAGAGAGATGCTTTATATCCAAGTATTATATAGACTTGTAGAGTAACAAAGAGAATTTGGGTGCTAAACGACTTAAGAATTTGAAATTGAAATCAAACACTAAGTGTTGAACTTAAAAATGTTTATATTGAAAATACAAGAAACTCTACTACAATATTGGACGTTGGTGTTTGATCAAGAGATACTCAACCGTCACAAGTCTCCAAATAACTAGGCAATGTTCAGGACATCACACCCCCCCACCTAATGCATAGGTATTCCAGTTGTATATTATTGCTCTCTATCACAGTGAAAGTCAATAACACAATTCATTCCTTAGTAGAGCCTGGAAAAATAAATTATTAAAAAAAAAAACATTTCCTTCCCTATGGAAGAAGTGTTTCTTGAGCCATGGGCATGGTGATTCAGACTGCTTCTAGGCATTAACAAACCTGTATGTGTGTATTGTATGTGTTTTAACTATTGTGCTTCCTAGCACACTTCACTTTGGCGCATAGGAAGCACAGCTTACATCTACCGGGGCTGGACTGCCACATTACATACACACAGGCAGCCTTTGGATTAACTGTGGACACACAGTTAATCAGAACTTCATCTACTGTGAGGCTTCACTACAATCAGAAGAACTTGCAACTCTTCACTCTTTTCCCACATTTAGCTCCATAGTAAAACTCTTCATGGAAAAAATAAAGTGGATCAGATCATACCTGATACATGAACATACCTGCCATGCCAATAACTGGTTCGGTTCCAGTTCAGTAGCCTTCTTATATGCTCCTTTGGCCTGATCAGGCTGCTCCAACTCAGCAGCTGCCAGGCCAATAAATACCCAAGCATTGTAGTTATTTTTCTCTTGCTTCAAGACAGCCTATAAATATGCAATTTTAAATAGAACTAATGAATAAAATGCATCTCACAGATTCACATACTGACTTTTCTTACTAAAGTTTAGTGAGCTCTCCTGTTTGGAGGCATCAGAAGTTAATACATTTTTAGCAAAAGGCTAAAATTAATAACTCCAGTTTATGGCAAGGAAAGGTTGTATTTCAATTGCTCTGCTAATAACTATATCTGTAACTCAACAACTATAGCATTTCTGTTGAACTTTTAATTAGAAATAGATTCTCATCACCATAGCCTCTGTTTCACATGCAAGCAAAAGACAAGAAGAACGGAGCTTACTTGCAGCCAAGTAACATGTGCAAGTAAGCAGGCAAGGAACAGTTGAGATAAAACTATGTCAACAAGATGTAATTATGTTGATGTAATTATGCCAACAAGATGTCCCACACCTTCTGCATTACTGTACAACTGTAGAGAGAAAGGAACAGCAGACACATACAATTGCAAAAATAAATATTTTACAAGTAAATAATTAATTACCTTGCAATGTTTTAAGGCTTCCTTATATTCTTTATTCCTTATTGCTTCTCTAGCGCTCTTTAATGCTGCTTTTATTTCCTTATTTGACATTGTGGCTACTAAGTAGAAAGAACACATAATCAGCTCTTATAAAGAGAAACACTGCACTTGAAACATTGTTTATATCCTACCATAACTACATTCAAATAAAAGCACTCTAAGGCTTCTTGCTGCAGTTATGGGTCACACATCTGCACAAACACAACAGGCCAAAATGTGCACTGTGTGATCACTCCACTAGAAATTCCTGAAACAAGTCATGGGACTCAAATGCATTTTTTATGCTTAGATCCAGCATGGGGCTATCTTGCTAACCCAAATAACTAAGCAATTAATTAATTAATAAGCACAGGGGGTGCTCTTGCCTGCTGTGTGACCATGGTGTACTACCACTTACATTACAGGCTGGCCACGGCCACCCTGGCCTTTCTCCCATGTTCAGGTCCTGCTTCTGACCACAGAGGCACAGGAAGGGAGCGTTTAAGAATGCCCTATGCCATACCTTTAGCCATACAGTATTTTGATGCACGCGTACAGATTTGTGTACATATATGCTACATAGCCCAAAGAAAGCTTTAGAAATTATCTAAACACTCTACTCACAATCATCTAAACAAGATCAGGCCGAGACTAACTGGTGCAGGGGCTGCTGAGTGACACGCCAGAGAACAAAGTGTTTTAAAGGATGAAGAACAACTACCAGGAGTGGATCAAGAGCCCAGCATGAAGTTAAGCGGCCCATGACGATGCAAGACAGCTCGTTTTAAAGATTCCCTTACAAACGAAGAGAAAACAGAACCTTTGAAACTCACGCTGCTCGGCAGCTCCCCGCTCCGAGGGAGGCGGCTCCTCACACGTCCCGCGTGGCGCAGACCGCGGCCGCTCCCGTCTCCATCGGCACCTGCGGAGCACAGCGCGACCGGGAGCCCGTCACGCGCCCGCCGCGGCCTGCGGCAGCTCCAGGCGAGTCCGCCCCGCCGCGGCGGCAGCCGCCGGGACACGGGGCGGTCGCGCTGCGGCTGCCTCTGCTCTGCCCGCGGCCCTGGCCCCTTCCCGCCGCGGTTGGGCGGGTCTCGCCGCCCGGCCCGGCTCCCGCGGCGCCCGCCCCACGTCTCACCTGCCGCCGCGCGCCGCAGCCGCCACTACACATGCGCGCTCACCCCTTGCCCGTTAAACGTCCGGCTTCGCCCCGCTTTGCCACCGCGACCGCTCCTCGGGCATTGTGGGAGTTGTGGTCCGTGCCGGCCCCTCTCCGCCCCGTCACCGAGGCATGCTGGGAGCTGTAGTCGCCAGCCC
>JAUBNY010000589.1:2149714-2166544 GCA_032275445.1 Crypturellus soui
GGGGAGCTGTAGTCGCCAGCCCGCGGCGCGGCGGGAGTTGTAGGCGGCGGGGACGAGGCCTAGGCTGCCGGCGGGTCCGGGTCCCTCCCCCCGCGGGCAGCGGCGCCGGGGCGATGCGCGGCGCCGGGGCGGGCGGCCTCGAGCGGCTGCTGCTGCCGGCGCTGCTGCTGGCAGCGGCGGCCGCGGGGCAGCCCCGGCCCAGCGTGGTGCTGGTGGCCTCCGACTCCTTCGTGAGTACCCCGGGCGCGGGGCCCGGGCCGTGGGGCGGCGGTTGGGCGGCCATTGACAGGACGGCCCCGTCCCGCCTCGGCGAGCGCCGTGTGGGCATCGTGGTCATGTTTTAAGGGGTATCTCTCCTGTTGCTTTAAATCTCTCAGGTGGGTTTCTACAACTAGGGTTGTATAGGAGCTACTAGGAACATTTTTATGAACTTTTTTTTTCTTTTATTTTTTTTTTTTAATGCTCATAAATATATTTTGATCCCAGAGAGGTAAAAAGAGGAACATCCTTTTCATTCACAAGTACATATACTAATTATATTTCCAAGGTTAAAGGCAGCCTGTTTTGTTCTAAGTTGGTAATATGACAACATTTGCTGGCTTTTTGGGGGCTTTTCACCCTGACTCATGTACTGGAGAGGAATTTGTTTGTTTCAAACACTTCGTTATTTTAAAGGCAAAATTTCATAGATGGTGAGGCATCAAGGTCTTGCATCTCTTGAGACTATGGATGGTCGAAGGTTGTTTCTAGGTAGAGGCTTCAGTGAAGTAGTTGGGGTGCTTTTTGGTTTGTTTTGTTTCCCTGGAATAAAATGGCCTGTTCAGTGTGAAGGGAAAGCAACAAATTTGTTGTGGGCCATATCTGCTGTTTTCTCATTATGAATCAGTGGGAGAAAAGTGGTAATTCAGGCAAATGTTTTCTACAGAAGAGGTAATATTTTACTAAGTAAACTTTCACATTTTTTTTTCACGTTGAAAAAAATACAGCAAAAGTCACTGTGCAGCTCTGAATTAAATGTCATATGATGATGTTTATTTGGTCCAGCAGAGATCAAGACCCTGTTGTGCGAAATCAGGCTTGCTCAGTGTGTGATCCGCAGAACGCTTTTTGTATGCTGGTGATGTTTGTCACCCATGGGTGGGGATGAGCACCTTAACACAGAGCAGCAATCATTTGTCAGCTATTGTACTATGGGTTCCGATATGTGAACTCCTCTCCCTTAAACAAAATAAGATAATTTAATTGGTAGGGCTGACTATATGTGCTAGAAGTAAGGTTTTACATGCTGACATTTATGTTGCAGAGGCTCATGAGGTGATTCATACACTTTTGGACATAGGCTTTGCTGTCAGTGAGCCAGTAGGTGATGAATTTATAGCTTAAGTTTGATGCACTTTGCTGCTCACATACTGCTATTGCAAAGGAGTTCTGTGCAAAACACAACAGTTAAGCTACCCCTACTTTAAGCTATTCACACTACTATCACAATGTTAAGGGAAGGTTACTCAGATTCTTAGAGCTGCTTGGGAGATCCGTTAACATCTTTGCAGGTTACACCGTCAACAGCCTTCCCACCAAAGAGCAGTATAGTTTAAGGCTGGCTGAATCAAGATATCTTATTGAACCAAAAGAAGAGAAACAAGTGATGGGAAATCACAGTGATAGGGTTGTGTACAATTACCTAGTTTCTTGTCATTTTTATACAGTACAAGTATTTATTGAGAAGTTCTGAGTCTTTTTATTTTTTTAAGCAATTGATTGAAAATCATAGCTAAAGAAATGAATAAAATGAAAAGTAAGGTATCACAAGGAAGCCTTTGTGGGCTATTTTTCATGGAAGAATAGCCTCCCTACAGCTTGCTAATCATTTTTCCCAGCTGTAGTTTGGAGTAAGTTCACAGAGGTGTTGTGTGGAATAGGAGGAGGGATTAGGAGCACAGTTCTGGTGACACACACTAAGAGGTGCATGTACCATGTATGTACCCCTGCAGTTCTATTGCTAAAATAATGTAGGCAGTAATGTAGAGTACCACTGTTTATGTAGTCTTTTTTTTTTTCCCCTGTTTGATCTGTTTGATTCAGGATGGACGCTTAACATTTTATCCAGGGAATCAGACTGTGGCTTTGCCTTTCATAAATTTCATGAAACGATATGGCACCATCTTTCTCAAGGCCTATACCAATTCTCCCATTTGTTGTCCTTCCCGTGCAGGTAGGACCAAACAAAATGTCATGTAAGAGAAAATGATAAATTTGGAAATTTTTCAACTTATATATATGCTATATTGACTTATATGTATGCATACATCAGTTTGGGGTCTTTTTGCTTTGTTTCTTATAAGACTCAAATTTTTCAGTGTCTTTCTGACATTTGGGCCCTCTCTGCTTCTCATGCTTCTTCTTTTAACCTTCCAGTTTTCTTTTTCCAGTACTTCTGAGCTCAAAAATTGCTTTGCAAACTTCTCTGAAAGTATTTTTTTAAAAAAAAAGCTTTAGGATTTTTATTGAAATTGTCAGTTTGCCTGCTGCATTGCTAAAACTGCCCTCAAAACTACTCTTCCTTCCTAATACAAAGGTATCTCTTTACTGCTGTCAGGAAGAAAAATAACAGCTGAATAAATTAGTAACTTTTAGCAGTAAATAAAACTTTTCTTTTTTTCCAGCTATGTGGAGTGGTCTTTTCACTCACTTAACTGAGTCTTGGAATAACTTCAAAGGCCTAGATCCAGATTATGTAACGTGGATGGATCTTCTCCAGAAGCATGGCTACCACACAAAGAAGTTTGGGAAAATAGACTATACTTCTGGACATCATTCAGTGAGGTAAGGAGATAGACTATCCTTCAATGGTATGGACAGGAGTGAATAAATCGTGTAATAGTTTGGGAAGTGGCTTCTTTTTTTTTTTTTTTTTTTAACAGCTTTTATTTAAGAGGAAAAAAGCTTTTATTTAAGAGGAATTGTATAATGAACCTAGCAGGTCAGCTGCAACTTTATGAAGCAAGCATTGCTCATGCAGATGCACTTTGTCTTTTACCTTTGTTTGGAAGATGAAGATCAAAATTGTAAAATTGCCCAATGTGAAAGAACAGAACAGAACATACTGCTTTTCATCAACAAAGTACTTTTTAAATATTACCTGCTTGAGAAGAAAGTTAGTTGCCTAATTTAATAAAACTTTTCCAGTTTCAGATGGTTAAAAAATGATTTTCCTTCTTTTTTTTTTTCCTCCATTTTTTTTCTCCCCAGTGTCAAGTTTTTACTAGAAACAAAAGAATAATTAAGTGCAGACTTACAGCAAAAGCTTATGATGTTCCTGTCTATTTCCTCTACTAAACAGCATATATATTTAAGTACTGCTACTGTTGTCTCTGCTTACTCCTCCGCATAATAACTTATCGTCTAAGCTAAGAACAGATGGATGTTCTTCCTCAGGTCTTTTGCTTTAGAATCTTATTTAAAGACTGACTTATCCCTAACACTTCTCTTTTTCAGTAAGAACCAATTAAATATACAACATGCTAAAAGCCATCTACTTATAATATTGTTTTGATTCTTTGTGCTTCTTTATGCATAATACTGTTACTATCAGCAGGGAGCATAAGAGAACAGCAAGATGAATGCTTGCAGTTGTTTGGGTTGTAGCATTTGTGCTGTTTAGAAGAGTGTAGTTCATCTTAACAACATACTGTGGGGTACCAATTATAGACCTTGTTTTCTTTTTTGAGAAAGCAAAGGATTGGATTTTTGTATTGAATAATAGAAGTGATGCTAGCAATTTACAGAAATGTTCATATCTGTAGTGGAAGTTCTTAAAAAAATTTGCGCAGACTTAGGTGATTATTATGACATCTTTCAAATTCCTGTTTTTCCTGCTGCAATATTATTTATTTGTATGATATAAATGGATTTTGCCTTTTCTTAATTCTTGCAAACAATGCATTGCAAAGCCAAATAAATCCTCTCTTTACATAGAATCACAGAATGGCTGAGGTTGGAAGGGACCTCTAGAGATCATCTAGTCCAACCCCCCTGCTCCAGCAGGGACACCTATACAATATCTGCCTGCTCCAAAAGACTCTATTGAATCTGTCCTAAAACTGTCCCTGAAAACCTACCTTAAAAAAGAGAGAGAACATCCAGACCTGATTCTAGATATGGAGGTTTACATATCTCCAAAATAGAAATTCATAATGAAATATACTCAGTATCCATTTGAATGTGACTTATTTGTAAGATGATTAATCATAGCTGCATGATTTGAGGAAAGTAAGTAGGAAATACTTACAAAGAAATATGTATGAATGTACATACTTATATAGATAGGTCTACATCTTCAGCCTTCTGACTGTTCTGAATATGTAAAAGCTCTGCTACCTATGTTTCAAAAAGGCTCCAGTTGTCCCTTTGAATGTTAGTGGCTGTCTTCGTGTAAGAATTAAAATAGAGATAGGGATTGGCTATCATATAATTAATTTTAACTTATAACTCATTAAACTGTATCTTTGTTGTTTAAACATTGTTATTTTCCTATCCTTTATTTCCTACCAGCTTTATGCATTCTATGCTTGTTATATTTAGAATACTATCTGCTAGCAAAGGAGATGTGATCCCCCATTCATGAGAGTACCAATTCAGTTTTGAAGATTTTGAATAATTGCCTGTTGAGTCCTTGCTCTTTAGTTTAAATTCAGAGGTTGAATTTAATATATATTGCACTCTCCCTTTTTTTTTTTTTTTTTTTCTTCACTCCTCCACCTAACGTTTTGAAGGCGTGTATTACAGCCTGTCTTTTTCTCTTCCTCTGCCTCAGGATAAATGCTTCTCTTGCATGTGTCAGAATAATATTTATGTTACTCCAGAATGAAGGAATAGCCTGAAGTTTTTGGAGGGTTTTTTTTGATCGGTTTGTTTTGTTTTTTTACTTTTGTCCTAACCTTCCTCTGAGTGATAATCAGACTGGTCTGTGGTCTAGCTAATGTATTTGTCAATATAAATCAACATTATGACATTGTATGTAGTCTGAGATAGGCATACACAGAACACTGCCATCAGTTAATTTTTATATTTACCAAATACATATTTATTGAGAATATTTCTCTCTAGGTGGTCATATTGTGAATAAATCGATTAAGCCTGTTTATCTTGAAAGCATGTGTAAATCTAAATAGGACAATCAATAAAATATTTTTCATTTTTGCAAATAATCTTAATAGTTCTGGAAGTTAAAAATATACTATTAAAATTTCTGTGTGAGTGAAATCTGATAGATGTTTTTAATATTCATAATGACATATTTTAACGAAAATACATGATCAGATGTAGAGTGCTCTCCTTTTTCTTTTTTATCATTAGATAAAATGACATGGTGATGGTGATATTAAATGGTTATATTACAATTGCCACAAACAGAGTGCAGATTAGTAGATATTTTAAATGGAATGTTTCTTTCCAACCTTTGTTTATGACAGTTTTGGAGTCATTTACTCTGGTAAAGAAATAAGGACATCTGCAGCTTAAATTTCTGAGTATTTGCAGAGTGGCAACAGTTGTAATGATATTAGAAAATCGATTCCAAAAATATTTTATCCTTGAAATGAAGTGAAATCTTTTCCCCTCTGCCCCTTTCTTTCTCCCTAAAACTCTACTTCTTGATAGTATTGACTATATCAAAAGGAATTGTACAGGATAAATCACTCTTATGGATTTTTGTCCTAAGTGATAGTCTTTAAAAAAGCTAAAGAAATAAAATCCAAAAAAAAAAAAAAAACCAAAAAAAACCCAAATATTGCTTCTAAAGACAGCTACTCCAGGCAAGTTACTTCTTAAGGATTTTTTCTAATAAAAATCCAAGGCCTTGTTTGCCAGATAAATGGCATATGAATCAGTGGCAAAACGTGGAACAAGGTCAACAAGATACAGGTAGTATTTATGAACGTTATCTTGTAGAGGCAGGAAGATGAACCACTTACCTGAAGTTATAATATAAAAAAGATCAGAGGTAGAAAAATATGACTAAACCTGTAAATATACAGTAACTATTCATTAACATGGTTACAACTTCCTTTATATAGAAGTTACAAATAGAATGATCTAGGATGGTTCTATTTGAATTCTTAACTTTTTATTTGGGTGAAAGAGAAGAAAACACTTTCCACTGAATATATATCTTGCTTTTTTATTTTTTTTTAGCAACCGCGTGGAAGCCTGGACCAGGGATGTTGACTTCCTGCTCCGACAAGAAGGGAGACCCATGGTCAAACTTACTGGGAATAAGACACACATAAGAGTGATGGAGACTGATTGGCAGAATACTGATAAAGCCGTAAATTGGATAAAGGAAGAAGCCATTAACTTTACTCAGCCATTTGTTCTTTACTTAGGATTAAATTTACCACATCCATATCCATCACCATCTACAGGAGAAAATTTTGGATCCTCTACATTTTTAACATCTCCCTATTGGCTTAAAAAGGTATGTGAAGATGAAATTAAAGTATAAATTCACTTATGACTGGAGTATAAAGGCATTTTATTCCTCCCAGATTTTCAGGCCCGACTCAATTTTCATATTTCAGTTCACTGTAAGAAATATTGTTGTCATGAGCTCTTCATCTCTTGCTGTCTTGCCAGTTGTTGAGACACCTGGGCTGCTGTATGTGAAATAAGTCTTGGGGCAGGAGGGCCACACCTGCAATTCCCTGTAGGACTAAGGACCAAACTGATGGTGTGAAGGGGGAAACTTTATCTGAGCTCTAAAGGTGTTATTGTGTATCTTCAACTGCATGGGGTTTGCTAGTATCACAATTCTCAAGGATAAAGGCAAATTAGGTATATATCTCTTACTAGGAAGTAGTGCTGTCCTTATCATGCCTGGGTTAAAACCTGCTCTGTATGGATTTGGAACTGGAATTGTATGATAGGGAGGAAAGTCAGGCTTTGGTCACCAGCTGCACGACCAGCTGGAGCATGGAGAGCTCTTTCTGCTTCTGAATTCTCACTTCTGAAATCACAGCATTCCTACTGGCACAAAGCAAATGAAGTGGGGGGGAGCTCCGCGCAGTCCCTTCCTGTTTTGTAAGAGATTTACCCATCCAGTCAGCATATCTCCTGTTGCAATGTGGGTAATTTTAGCAACTAATAGCAGTCTGTGAAATATCTTTCCTGTCATATTCTCATTAAAACACGTAGGGAAAAAAAAAATGCTAGTGTAGTTTTTGGTTTATGTTGCACACTGCTGTAAATACCCCTTTGTATGTGTCTTGACACTTTTTGAGTTTCTCAGCACTTTAAATGGAAAATATCTAGTGTCTTTGATTTGCTTATTTAACAGAACTTGCTTCTGCATCGTAATAATCTTAGTTTCAGCTCTGATTGCTAGAGAAGATTTTTTTTTTAGAGAAAAATGAGAGCAACAGGTGTGCTTTTATTTTTTCCATATGTATATTACATTCTTTTCTTTAAATCTCTAATTTAGAAATAATTAGCATTCTCTAATAGCATGTGTAGCAAGTGTGACTGCCTACACAAAATACATGCGTTATAGTTTGAAACTCTAATCTGTGCAAATGCTAATTTGAATATATACCTTACATGTAATGATTGGATCTTATTTTTTAGACTCAAAATTATTTTACTTGTCTCCTTTATAACTAAAGAGCTTGAAGGTCAATTTGTTTAGAAACAAATAGAACTGTATTGCAAAACTGGATTACCCTAGTGAATTCTTTTTATCAGAATACCAAGACTTGTCACCCACTCTTCTGGAGATCTTCCCAGTAATTTTCCATGTTGCTCTATAGGCTCATATAACACCTCATATAACAAACAGTCTTTTTTGATGCATATGGCTCATAGTCATCCTTTTATGAGGCAGTAGGCCAATACTTCTGTAATTACCCTCCAATTCAGTTCTATAATTTTTTTTTTCTACAGTATTTCTCTTTTTTAAAAAGTACAACCTGGCAAAGCATGTATTTCTGGCTCCTATCCTTAGTTTCTAAATGATTTTTGTAGCCCTCTTTTCTAACTAAATGACTTGATACCTGAGAAAACAGAGGGAAAGTATGGAGGAGGTAGCAATACCATGTAACAGAGAAGCAGCTGGACTTCCATGACCAGAACTTGAGTACCATTAATTTATCCTTTAAAGTTTTTAATTAAATGTATTTGTTTAAAAAAAAAAAAAGTTTAATTCAATTTCTAAAGTAATTTAATTTTCACTTACTTTTAGGTATCATATGAAGCTATTAAAATTCCCAAGTGGTCTTCTCTTTCAGAGATGCATCCAGTAGACTATTACTCATCTTACACCAAGAATTGCACAGGAGACTTTACAAAGGAAGAAGTGAGGAATATCAGAGCATTTTACTATGCTATGTGTGCAGAGACAGATGCCATGCTTGGTAGGTAATGTTTCATAATACAGTAGAGGGGAATTGTTTGTTTTAAGAAAATACTGGTTTAGCAGTAAGTCACTCTCTATATAGCTTAATATGTATGATAAACAACTGCAGAGCTCTTAAGGCTATGTGAATTCAGGGCAGGTTGAAAAATACTAACAAGAGGAAAAAAAAGAGAGAAATATAAATTTGGGGATTCAAGCAGTTTCCTTGGAGATGGATGTCACGAGCAAAGATTGATCATGGAATGGATGACAACTACTACTCATAGATTAATCTGTAAAAGTAAGCTTCCATATTAGAAAAATTTAAAAAGGGGAAAAAAAAAAAAGCATTCAGAATTCTTCAGGGTTTCTTGTCAGTTCTATATAGGTAAAAGTTATACTGCAAATTAGTCTCAATTAGTAGTGTTTTATTTCTTATTTTGACAGGTGACAGTAAAAGAACAAGAATTTATTTGCATTCTAATGTGAATAAGTTAATATCTTAGCAATGATAAAATGATTAACTATTTTTCAAAGATGCATAGGATTAATTTTTTTGCATTTATAATTGAAAAGAGATCAACAAGGTCCTGATAGGTTTGAGGAAATTAAGATGTTGCAGAGTAACCCTGTACTAGGATTTAATTCAGTGATGTACTTTAAGTTGGTAACTAGTTTCTTAAACAAGAATCATCCTAAGGAATTAACATTAAAGATGTGCAAATGTTTTGCTTAATTACTAATTTCATTGATCCTAATTCTATCTTCCTTGCACAAGCATCAGGACTCCTGTGGGGAGTCAGCCATAGGAAAGGGAGACGTTGATTAGGTACAAGAACCATTGGGAGTCTGTAACACTAAATCTTGTATCCTGACTTCTGTTGCCCTATTTTACTTCAGGTGTAGGAATTATGTATTATCAGTTATGATAGAAACTATCCAAAGGCTCTTGTAACAAAAATGCATCTCATCTTCTGGTACATCCTCACCCTTTGAAAGTTTTACAGCTGTTGTCCCAACTCGCTTCACAGCTCACTGGGAGGGAGACACATTTACTACTAGGTGTTGTTCAGGACTGGAGTCTTCAGGCTCTGCCTTCTCTGGCAGAGAGAATATTTTTTTAAGACCTTTGAACAGGATACTCCAGAGTTTGCAGGCTGCCCTGGAGGTACACAGAATTTTTAAGGAGTTTTCTGAACATACTTTTCAATATCTTGTTGCAGGTAAGATTATTTCAGCTCTGAGAGATACTGGGCTTCTTAAGCGAACAATCATCATATTCACTGCAGATCATGGAGAACTTGCTATGGACCACCGGCAGTTCTATAAAATGAGCATGTATGAAGGGAGTTCCCATGTTCCTCTCTTAATCATGGGGCCAGGCATCAAACAGCGACACCAAGTATCAGATGTGGTATCTCTTGTGGATATTTATCCTACTATGCTGGGTGAGTTGCATCATTTCAAATGGAATTAAAGTTTTTTTTCAGTTACTGTAGTTTTTTTTTTTTCAGTTTCATGCATCTGTATTACAGTTAGAATTAGATCTCCACTTTCTGAAGCAAGTTAAAATGTTACTTCTGGTTATTTTAGTACTTCTGTCTGAGGAATGTGCATTCAGATTGGTAAAAATGCAAAAAGCAGATAAAAGAATTATATAAGGGAGCTGAAGATATTTGTTATCACTTGCCATCATCAACACAATTACAGAGACTGTTTTCTATCTTACAAATGCAAGAAATGTTTTTAACAGATAATTCTATATGTAGTCAATCAGACATGTTTTAGAAATCAATAATCCTTACTAGCCTAAATACCTAGCAATTTACTATAGGAAATACATTGTAAGTACATCCAGAGATGGGTATAAAGCTCGAGGGATGTTATTACCTTATCAGAAGAATTTCTAAGAGTCATGTATAAAAAAACAAAGACCAGGAAAAAAGAACAAACAAAACAAACAGAAAACTTTCTTTTTTAAAGCAATCTTAAAAGTTCTTTATTTAAGACATGTCAGGTGTACACTGCGATTACCTGAGGGAATCTGGTACAATAGGTAAAAATGTACTTCTGTAAGTAGGAACCAGTGTAGAATTCTTCTGTATATTCTTTTAAGCTTTGTTTGTCTTTATGGTATATTTGAAGCTCCACCGGGAAAGCTGGAGCTATTGAAGATATCAGCCTGAAAAATTCTCTGCATTTGAAAAGTCTTCACAGTGACTGCACACAACACCTTTAGCTGTGTAGGACTCCAGAAGCCATATCTTCTTTGCATTTTTTCAAACTTAGTATGCATTTGTTCAAGTTTTTAGCCAATACACTGTAAGCTATGGAATTTATATGTTGCACATCTCCCTACTGCTAACTCAAACACAGCCTCAAAGTGTCTTTATTTACTGGAGCAAGAGTTACAGATTAATGACAGCTGTATGTACTGCAGAAACAAAACAGGAGAAAAGGGAAGATACATGCTGCTAAAGAGAAAAAGTCACATATGGGCAATCTATATGCATTGGATGTCACTGTAAGAAATGAAGTAATCACTCTTCATAAAGCAGGAGATAAAATAGTCCTCCAGTTCTCTGCAAAATGGAAAATTTTGATGACTAAATGCAATGTTCAGAAGAGTGATTAAAAATAGTAGTACTTCTCAATACTCTCATTTTTGGGAATCCCCAAAGTTTATGTAACATACACAACCATGTATTCCAGGATATGTCAGAAGATCTTTGTAGACTTCTGATATTGACCTTATCTTTGGGAGCTAGAGTCACTTGCCTGTAAGTTGAGAGTGGGGCTATCCATGTCGGAGCATCTCCCCAGGACCATCTGGTAAGCTGTAGTGTTTTCTGCATGTGCACTACGTATCTCCAGCCCTGCCAGAGAAGCCCTGTTCCTCAGCTGTCCTATCTGGAAGATGGTGGTAACTATGATGACTATTTCTTGTAAAGTGTTTTGTTATTCATTGAGGAAGAATGCTCGACAAGAGCTTAGCACCCTTACAATCAAAGTAAAGATTATGCCAGGTAGGCTCCACGTCTGTGTTGGATATAGAGCGTTTAGGGTTCTTTACATTGATCTATATATCCTACTTGAGGAAGTCAGGGTGGAAAGGAAAGGTATCAACTCATGAATAAGAAGATGAAGAAGCACCAGCTATCATGAGTGGTTTTAACGTCAGTTTTAACAAACATTTGTAAGGATTGACACAGTAGAAACTGTGTTTGGTCAAGATGGAGGGCATGTGATCTCTTAAAGTTCCTTAAGGAGTATTTATTATTTTTTACAGATTTTTCCTGCAGCAGAATTGCTGTCCAAACACCTGTAATCTTACAGTAGTCTTTTTAAATCAAGATAACGGTACTAGCATGCTGTGTTTCTCTTTGCTTAGATATAGCAAGAATTCCTGTTCAGCAGAACCTCAGTGGATATTCTCTTATGCCCTTGTTACTTGAAGAGGCAGAAAATGAAGTGTCAACTAGAAAGCCTCGGCCCCCATGGGTACTGAGCGAGTTTCATGGCTGCAATGTGAATTCCTCCACATACATGCTCCGAACGGACACATGGAAGTATATCACATACTCTGATGGCAATTCAGTACTTCCACAACTCTTTGGTGAGTTATAATTTCTTATATCCTAATTGACTGATGGACTTACCTAAATGTAACTTCGCTCTTAAACAACTTCTTGTTTGTTGCAGACCTTTCTGCTGATCCAGATGAATTAGAAAACATTGCCATGAAGTTCCCAGTAGTTGCACATTCTTTGGACAAAATACTGCGCTCCATAGTAAACTATCCAAAGGTTTCTTCTTCTGTTCAGGAGTATAATAAGAGACAATTTATCAGCTGGAGACAGAGTTTGGGTCAGAATTACTCAAATGTTATTGCCAACCTCAGGTGGCATCAAGACTGGTTAAAGGAACCAAAAAAATATGAGGATGCAATTGACAAGTGGCTCAATCAGAGGCAATACCAATAAATAAACAAGCTGTTGACTCTACGCGAAACAACCCAAAAGCCAAAAGCATTTTATATAACTAGCCAGCTTACCAAATCTAGATTGTACCAGATGTTGTTATTCTGTAACATTTAAGTATATAGAGGAAAGATAGTGGATAAGCAGTGATTACATGTATGAAATATTATAGTTTATTGCAAAAATGAACAAAGTATAATGCAGTAAAAGCCAACAGGATTTTGTATTTCTATGGACAGATTAAAGGAAGGACTACACAAAATAGTATTATGGGATACTGATTATAATGATATATGCTGGAGCTAATTTTGGATTATGACAGATTTTAAATATGCAATGAGCACACCTACTTCTGCCTTAAAGAGGCTGCAGAGGTTAAAACTTAATCAAAAAGATAACAGATAGTATTGGTCTGTATATAAAGCATTTGTCATATCTGTATTCCATTTGTATCCCTTGGTGATTTTTCTGCCCTTTCAAGATGTGCCTTCTAATCTCTGGTGTTTGGATCTAGTAATTGTAACTTCTTCCTGTTCAAAATTTCCTAATAAGATGTTATTTACTATTCAGTGAACATGTTTCAAAGTGAAGAATAAAATGGCCTTCTATACTACTGTTTTTTTGTTTGTTTGTTTGTTTTAAAGATTAAAAAAATAATGAAGTGACTGGAACGGTTCTCTGAATAGTCCTAGTGTGACTTGGGTAGTGTAAGACAAAAACGTATCAAATAAATGCCCATTCTTCCATTTAGATCCTGCAAGTAGATGTTATGAATGAGTGCAGAAGTAGAATCTGAAATATATAGAGAGGGAATAAAACTGAATCTTGGGGAAAAAAAAAAAAGATAAAAAATACCTTTTTGCATTTTTCCAGGAATGTGACCAAAAACAAGGTAGTTTTGGGAATGATGAAGTTGAGCTAATAAATCCTGTTTAATTAAGTGCATACTTGCAAAAGCACTTGCATCTGCCTATTTTTGAATGCAGATGTTGCTGCTATAGTAACAACTCAGAATGACTTTATACCTTATACCTAAACCCTATCTCGAATCCATAATGATATACACAGGAGCAACAGCAAGCTGGTAGAAGTAAACATGACAAATGCATGTACCTTTTGATGGCTGAGCACTGTACATTCATTTTGTAATCTGCTTGCTAAGGTCTAATTAAATATACATTTATGTATATTTCAGCTATATTTTTGCAGTCATAGAACAGGAAGACTAATCTTGCATGACTAACAGTTGTTAGCTTTTTCTCCTCCTTTTCTTTTTTGAGCAAAGAACAAATCAAAGATGCAAATAAACCTTTAAGACCTGCAATAGAAAATGATTAAATAAAGTGATCACATCACCTTCCAGAGTTCTGGGCAGAATGCAGTATTTACTGTTCAAAACATAGGCAAAATAAAGTTGTCGTAAGCCTTTAGTGTGTGTGCGCACACCTTTTTAAATGACTGAATGTTTTAAGAAATTACCAGGAAAAAATATGCTGGGTTTTTTAGTCATGTTATCTTTCTCCAAGACCTGAGCCTTTGAAGTGCACTTTTCAATAAACATTAAGCTCACAAAAAGGCAGTTTGCAATACTCTAAAGTGGATGCAGAAATTAAAAAATACTTACCACCTCAATTCCTTGCAATAATGTCCCATGTCACAGGCTGCCCTATAAAGTCCAGTTAATAGCAGCAGGTTTCCAGATAAGGAAAGGCCAGTGATATGCTGGGTAGGGCAGCAAAACTAGAATTTCAGGAAGTCGGTGCCTTCTATGAGGTGGTTTGGTGGAACGTGAGCCAACTCACACAAGACTGCATCAGTTTGCACTGAGCATCCTATCTGGTTTGGTTCAGAGCTTAACTAGTTTGAGTTGCAAACAGATCTATTTACTAATGTGGAAATATTCCGCATTGCTACTCCCTCTTCCTCCTGGTAATGCATCTGCCCTATAATAATGCAAGTTAATTGAGGTTTGCAGCACTTAAGTATTGGTGAGCCAAAAAAAGGAAAAAAAAAATCTATTCTTTGATCACAAAATTGTGCAATATTAATACTGAAGAGAAACTAGGATAGGTTCAAGTGTATTTAATGTGTGTAAACTAGATATAGCTGGGTTACCAAAGCGTAATGAAGTTTAACTTAAAATGCCTGAAGATACAGGTCTGATGAGCTTTTGAACCCTGTGATTACCTTCAAGAACTCTGCAAGGGCAGCAGAGGTACCAGCAGACCGAAGGATAGAAATAGGAATTATTTTTGTAAATACAAAGTCTTAGATAACACTGTAGTGCTAAGAAACTGCCAGTGTGAATATGCAAGCCAATGGCATCAAAAGAATCACCAGCTGCTTTTGTCAGGATAACTGGACTACTTGTTAGGAAAGAAGCAGTAGATATATCTAGACTTTGAATGCAGCTCTAGACAAAGGTCTACCTTTTAAACAAGCTGCAGAAATACTGTCCAGGTAAAAGCAAGGTAGGTGCACAAGTGGCTAAAAGCAAATTCAGTAGTAGATACTCAAGAAGTGGGAATGTGGCTCAAATAATAGTCCCTGATTAAATCTGATCTAGTGCTGTTGAGTGGTTTTTATAAGCAGTTTGAATGCAGGGCTATGCATCATGCTCATTAAATACATGAAAATGAAACCTGGAAGAGTCATAAGTGGTCCTGAAAAGCAAAACAATCTTTATTAGCTGGGGGAAAAAAAGTGATCTGAAATCAAGCATTTGTAATTTGTCAATTGTACAAACTGCAATTTGTAAATTTGTAAGTTGTAACATTTGTAAAATTCAAAATGATTTTACAAATTTGTCTGCTTGATTTCAGATTTACATATCACAGTAAAAAGGAAAAAAAAAATGGTGAACAACTGTCTAAGCTGCCGTGTTGCAGAAAAAAAAAAGCCTAGAGGTTTTAGAGATAATTATTTCACGCTACTTAACACTAGTGAATCCTTAGGATATTAACTCTAGTTCTTGGCTGTGCATTTTAAGACAATCAAACAGTAAGACAAGTAAACAGATGAGGAGAAAATAATTCAAATAAGGACAGATGAATCATATTAGGTTTGACAAGTCCTGAAATATGAATAAGGTAAAAAGATGGCAAACCCTTGTCACCAAGTGTGGAAAAAGAAACCTATTCATTTTTCAAGCAGGGCTGTTTTGCTGATCTGGAAATTATTTTCGCTACAAGTTTAACATTAAAACAAACTATCTAGAGCAGCTATGGAAACTCTATCCCTGGGATTTATTAAAAATTAGTTGAAAAAAAAAAATACTTGCAGAGAATAGCCAAGAGTTGCGAATGCTCAAGGTCAGCAGGATGCAAGACACAAATGCCTGACAGCCACAGGAACCAGCTGTCCCACACTGCGTGGCGAGAGGCTGAGGGAGAGCTTCCAATCTCCGACTGTGGACTCTGACCAGGCTAGAAGGAAAATCCTTGCTGTTATCTGCTGAGAAATTTACTAATTTTCATATGCACAAACTGTCATCAACACATCATAGTACTGATGTGCATATGCTACTAGCTATAAACATTAAGCCTGTTTACACTCATTGAGCTCTGCAGAAACTGAATCCTTGCACCTCAAAGAAAAATCTAAGTTTCACTTTTAAATTCATTTGCAGTGAGAGAGTGTCAAAAATACCAAAGAGGGTACAGCTGAAAATCTCAAACAAGCGGATCTAAATGAGAAGGAAACGGTCTCAGTGTACTATTTGCTCCTCATTACAACAAGGTAGGAGTAGGTCCAAAAAGCTTTGTGCTGTGCAAGGCTCTGTGTATGGTCTGTGCAAGGACATGTACATTTGCGTCATAGAAATGTGCTCTTTCAGTCTGTCAAGATCCTTAAATAACACAAGGATTGCGACCAGCCTGCCTGAAACAAACTGGTTGTGACTATTCATAGTACAAAACCAAAACATAACAAGCAGCAAATCCTTGGGATCCTGACTGGTTTTATTTTAAAATGAGGTATCATAAAGATTCACAAAGTACGACCAAAATACCCAGAGTGCCGTGTAAATACGACAAATAGCAGGCTTGACAAATAGCAGGCTTTCAAAGGTCCACGCTGTGGTAGATGATGTAGCAACAGCCATCCTGCCATCTCCACTCTGTTCTCCTCCGAAAGCATTTGACACGAGTATGCACAAAACAAGTAAAAACAAACAAACAAACAAAACAACAGTACCAACCACCCTCTCAAAGGAGCCCACGCCAGAGAACAGAGGCACGGCCATACTGCACACAAAACGCGCGGTAACGCACGACCCCAGCCTGGCCCGAGGACTCCGTGCCGCGGTGCCACATGGACATCCGGCACCAGCCAAGCAGCGGCCCGGCCTGGGGCCGCCCCGCCAGGCCTCGTCCGCAGCGCTCCCGCCTGCTGCCGCCGGTAGCGGAGCCGGCGCGGCCCGACGCGGCATGGCAGCCCCCCCACCGTCGGCCCCGGCGATGCCCC
>JAUBNY010000589.1:2167212-2235352 GCA_032275445.1 Crypturellus soui
TTAACCGCGCCGCGCCGCGGCCTGGCCCGGCCCGGCCCGGGTCTGTGCGGCTCTGGGCAGCGGGAACCCCGCGATGCCGGCAGGGCCTGGCGCTGCTGCCCAGCCCGCGCCGCCGGGATGCGGCGAGGCCTGCGCGGGCGGCCCTGCTCCCTTTGCCCCGTTTGCACAGAGGTGCAGCCTGGTTACTCGCCTGGAAACAGCACGGTCGAGCAAAATGGAGTTCAGCTTGGTTCTCTTTTGTGTAGCACACGATGTAAACTCCTGTTCCCAAGGAGCCCTGGGAGGGCAAGCAAATAACATGCCAGTTTTGTGTGATTTTACCAGGCGGCCTTTTACCAGCTCAGCGTTAGGCCTCCTGCCAGTATCGTGCTGTTGTGGCACAGAGGGCAGCGGGTCTCCGTGCGGCAGGTTGCTGCCAGGAGAGGCAGTGCTGCCTGTACAGTGCCGCTGCCTCATGGAGATGGCGAGTGAAAAGCAGATCGGAGGGTGCTGGGGCTCCTCGTGAGACCCTGCTGCTGCTCCCAAGCTGGGAAGGGACCTGTAGGCTAGGGGCTGCTGTCTGCTGCCTCCTTCGGAGCGTTCAGGCATTCAGTTTCTACTTCAAAACCCCTTTTTTGTTGTTGTTTTGGTGCTTTCCAAATATGCTTCCACCCCAAGGATGAGAAGCTCGTAATAGACAGTCTAGTTGCAGGCTTTTCTTGCTACTGACTTTTAATCTCTTCTTTCCTAAGAGAAGGCAGCCTTCTGCAACAGTGCTTGAACTTGGTACTGGACTGACAAGTACGTGCTGTCTTAAGGGTGTTGTTTTTGCTTGGCTGGGGTTGTGCTTATTTTCCAGTAGATAAATGTTTAACCTTTCACATCTCAGTGTACCTGTAAAATGAAGCAGTTTGCTGTTGCTGCCTATTCCTGTTCATAAATGTCGGGTGCACAGCATACTAACAGCCTCAACCAGGCTTTGGAC
The DNA here is from genome assembly GCA_032275445.1 of Crypturellus soui. Taxonomy (NCBI): domain Eukaryota; kingdom Metazoa; phylum Chordata; class Aves; order Tinamiformes; family Tinamidae; genus Crypturellus; species Crypturellus soui. The sequence continues at coordinate 2,168,177 of JAUBNY010000589.1, forward strand.
TTGGGTGGTTGCATATTAAGTTTATGTATAGAAATGCAGGCTGCCTGTAGAAAATCTCCACTATGTGAATAGGGGATTTGGTGCTAAGTGTTATTTCGGTACTGGTCAGGACATATTTATGTATATATATATGTAGCTTTTTTTATTGGTGTCTTCACAAAAATGTTTCTAGGTACAGGCAGATGTATTTTAAGACCTTGGCAAATCTGGAAAGTTTCAACAGTCAAAAGTAGAAAACCTATAGATAGCTAAATATATAGATAGTATGAAATGGTCGTAAAAAAAAATCTCATTGTTAGATTGCTCGATACTGTGTTTGTTTTCTAAATAAAATAAAATTTAAAGAGGTGAATGTTTTACTGGATAGTTTTTTGAGTCTGAAAACTGGTATTTTGCTTTCTAGGCAAGATTTGGCAGAGTGCCTTTATCTAGAATCCAGGGAATCTGAACTTACTTATTTATTTGATTTATGCATAATCAATTCTAGCTGGCCTGGTAAATACCACGCTGTTGTTTATATGACATCTTACTCGGAAACATGCAGTTGTTGAGCAGGCATACTCATGGGGACATAATAAATGGCTTCAAAACATGGCTTTCAATGTCTGTGCCTCACGCAGTGGGAGGCAGCGCTGAAGTGTTGCTTGCGAAGAGCAAAGCAGTACATCCAACTCGGAGCTGGGCCTCCCCCTTATCAGGGCAGCCCCAGGTCCTCTCTTGGCTTTATCAGCCCTGGCACAGTGCACGCCGGCAGTGCTGAGCCTTGCGTAAAGGCTGCCATTCCTTACACTCTGGAAGCTAGCCCCACTATCTGGCAAAAAAAAAATAAAAAGCTTTTTACGTAAAGAAGTGCTTTGATAAAAGCTTCTACGCACGTGAACAAAGCAGACCTTGGTGTGGTGGCAATGCTGAAGAGAGCCGATGCTGGACCTCATTATGCTTGACCTTGTTATTCTGAGCCTTCATTTCTTCATGTGTTTCCTCATCTCTCTTGTGATCTGGTATGGATCCAAGGTACGGTGTGTGGCTTGCTGTGTGATTGAGAAATTCTGCTAGTCTTCGTAGCTCTTTGCAACTTGCATGTATCTTTCTGCAGTTCCTCTTATATCTTGGGGTGCACAAAGACATTTTTCTAGCCTGATTCCTTGAGCAGGTGATGGCAGTGGGGTTGTGCTACGAGTGTGCTGTGCTTCTACGGGGAGTTCCATGGTAATTGGAACATGGCAACTAACGGTAACCACATTTGAGAGGCAGATTAAAAGTCTCAAAGATAAGATGTTTGTACCAGCTCTGTGACAAAAGAGGGAGACTTGATTATGTCCCTCTATTGAAAGGCAGTCTATTAGACATTTGAAATAAATCAGGGGAGGAGGGGAAAGCCAGAATACACTTGCTAAAAAGCCCCAATTTGGGACAGCTTCTTACTGAACAATTTTTTTTCCTTTTTGCAGCCAATATGTTTTTACTCTTTTATCAAATTATATCCATTTGTATTTTTAGCCATAATATTATTTAACCTGGATTTAATACTGGATTTAGATGCAGATCGTATTATTTATATTTACAGCAAATAGGCTTTGAGAGGAGATGGTGCTTAAAGTGTAAATAAATGAATACTTAGAAACTGCCTTTCTCTGGTTCAGATATCTGTCTGCAACAGTATTTCCAGTTACTGTTTGGATAATGAAATCTTGGGCTAAACCTTGTTATCAAATTCCTGTGCTTTGTTTCATGTGCATATTGATAATTTTATGAAGACTTATTTTCCTTTCATGTTGCATGTTAGATGGATAGTGGCTTTTCTGTGATAAAAGGCATGCATTCTATATGTAGTTATCCAAACATGAATTCATTTATAAAGTGTCTTTTTGTGTGTGTTTTAAGGACAAGGATTTGCATAACGTGAGCAAAGGAACAGTTGAAATGGAGCATGATGCTCTTGTATGTGTTGGTAAAGAAGATGATATAAAAAAGTCCCAAAGAATAACCACCAAGGTCAATGGCAGAGAAGTTGTTGTTTTCTACCATGAAGGGAAATTCTATGCTATGGATGCTCGCTGCTACCGTAAGATATTTGCACATGTGGTCTTGATGTTATGACAATTAAGTGTAAAATTTGTTACATAAATTAATATCACTCTCTACTCTGTTTTAGATGCAGGAGGTCCTTTACATCTTGGAGATATAGAGGTATGTAAGCATAATAAAAATAATTCATGTATATATAGTCATTTCATATCTAATGCATTTTTGAATAATCTGAAAATAACATTGAAAGAAATGGACATTTGTGTAAGAACATTTCCTATCCGTCTATTTAAGCTGATACTTTTTAAATGTTTGTATCTCGTGAAGCTAAAATGGAGTGGCTCACTTTTTCATTTTGCTTTATGCTTTTCCCTTTTTCAGGATATCAATGGTCAATCGTGTATTATTTGTCCTTGGCATCAATATAAAATTACTTTGGAAACAGGAGAAGGATTATATCAAGCCATAAACCCTTTGGAACCATCACCAACACCACGGTGGCTATCAAAAGGAGTGAAACAAAGGATTCATAAAGTTACTGTAGACAATGGAAACATTTATGTGAGTCCTCCAGATTTGTCTGTAAGCTTTGACTCGGACTATTATGCTGACAAGTACAAAAGTAATGGCGATTTCACTGTGGAAAAACAAAGCAAATTACAAGTAGCAGAACAAGTGATGGACATAAAGAATAATCCTGGTGAATGAAGAATCATTGTCATCAAATTAAATTTTTATGTGGCTGTAAAGATTGTTTCCGGATAAAATTCTAATGATAATGTTATGTTAAAGCACTGAATAATGTAAAAATGAAAAGATAAATATAGAGGCTCTTAACTTCTCAGAATTGTCTGATCTTGTGCTGGTGAAGTGTTTTTGTGCTTACCTTTCAAAAATTGCCTTTCATAATACTTGATATTTCAAAAATCTTATTTTGCTAGTATTCTTCTATTTTTTAGGAGGCAGAATAGTATAGAGTTGTCACTGCTTACAAAACACATTTAAAAGTTTAAGTTAAATAGACTGGTATAAAGGTTATGTTTATATATTTAACAGTTTGTACTTACAGTGCCTTCTGTATAAGTGACAGATTGAAATTTTAAACTTTCTAGATAGGTAATTTCTGACCTTTACTAATCTAAAAAGCCAAATTTTCACAATGAGAAGTACAGTATGTGAGCATATTTTAAGATGCTTTTAATGTACTTCTCTACCTATTTTTATGTCATTCCTGTGGTTCAATAGAAGTATTTCTTTTCTTCTTCCTCACTGAACTCTTTTCATACTACATCATGTAATGTCACTAGTACTTGTCACGCATAATTCATTCTTCCAGATTCTATTGTTGGATAAGAAAGAAGCTGTCATGTAGAAAGATTTGCTATATCATGTAGCGGTTCTTTCTTTTTCTTGTTTGGTTGCTATGTGTGCATATGTATTTAAAAAAAAACCCTTAAATTATTATATGTTCATTTTTTAATATATACTTTCTGTTTAGATCTAAAGCTTGATTTCTCCATGTGAATTCACTGTATAATAATGAGGTCTGTCCTGATAAGCCTACACTCAGGATAAAGTTTCCCTCTGTGTTGTCTTGCATGAAGGGCTGCAGACTGTGATGTGGTGGACTCTCCTCTTTGCTCCGTGCAGTCAGGAGTGCTGCTACCAAGTTCACAGGGAATATTCTGTGATGGCTTGGCCCAGAGTGCTTGACCTGTTTATCTGTTAATATGGCTGCATCCTGGCTCCAGACTGCATTTTTGATGCTCTGAAGGCTGTTTGCAGAAATTCTGTCTTATTCAGGTTCCATTTCATGCTAATTAGTCTTCATGTGCAAGTTTCTCCCATTCATTCCTTGGATTGACTTTATATATGTGAATAATAAGTAGGTCCATGTTAAAATCACTTTTCATTTAAGTATATATTTATAAATACTGAGGAGCAGAGGAATACATCTTCACTTGATTCATCATAATGAAAAAAACAAAGCATAGTATCAGTTTATATCTCTATATGAAGGGTTCATCATGTTTCCATTTAGATGCCTGCATCTGATTATGTCCCTTTGTCTGGCTTTCATTGTCAGTAAAGAGAAATTGAGAACTTAATGATTGCCTATTTTTCAACTTGAGGGTAAATATCTGACCTATTTTAGTTTATTTTAGAACTACGCCATAGAAATGTGTTCCTTCCTCTCATTGACTATTAATTCATGGTGTTGAGTAGTTTAGATGTAAATGCATGCCTTCTGTCAGATAAATCACATTTTGCTCATCTGTTAGAAACTTCTGTTACTTACTGAACAGTTTTGCATGTTTTTCTTTCTTGCCCTTCTTGCAGCCAAGTGTAGATGGTAGGAGGGAAAGGAAGGAGGGTGGTGAAGTGATGCAGTTGCTACTGCCAAGGACCTGGAGCATGCATTGCTGTGGGTCATGCTGTGGAAAAGGGAATAGTGCTTCCCTTTCTTACCTTCTACTTCACCTAATCTAACTTCTGATAAAATTTAAATGTTAATATCAGTTGATCCTTCTAACTTCTTTTCAAGCAATGCTTATGATTTTCCAGTGTCAAGTACAAGCAAGTTATTCAAAGACAGACAGTATTGCTGCTTGTAAATGAACGGCCTCAATTTGTGTTAACAGCCTAGATGTGGCTTGAATGGGGACACATTCTGTCCCCATTCAAGTCATTTCTTTTATGATGCTGTATACTTAATATCTTGGAAAAGAAAGCCCTATACTTACTTAGCACAGATGGCTCCAGGGAAATAAATACTTTTGTCACCTCCTGTTTTGGCCCAGAAAAGCATAGAGGATCAGTACAGTGGTAGCTGTAATTGTTTTAATGTCTTTCAGTTTTCCTAGCTCTGTACAGTCTCAGCACCCAGAAACCTGACCCTATCATCCAAATTTAAAAAGTAGTAGGTATTCAGGATGCTTGGCACCTCCCAGGAGACTATGTCACCTTGCAGTGCTCACTATATTTTCCATGAGACTCAGCATCCAAAGAAAACCTGAAGCTTGCTGTCAGAAAAGGTGCACCTTTCACCATTTTAGTGGTGCAGGTGTTCATATGAATTTTTATTAGCAGCTTACAGCATAGAGGGCTTGATAGAGAATGTGCCAAGATGAAATAGTGCTTGATCTTAACTAAATTCATGTATTTGTTTTTTTAGTAACACTGATAACTAGTTAATATAAGCACAGTAGGCTATTAGAAATGTTTAAACGGCAGAGGCTAAACATACTAGTATTTAAAAACATGTGCAACCTCTGTGTTCATGTTTACTCACAGTGGGCTTTGCTATCATTTGGGCAGTGTTAGCTGTAACAGAAAAAATCCATTCACTTCTGTGGACAGCTTTTACAACAAGCTTCTTTGATGACCTGCAATGGCAGAGTTAGTCTGCTTTGTTTCCTTCCTTTTACTCCACAACTATTCTCTTAAGGTAACTGAAAAGATTCCTGTACTCATCTGTGGGCTACGCCAGGTGAAAAATCTCTGTTTTCTCACATACTACCTGTTTTGTGTGCAGAATGCTTAATTTTTAGTAGAACTATCTGTATTCATACACTATCATCTGGAATAGAGGAAGGTGGTGATTTTTGTCCATTACTGTTGTTCCTACTAACAACCTTCAGCTTGAAGCTTCACAGGAAATGTGGTTCCTCATATTCTTTCCATTATTATTGTGGAGGAGCCTGGCATGTTATCCTACAAACAGATAGTATCTGAACATACTGAGGAAAATCCAACTAATTATTCTGTGTAATTCTCCTCTGAAGTAAAAGGAGAGTTCAAAGAACTAGAGCTGGATCCAGAAAGGGCCTTACTTAGAAGCCCAAAACCAAATTTAAACCCAAGTTTGTTCAGTTGTTCTTGTTAGCCAGCTCCCAATCCAGCGTTGCGGGTGTGATGGCAGGAGGGGAAGCTGGACTCCATCTGAGGAAAACATACTCTGCAGAGAACAGGAGCAACAAAGATTTCCGCATTCTGCTACCCAGCCCTCAAGCTCTGCGTGAAGCAAGCAATGTTATGCAGGGCAAGGTATGGTTGCAGTTGTACCAGCATCTTTTTGTTTTCAGGTAGCACATAAATTTGTAGTTGGAGCCAAGATGCATCGAATTCCAGCTGGGCTGCCGCTTATTCTGAACACAGCCACGTTCCTGCCTGAGAACTGTGCAAGGAAGGGTTGCTTGATCCCCATAGCACTGGGGAAGCTGAGGATTAAACTTCAGTGGGAATCTCCAACTCTTTTTTTGTGAACAGTTACGCACACTTTGTTATACTGAAACAGAAATTAACATTTTACGTGTTCACTAGTTCTGGTCTAGATGATCGTTCCTCTAGAAAAGACTGCAAGTCCTGAAAATGAAACAAAATAATTTTTTTTTTTTTTTTTTCTGGCATTTGCCCAAACAATATCCCTATCTTGCCTCATTAGAAAATGGAAACCGAGACCAAAATTCCTTCAGGCTAAACAAAATAAATCTGATTTCCAATATTTTTATGTTAAAGAGATAGAAAAACAAAATGGTTCTAACTCCCTTTCCTGAGATCTTACCTAAGGAATACAACTTGTTGCTCTTTGCAAAGGGCAGCAGTTACACTCTTTCACTGTAATAATTAGCTTTTCCATTACTTAATGAATGACATATTTAGCCACTTCTTATATTTACTGGGCTGGGTGCCAGGAAGTTGATGAACTCCCCCTGAGCCTGGGTTTCCAGAGTTCTTCCCAGAGCTTTTCTGTGCAGACTCAGAGGGCATAGTGTACTCCCTCGCAGGCTAATCACTATCAGTGAATCAAGTAAAGCAACAAGGTAAGTTTACATTCAGATGCCTTCTGCTACAATTATATTGACTTAGGTAGCTGCCAACATTGGGAACAAAGCTAGCAGTGTGTGTGGATAGTCTAAGCAGTCCATAGGAGACTTGCCTGAGCGTGTTTCCCAGAGAGCTCTCATAGCTGTGCGGCAAGGCTAGGTACAGTGGTAGTACAGCTTGGGGACCTGCCCAAAGGGTGCCTCATGGTTATCTGTTATCTGTCACCAGGCAGGTAATGGAGGAGGATTAACTTCCCACCGCTTCCAGTAAGTCCCAGATCAAAGGGGACAAAAAGCAGTAAGGCTTTAGGCCTGTTTGCTTCTCAGAGTAGTTCCAGGTGAAATAGAGCACAACTTGAACTTGGGACCTGTGACAAACCCTTAGTGTTTAAAGTAAGACAGGCTACTGCAACTTCCCACTGTACCTCAAGAGCAATCTGAGCATTAGTAAGGCATGAATAGCACTAACGGCATCGCTGCCACCATCTCCCACTTCCCTTGAGCCAGGGAACCAGAACAATAGAGGGCAATGTGCCAGGGAGGCAACAAAGTTAAGGTTGCTAATATCAAAGGGGAGGAACTGAGTTTCCAAAACAAGGAATCCTGTTTGGAAGTTTTCTTCTTTAAATCATTTCAGAGCTGCCACTTTTGAGAATTAATTTTAGTTTTACTTTGCAGAAAATGGGGCATGTTGCTTACTTACCTGGGTTCTTAAAGAGTATTAGCAGAATGTATTATGCTTTCTGGGAATGCTATTTAGCCACAGGATAAAGGCTTCTTTCAGTTTCGTTAAGAGAAGTTAATCTGCATGACTACATATTTAAAATATATATCTATACATATTTCCAGGTATAGCTCTACTAAGCTATAACTCATGGTAATGAGACAGTTGCAAGATTATTTCTTTACTGGAGAGCCACGCTCTAATGCATAAGCATAAAACATAAGGATTTCGTTGCAGATTCAAAGCAGTGCCTTTTTATGAAAGCATGACTAATCAATATTTCTCTGCAACAGGGCTTTCATATTGCTATGGAATACATTTTTAACTGTATTAGTATCTCACTGTATAAATATATATACACACAACTAGGGTTATCAGCTTGGATAGAAAAGTAGTGTCTCGTACCATTTCTCTTCAAATACAAAACCACAACAGTGCTGAAGTTAGGAGCAGGACTTCTGGAGCAACAAAAGGGGCTAAGAGATGTACGTGGAATATAGTAAGAATCAGGAATCACAGACTGAATGCTTATTATTCCTTGCTGATATAAAGGCAACTTTTATTAAAGTCAATAGGTGAATAAAGACAAAGACATATATACTTTTTTATGATTGAAGACCTAATGTCCAATAGTTCACTTGTGACTTACATGCTTAATATTCTTTATCAGAAATAGTGAGGATTTCATTTTATATTGATTACTCTGTAATCCATGTCATATGCACAATGTATGCCTTTGGGACAGGAACACTGTACCATATACATTTTCTCTGAAAGCTTATCGCAATTTTCTAGCACAATAAAAGGATCTCCATTATTCCTGGCAAATAAGGCAAAAATTAACTCTGCTGTCTAATTTTAGTTCCATAACTGAGCTAAGATACTGAAAGTCTGTTTTTCCAGACAATGACATAACGTAACAGCTCTTTTATATGAGGAAAGAACTTCCTTCATGGTGGTTCCAGGTAAACACTCTGTGCTTACAAATCATAACATACCATCTCAAGAAAATAAGAAATATATGATCAGCCATTGCCAATTAAACTTTTCAAGTTATTTAAAAAAAATAGCAAGGAAAAGTTATTTAATAGAAACAGGAATTTTCTCTCCAAATGTAATAAACTTATATACAAGTTTTAAGTGACACGGTGCTAGATACATTTGAGACAATAATCCTTTTGATGTTATCAGTGTTTATAGGTCTTATCCCAAACCTATGCTACAGCCTCGGTGATGCAGACTTGAGAATGTCTCTACATCCTCAATTCTTCCTACTCTGGGATATAAAGAGAAAAAAGGAGAAAGAAGGTGGATGGGAACTGAAGATTTAAGTGATGATCACCAATCCTTTTTTATTTTTTTTTTCAATTTCCTAGCAACTTCCAACAATCTTTTTCAATTTCCTAGCAACTTCTTACCCAGATTTTCAGTTTCAGGGAACTTAATTTAAGTTTTTTTGTGAGTGAGAAGCTAAGTGAATTATCATTGCTACATTACTTTGATGCAGAGTGTTGTAGAATGAATTGCCCTCTGCAGATTCAGGGAAAGAGATACCATTTTGTGCAGTCACAAACACAACTTGGCTTTGATGAAAAACCTGCTTGTGCACAATGCCAGAAGCTGCTGTCTCTTGGCAGAAAAGTTAACAGATCTTAATCAATGCATACAATGAACAATTACAACTGAAGTCAGTCAGCAAAATGCCTCTCATGCTCAATTTGTTGAACTTTTATTCTAAAAACCTTCTTCAAAAATATAAAACCATGAAGATACAGGTAAGCATGGCCAAAAAGGGAGGAAAGAACAGAAAAAACAGACAAGATTATATCAACTGATGCTACTGTAACAGAAAGACTGGGAAGACTTAAATTAACATTGAAAACTAATGAACAAGAATGAGCAGCATGAGATCCACTGTAACATTTTAAAATCAGTCTGCTCCTGTTCCCTTTTATAGTTTTTACATTTGCATTTTCCAGTAATAATGCTCATTATTGTATTTTCATTTTTTGGACATTATTTTTAATAATCAGAAGATACTTTAGAAACAAGTTTTGCTATCATTTATGGTATTACGTAAGCGGTCTTCCTTCTAAAATATCAAAAATGTCATTTAAGCTATATTCAAGGCACCTCAGAAATTCCCGTAGTTCTTCATCTAAATAGCTAGTTGCATTACACCCTAACCAGGTGTCCAACACGTGATATCCAATTCCAAAGCCATCTGATACTACTGGACCAAATCCACCAAGATTAACTGCAGGACTCTGTAATGTACTAGTTGAAATTACATTATGATTTATTTTCTGGTAGGCAGTGTCAAGAAAGAAATCAGGCGTAGGTTCACCTCTGGACACAGCAAGATGTTTCAAGGCAAATAAATGGCGATCAAATCCATTTCCTAAAAAAACAAAACACACAGCCTGTTTCAACACCGGAAAATATGTATTTTACTAATTATAATGCAGTATTATTCAGAGATTTTAAAAAATATATTATAATACAGTATTATTCAGAGATTGCCTGTAGGAGGCAAATACAAAAGCTAAAATAGCTAGAAATGGTACTTCTGCACTCTAGTATTTCCTTTAGCATAACAGATTCATAAAATGGCTAGGTTAATAATTTTGAGCATCTTAGTTGTAGTGACATACCTGAAGACATGATCTTGCACCTTTGTTCAGATAATACAACTTCAACGGAACTCAACACGATGTAATTATTCAACATCAAATGCATTTCATTTGTATGGATGCCCAATTTAGACATCCATATCTGAAAGTCCAGGTTTCATAATGCAAACATAAATTTACATAACCACCTCCTCCTAGCAATTGCACTAATGTGCCTTTTTTTCCTGCTTCTGCAGAAAGGCAACAGATTAAAACAAATGTAATTTTCAAAATCTTTTGGAGAGATGTTCTGAAAAGCTAAGAGATGCATGTAATTCTCCTCTGTGGGCATCTGGCTAGGAGAGCTGAATAAAGTATTCTGCACTTATCTCTCTTTGTGAGCCCTAGTATGCCATAAGAATCACTTCTTTTGTGGATGTGTGCAAGAAAGTAGTTATCTATATATATAGAAAAGGGTTATTTTCAAATGGATAATTGTTTAGGCGTGGCTTTATTCTGCAATAACATCTACACATACAGCTAATGAGGACCAAACTAATTAAACAGCTCCATCAATTAGTTTAAATTCAAGTAGCTCTCTTACACTGTACAGCTAAGTACTTACTTTTTAAAGATACAAAAACAAACATGCACTGGATTGCCCTCCCCAAATTAATATCTAATAAAGAATACTGTGTCCAAGTAGAAATGATTTTCAATTTTAATCTTCAGGTAGCATTGTAAAGAGACTTAGAAAGCAGCTATGTATGGAAACTAACATCTTTTCTGATTTTCAGTTATTTTAAGTGTCTCAAACAGTTAAGGACTGTGTACAGATTCTGCCTGCTACGGTAAATGATTGAGGTCTTACCATCAAAAAATATACAGCCTCTGAAATGAGACAAGGACATAGCACTTTAAGAGTGATGATTCAGAATCAGAGGAATTTTTCATTAGACTCTAAAATTGACCTTTCTTGGTAACAGTTTGAGGAGAGCAATATGAACAAGGAGTTTTGGCATTTAAGGTCTCTAGGTTGATATGTTAATATATGAGAGAGAGAGAGAGAGAGAGAGAGAGAAATGAACATTGTTTACATGTGCTAGGGAATAAGGGCTGGCATTCTAATTTTTGTTTGTTTTAGGTAGAATACACCCTTCATGAAACATAATTTCCAAATTTCCATACAGCAGCCAAATGGGTAGAACATTGATTCTTAAAATATAGTTTCTTTGTAACAGCAAGGACTGAGATCTAAATATCTGCTTCCCCTTTCGGTGAGTCTTGTGAGGCCTTCAAACACCAAGAGCATTAGACAACATTAATACAATTTTAAAAACTTCATTGGCATGGAACTAACCTAAGGCAGCTTCCATTTGCAATCGTCTATGATACTTGGAACATTCATCAATCATATTTCTCAGTTCTGCTACACTGTGTTTACCTCTTCCTTCAACAATGGCCTGTGAACACTGTTTTGTGAGCATAGATGTGGGTCGAATGGTTTCTGTGCGTCCGTGTTTGAAAGCTGCAGTACTGCATGCTTCATAGGAAGGAACAACTTTTCCAAACTGTCGATAAAAAGTAATCTGACATGCAAGCTGAAAGATAGCATCGGGACTCATCCTCTGTTTTACAATATAATCCTTCCCAAACTTTCTGAACTGAAACCTTTTCATGGACATTTTCTTCTTTCTTTCATCAAACTTCTCATGTGCAACATGTATAGCAGATTGGATTGAGTCATTCAGTTTAAACTCTAGTCTCTCACATGTTATAACAGTAGTTTCTGTAGACTTTGAATGTGGTAGAAGAGCTGGGTGCCGTGTACTGTTCCTATAAACTTCATTTACAAAACGGAGAACTGCAACTCCATCTCCCCAAGAGTGCTCAAAGTTTATTCCTGCACAGCCATCACCTGTAATAATCAGACTAATAGATTTATCAAACCAACGATTGAAGCCATTTCCATGAAGCAAGCAATGGGAGAGCTCATCCTCATCCTTTGGAAAAATATTATCTAAGCACAGACAAAATATTGCACTATCAATTTTCTTTAAGTTTTCTTCATTACCTGCTTCAAGAAGTTGTTGCCTTACTGTTGCCCAGACATTCCTGTCTTCAGTGGTCAAGTATGAAAGTGCAAATTCAGGCAAGCGATCTGCCTCTTGTATAATATATATTAAATGTGCCACAATTTCAGAGGGATGCAGAATATTGTCAACAGAATCCAACACATCAAAAACATAAAAGTGTCCGTTTCTCATCACTAGCAAATGCCTTGAGCATTCACTTGTAAACAGTTCATCCTTGTTTAGTTTTGGAATCCTAGAACTTCTGAAGAGACGGCTATATTGTGACATATCCAATGGATACGCATTTACCATATATGCTCCATACCATGACACAGAGGTTGGAAGAAGACGAATGAAGTTTTTGAAGAGCCTACTCTCACTCCACTTGGGGTCTCCATAGTATATATCTGGCCTTAAATAATTATGTTTTAGAGACTTCAGAAATTTTATGGATGATATTACAAGATTGGTTGCTCTAACCAGCTGGTTGTTGTAAGCTTCTCTTGGATCAGGAGTTAAACTAATAAAAGGATTGAAGTTTAAAACAACAGGTTCTCTAGCAGAAAGATACATATTAAACCAAGGATCTACAAAAATAAGATTAAAACTCAGTTAAATCTCAGTTAACTATCTGTAGAAATACATCATATAAAATATTTCTATATAGAAAATAGTTAATTTATTGACACAGCTTTAAATTCATATAAATGTCTTGACTGACATAAAGGGAATGTAAAACACTCCTAAAGATTGAAGACTTTACAGCAAGTTTCATTTATACTTTTCGGTTTAACTTCTTACTGTATCTGATTTTTCCTTTAATGGCCATGTTTTCATGTAATGAATAGGATACAAGAAGTATGTTTACTCCAGAAGGAACTGCACTCCTGGAATTACAGCAGTTATTTTTAGTCATGATGCTCTGTATCATTTTGTTTCAAATTCACTTAAAAATGCCTTTGTTAATAAGCATGAGTTGTGCACATCATTTCACAGCCTTCTCTAAACATTGTCTTTCAGAGGGAGTAATTCTTTTTCTAGCACAATACATTCTGACCAAAGGACAGAAATGTAACAATAAAGAGGAAAACTACTGTGTAAGAAAGTTGTTGAATTATATTTCTAAAATCACAGGAAAGTGTTTCATCATTTTACAGTTGAAGACTATTACTGTTAAAGAAAAAACATGAATGATTTTTTTTACTACTTGCTTACATACCTCCTTCCTACATACTTCTCTCAAATACTGATCTCTGCTTGAACTTTTCAGACATCATTCCCTTACTTTCCTATTCAAAATATGTTTGGATAACCCTTTAAAGATTTCTGTAGATGAAAATCTACATTCAAGACTGTAGCTTAAACTGCTATCAAATATGCAATATGATATGTATATGTCATTTAAGACTCTGCACTGTAGAAAAGTGAATTACTTTTATTTCAAATATGAGAGTCCTTTGCAAAGAACCTCCAAGTCTTTTCTTGAGGATTTTTTTTATGCAAATGGAAAGGAAAGAGCACATCAAATTTATGTCTTCTGTTATCTTTTGGTAGTATTTAATACTACCCTTACAGTGTAAATGAATCAAAACATACTAATCATTGGAGTCTTATTCATAGTGCCCTGTAACTGGAAGGAGGAAATAAGGCCTTTGCCTTTATAAAATTTCTATTTATTGCATGCTGTTTCAGTTTTCAGTTTTAGACTGCAGAGTGAGATTGCACCTCTTAGATATTGATTTTAGATCCAGAAAAGCCAAATAACAGGGTCTATGAGGGTGGTTTTTGAAAAAAAAAAGTACCTTTTTATGATTTAGTAGAGAAGGGAGGGAAAAAAAAGAAGAGGATGGAGAAAAAGGAAGATATATGAAATTAAAAAAAAATGCATCATTTTGCATTAACAAAATGTGACTTTTCACTATGAAGGTAGAAGATAAGAGATGGAAAGAAATTTATGATGTGCTTCCAATCAAAAGCACATCACTTGCTTATCAAAGAGTAAATGCATGTACTCCAAAAGCACTTCTAGACAGTTTGATTCCGAATTTGCTACACCTTAATAAGATATTAAGTGGAAAACAAACCTGATATATAGCTTGTATGTCTGTTCTTTTCATCTAGCTCTACCAATTCTCTGTGCAATCTCCTGCCAGCACCTTTTTCAAACTCCTTGGCAATTCTTTTGGTATCCCTACATTATCGAGAAAATTACATTACTACAATGTAGTAAAATTCCTCTTTTTGCTTATTTTCTTAAACGATAATCTTTTACAAAATAAAAATGAAATTCTTAAAACGAATCCATTCTGATTGTTTCTGAGCAGGATATGTTGACCATTCTGGCATTCTGGCTTCATTTTTAATTGCAGCTACAATACAAATGATAAAATTATGGGCACTGAAGTAAGCATCACATAACTTCTAATTGTAATAAGTTAGTTTATATCTGTGCAACATCTAGACCAGTAATAAACAAAAGGTAATTTGAAGTTGCATTTATTTATCTCAACCTAAAGTTAAAAGCACTTAAGTAAAACATCTAATGATTTTATGGCCTGAATCAAGACTACATCTTAAGCTTGCAGAGCTGGTAGTTAGAAGTAAAAACTCAGAAGTTCAACATGCCTTGTAACAATGCTTTCAAAGGTGTTTTAAGTGCATATGTGCATTTTAAGGAAAATAGTAATAACCTCCTGCATTCCAAGAAAATAACGTGAAAATAAGAAGTAAAACTCAGCTTAGAACTTGTTTGCCACTTCTCAGGAGAGAGTGATTACTAGCCTAATTTCCAACGTAAAAAAAGTTTAGATTGTCACATTGCCCATATCTATTCATCAGCTATAAGTAGTGAACTTTGGCTATAGTCACCTGACACTGAAAAAATCTCAAAGACATTAAATTGCTACAAGTTTTGTAAAAACAGGCTGCTCAGTTGACACACTTTAATTAACAATCCCATTGAGAAAACAGTCAAAAAAAAAGAGGTAACTATTCTGTAACTATACAGTATATACTCTGAATTTCAGGCAGAAAACCAGCATTATGAACAGCTGAGCTGTTAAAAACATTTGATCAGAAGTGATGCCGTATCAGAAAAGCAAATTTTCCAAACTATCAGACATAAAAACATTGAAAACTAGGCTTCACTGTCAAGGCTTCATCAAAATAAGCCCATTTATAAGCTCATTTTCATTTATACTCTTTTACCATATGCCACTTCTCACACCTGTATTGCTTATCATCCAATAAAGGTTCCTGGGCAGCCAAATACCGCTTGAGAGTATGCTCCAGCTTTGGAATGGGTAATCTAGAAATAGAGAATATACAAAAGCCTATTAGATGAGCCTATTAAATTGCTTAATTCTCATCTAATAGATTTCTATTGCTGTGCAGAAGTCAATAAATGACAACATACAAATCCCCAAGAAACATTCTGTCTCAGCACACACGGCTCATCCTCTCTTGTGCTATCTTAGCACAGGCTTCTGTAGTAGAAGGCGTATTGACAGCTGGCAAGGAAGAAGTTGGGAAGCAGGAAGGAAAATTAAATAGCAGTAAAATCATACCAGAATCAAGAAGAAATAGTATCAATAGCCCACTTAGAAGCATAGATCTGAACGAGATCCCTGAATTTCTGGAAACCAAAAAAAAAAAAAAAGTTCTAATACAAGGCAGTCAAATGGCTGTCTTCAAAAGTATTTAGACTTTGCATAAAGGCAGTTTGTAATATAACCTGTGTTTTTATTCTGGAAAACCGCAGTTTTATAAAAATGACTAGAGGGTAATCTTAAAGTTTTTTGACTCAGTGAGACCCTATGACACTGACAGCTGAATAAATCATTTGGTTATGCGTAAGCTACAGGGTTTTTTTTATCTACATATAATCTCCTGTCCTTAATGTTCTCTTCCTACAGTGAATATCACCTCATATTAACTGATACTAAGACATAATTTTCATTTATCCAATATAAGGAATGCTATCTGTACCCATGTAATATATTTTTAGCAACAAAACCTAGAACTTCATGCATTACTGAAGAAAGCTGTTCACAGACAAGCAAAGGACAGAGCTTGCGCAGAGGTGTATTATGTAGTTGTGAGGCACTTCTCTCCATGGATTTCATGTGCTGGGTCACTCAGTCTTAAGGGCTTATCCAGGGGATCATAAAAGGGATTAAAATGGCCTAGAACTTTCAAAATAGGTTGCATACAGGCCATTTCCTCCCTGACCCCAAACCACAGCTGCTGCTTCTGGAAAAAAATGGTCCCATGCCTCTCTGAGTGTGTTGAAGTCACCTACACAGCAGAGACAGGCTGCCTGGACCATCCTTAAGGAGTTTGTCCACTTCCCTGTCCCCAGCACGTTTCTCACTCTCTTCAGCAATGGTTCCAAATCCACCTCTTCCCACAACCTGGCATCAGCACAGGTCCAGGCTAACAAGGAGGGGGAGGCCCAGGACCACCCTCCTGCCACCTACGCATAGGCGCCCCACCACGGATCCACCGCCATCCCTGCCCTCCTGCCACCCCGCAGCACAGGCCGGCGGGCCCGGGGCCGAGAGCCCTCACCTGGGCAGGCTGTCCTGGAAGTGCATGGTGGGGATGGTGCTCCTGTGCACGAAGTGGTGGTCCGTGTCCGCCTGCGACACGATGCCCTCCGTCAGGCCCACGCTGCGCCAGTAGCCGCGGTGCCCCGGCCGCCGCCGCCAGGCGCACAGGCCGTGCGCGGAGCCCGCCCGCAACATCGCGCCGCGCCGCCCGCGGCCGTTGGCGGAGCTCTTGCGGCCGTTGGCGGGGCTCTTGCGGCCGTTAGGCACCGCCCTGGCGCGGCACGTGGCGCCGCCGGGAGGCTCCGGGCGGCGAGGCGCCCGCGGGGGAGATGCTCCGCTGGCAGATAGCTGCGCCTCAGCAGAGCCCAGCCTGGCTTGAGTGAGTTTCCCAAAGCCTGTTTTCACTTGCATGTGCTTGCTTCTGCTTCCAGAACATTTAAGAGCATCTTAAGGTGCTTCTGTGCATCAGGCTTTGCGGTTGTGTGCTCCAAGGGGGAGTATTTTCTCACACAGCATTTAATATCAGCTCAGCAGTTCATCTCTTCTTTAAGGCATTGCTGCATGTTAGGCTTGCTGATGGTGTGGAAACCTTTTACTTGGCAGCCTGGAGGGCAGCTGGTATCATTTCTGTTAGGATGGTAAAGTCTCTGATAAAGAACGCCTGGATAAACACAACCGTGTTGGGATGGAGCCCGTGTGGCTCCTGTCAGTCAAGGGAAGTCCTGCCTCACTAACCTGCCGGAGTTTGGAGGAAGGGCGTTATGTGAATAAAGGGGATTCTGTGCATGTAGTAATCCACTTGGGCTTTCAAAAAGCCTTTGACAAACTTTCTATAAAGCTTATTAAGCTTTGTAAAGGAACTAAGTTGCCACAGGATTGAGCAAGAGGTTGGTTTTTGAGCTGAAAGCTCGTTTGAGACTAGAAAGTGAAGAATAGGACTTAAAGGTTACACTTCAGAAAGCAGACAATTCACAGAATAGTTTGGTTTGGAAGAGACTGCTGGAAGTCACCCCCTGCTCAAAGGTGGCCTAGTTAGATCCAGTCGCTTAGGAACTTGTCTGACCACATCGCGAGGATCAAGGGATTCTGTGAACACGGTGCATCTGGCCTGGGATTTGCACTGGTTGTGTTTGATGTCTTGGTTAGTAGTCAGAGGAAGGTGGTGAACAATGAAAACCCCTGAGTCTGCAGGTGACACCAAGTAGTCAGATGCTGAGAAAATCCATAAGGACCTCATGGAACTCAAAGAGTGATAAATGATCTTTGTTAGACATACATAGTAGAACATAGTAGATATACTATGTTATAAAATGATCAAGGGCATGGAGCAGCTGCTTTACTAAGAGGACCTACAAGCCATAGGGCTCTTTCCTTTTGGGAGCCAAAGGCTGTAAGGTTGATGACTGAGGTTTACAAAATTGTAATATTGGTAGATGATATAAAGGTGGAGCTGTAACTCAGCAAGTCTTGATGAGCCACTTGATGAAGCTCACAAGAGACAGTGTATAACAAACTATTGATTTCATCCCATAAGTAGTAAACTCGCTGACCTTGCTTCCCTAGGAGGTCTGGGGGGCAGGCAATACTGGCCTACTGGGAAAGAAATTAGACAAGTTTATGGGCAACAGGTCTGTAAACAAATATTTGGAGGGCTATGCAGGGCTGCACCCACCAGCTTCCTCATGGATGCTGGAAGAATGAGACAGGAATGGACTTCAGACACGAGTTCAGCTCTCAGTGCTTTCCTAAACAGCCTCTCCTGTAGCTGCTGTTGGATGTGGCATTGGATCAGACAGAACAATAGCTTGGCTCAACGGGGTGTTTTTTATGTCCCGTGCTTTTATCCCATTCAAATGTAACTACACAAATGGCTGAGCTGGCACACTGAGGCTGTGCTTATCACTGTTAAGGCTGCATCTGTGTGCTTAGAATTACCCAGAACGACCCAAACTGTAGTACGTGACTGTGTTTTATGTGCAGTCAGCTGGCACACCCGTTACAAAGTTAAACCACCAATATTTTTAAATGACATTGGACCAACAGAATGAGTTCATGCTGGTCAATATATTGCATCATTTGTGATGATGGCTTTGACACAATATTGTCAAATGAGAGTTTACTGAAGTGTTGCACTGCAATCCCGAGGGTTGGAGAGACAGTAAGCCTGAGCAGGGAGTAGTTGTGCAAGCTCTTGAACTGTGGCTCTCTTGAATATCTGCCACTGAAGTATTTATGCAAAACTGTGCTTTCAAGTCAGATTAACCCTACAAGGTTTTCTTGGCATGGCTGTACTGAAGAATATCAGTAACCCCTAAGAGTATGCCATCACTTATTCCCCCGGTGCTTTTGTTGGCTTGAATTTGACAGATAAGATTGTCAGAAAAACTCCTTTTGTTGATTTATACTTTATCTCTGTGAGACATCTCGGCTGTTAAAATCTAAAGCAACAATTTCTGTAGTACAGATGAACACCAATAAAATCAAGCCAACCAAGAAAGGCTATATTTTGTATTATTAAGAGAAAACAAATCTATTCACCAGTAATATTACTGTTATTTGAAGTGATCTTCTGACTTCTTTTAAAAAACAATTTGAAAATTAACATGTCCTAGAAAATACCCTTAATTCCTTGTCTATGCAGTGCTGCTGTTAAAGTCAATGGAAGCTCCGTGAATCAACAGGATTAGAATTGACACAGAATCAACATACAATATCAGTGAATGGGTAGGATTGCTGACAACTTCGAATTCAAAAGTATCAAGTTGCCTTGCATTTGTGAAAATAAGGGTTGGTTAATCGTTTTTGAATCAGTGCAAGTAAGAGTACAGCTTCCATGATGAGGAAATCCTTTTCACTGACTTGGCTGCAGTTCCCTGCTTGCCATAGAAAATGGCATTACCCTTTTGTCAAAGACTAGATATTTTCATTGTTTTGTCTGAGATAGTCACTGGAAATCTTCATGAGAAATCATTTGAAACAATGTAGCAATGTTCTGTATTAAAATGCTTGAGATCAAATATGTCATTGTTTTCTGAATCCTGTCAAAGACTGTTTCTGTTTTCTGTAATTTTGCCTTTGTATGTCAGCAGCAGTGGTAAATGTCTGCTGGATGAAGCATTTGCTGATCCTAGGATACTCAGCTCCAGATTGCAAAATAGGAAACAGTCAAGCAGTCTTTTATAATTCTGTTCTTTTAGTTAAACAGTCTTTTATTGCTTCTGCTTGCAGTGCCCACATAACCACATCCAAGGCAGAGGTGCCAAGTAGCTTCTTGGTTCATGATGTTTATTGCAACTGAACAGTTAACTTTTTCTTTCTTTTTTTTTTTGTTTTGAAATGCATTATATAATCATTCAGCAATGCAGATGCAAAAATGGGGTTATGGACCTACTTATGTGAGTAAGTAAGAACAGTCAGTATTTGCATCCTAATTTCATTATTTTATGCTTTCTGGTTGTTAAATCATTACTAACATAGTACAGTATTTTAATATGAACATTTAAGTGGTATCAGGTGAGCTGAATCCCATGCCTGCTGTCTGCAGAATACACTGCCTGCAGAATTAATGCTCTTGGCAGTTCTCATTAGCTCCCCAGGTGGTTCAAGGACAGACAGAGAGGAAAATAAGGCTTCTCTGTGGCTCTCCAGCTCTACCCAGGCCTTCTCGCCTTTTGGGCAGTGCTAAGTCTGAAGCAGTGGGCTCTGCCATTTGGGATTTGGATCAAATGAGTCACTTTCCCTATGTCACCAACACAGTTTCCTTCCTGGCGATGCACCTGAAGGTGTGTATGTATGTCTATCCAACTATTTATCTGTCTATCTATCTATCTCAGCTGGGGATCAGAGATGAATGTGGTGGTACTGCTAGGCATACTAATAAATCAGACTTGTTTTCAATTTTAAAAGAAAACTTTAAAAGAAAACTAGTTTGGCATTGATTGACAGTGCACCCTTTGCTAATAGTTCTTGCACATTATTCGCCATTATTGTTAGTACTATGTTTCAGTTCTTGCACACTATCATTCATTACTATTGCAAAGTAGTCAGCCACTTATGTTTATATCCTAAGTTAGCCGCAAGTATGAAACACCACAGAGTTGGTGGTGTAAAGGTAGGACAACAGGAACTGGCACTGAAGTAGGTGACATCTTTCTCCCCACTCAACCCTTCCCCAAGTTAGGATTTTATCTGTTAATAACTATTCTGTTGCTTGTCTTATCAAGATCTGTGTTAAGTGAGTTCATGTAACTTAGTACCTTTACCTGTGGGATTAATGCAGAATGTATTCACATAATAGAGAGTGTTCTATTAATACATAATATACCCAGAGTATTTTGACTCTGTTTTACATTCGGATGCATGTAGTGATAGCTCATAGAGAGCGAATTTGGTCACATACAAAATTGTGTTTATTTTATTGTATTTTAAAATTGTTCCTTTCAAAGCAGTGTTTTAAAAAGCAGTGTAACATTGAAAAAAAACATAGATATTCAATAATGTATTGACTCAATATTGCAAAATATTGCAAATTTAACTAATATTAAACTGAACAGAGATTGCATTACTTAGAATTCATTACCTCCTGTTGTTCTGCTCTTTAAATCAACCCATGCTTTACTGCTTTCCCCACACTTGCTATGGCTGGGCACATTGCTAATGCAGATTAGCTGGCAGTGATTTCCTATATTTATGGGGTGGGTATGTTTTTTTGCCCTGCAGCAGCAGTAGTGCAGCATGTAAATGCCTTCGGTGAAGCGTGATGCTGCCCTGCTCATGTGCCACTGTCTCCTACTGCTGACCTGGCTTCTGATGCTGGCTCTGCGGAGCTGCCGAATCTCCCTCCGTGCTGGTGTGTGGTGCTCTTGAGCGCAGTTGCTGACGTCAGGACGCTGTGCCTGTGGCTGCGCTCCGGCTGCTCCGTTTCCTTGCTCAGTTCACCTCCAGTAGCCGCAGGTCAGCACGGCGGCAGCAAACAGCTGCGCTCTGCTGCTGTCACACACGGCCCCATTCTTGACTTGCGGGGGCTGAAGCGCTCAGCAAGAAATAAAGAGTGCTCTGCAAGCGTGAGAGGATATGCGGCAGGAAATCTAGAGGTTACCCCAGTGAGACTGAGCATGGAAACAGAGAAATACAGAGCCAAGCAAGCTGGGGATTTATAATGCAGGCAGCATTTCCAGGTTTCTTTTCCACTTTGCTCTCATCCTGCTATCGGATTTGAGATCATGTATGTGTTTTGCTGTTGATTACTGGGGGTATTAAAATCTAATGAAAGAAGAGGATTCAGAAGGATTAATATGTTTTGATTCAGAGGGGATTTTTTTTCTTAACCCTTTTGTTGATCTTTATTAACATGGCTATATCTTCATTACTCTCATTTTAGGTCTGTTAATATTGTAGCCTTTGGAAATGAAAGAGATGGATTTTCTGAAGACAATCAGCAGTCAAGTCTGATCTGGAGCTATCTAGGGAGAAGCGCTCTCATTTCAGAGACAGAAAGCAGTGTGGTGCTGAATTCTGCCAATCACATTAGAAACCCAGTGTTTACTGAATATCAAGCCCGAGTGTTTGGAAATGTCCGATTGGTGGTACACGACTGTCCTCTTTGGGTAAGAGATTGGTCTGAAACTTATTAACTAAACTTGACAGTATAGGCTGTTATAATCAAATGTAGTGTTTTTATTATTATGGAATTTAGTCATATTTTGCTTATCAAAAATAATAAAAGCATATAAAATGTAACTAAGCAAATACCAAAAATTCTCTGGGAAGTATGATGAAATGTTCCTCAGTAACAGCTTGATAGTGATATTTATTGTTTAGTGAAAGTTTACTGCAAATAATCCAGAAGTAAACAGGAACCTCTTTGTGAAACTGGAATATAAGCAGTGTCTCACACTAGTTATCTGCAACAATAAAGCAAAATGCATATTTTTTTTTCAAAAATGAAAAGAACTTTGAGATATGACATTATTATAATTTAATCTACTATAAAATACAGCATATGTAATCATTTTCTGTTAGAATGAATAACCACATCTTTACTTGCCTTCTTCTATAGGAAATAGTGTTAAAAGGATTTTGGCAGTGTTCCCATGTTGTCAGCACTCTTGTTAGTAAGTGAGGCGGCTCGAGTATGAGCAGAACAGTGTTTACATAAGAAGGGACATTGATCATCTGAATGTGCTAAAGCATATTTTAATAACTACTTAGCTGCTTGATTTCATGCACTTATACTGAGTCCTTGACAACTATATCTTCAGAGCTAGTAAAGAAAAGTGGCATCTTTTATCAGTTTGTGTCTTATCTAGATTAAAATGTATGTGGTTAAGGTGAGCTAGTCCTTCAGCAGCTGTGTGCATCAATAGCTGTGCCTCAAGTGAGGCAAACTGCTCTTCTTCCTCTGCATGGTTCCTTTTAACTATTGGGGTAGAGAAGCAGAGGGATGCATACTTGCACAGTAAAGTCTCCCAGGGCATAGCTAGGTGCTTTTATGAGATAAAAGGTGTTAAAGGCTGAGTTAACTCATTTTTCTCTTTTGGTGCTAGGAGAACATTTCTTTATTCTGCCTCTGCATGAGTCTTTGTCAGCCCAGAATGCTGCTCAGCTTTTTGAGAGCTGAGATAGCAGCCTGCTTCTATAGTGATTGATATAGGCTGCTGAAAAATGGTTGATTCCTGGTTCCTGATGCTGACTACCCATAAGAAATGTCTGGATAACTGTTATGGATACATGTTGGAGAATGATGTTTCCAACCTGCAGTGGGGCTGCCTGCACAGTTGCTCCATTTCCCTTTAAGAACCTAGAATGTGTTAACTGTCTATACGCTGTACTGTCTTCTTTGATATTTCTGGCCTAAAGAATTAGGAGAATTCATGATTCCCAATTCATGATTGCCATTAGTAAAACCATATTTTGAGGAGATATCTTTCCAAGTGGCATTTGAAGAGTGCAGAAGATAAATATTTGGTTTAGAGAGTCTGTTTATCTTTTACAGAGACGACATGGAGTTTTGGAGATGGTGGTGGAGCATACTTAACAAAATCTGAAGGCAAAGTGCTACTGTTTCCCAAAACACTTTTATCTTGGTGTACTGAGCATTGAGTATGTCCTTGTGGCCTGTTATGTCCTGAACTCTGTTTATAAAACTTTGTGCTGATATCTTACATGCTGATATCTTACATCTATCCAAATAGACAGATTTTGTAGTGATTCAAACAGCTGGGAAATATTTTGACAAAAGATACAGATATAAGCTGAGAAGAGCTATAAAGAACTGAGTAAAACCACTTGTGCTATCATCATTGCTGCGTGGTGTGATTTTTCTATTTCATCAGTTGCCAATGCATACTCAGATTGTGATGTTACATAGCATGCTCAGCTGTGGTGTGCCACTTTTTCATTTTTTTTGTAAACCTCGGTATGGCAGCTAGTAACCAATAAGGAAGAATTTGCAAGATGAATTTTATGAATTGCTTTGGTAAGAGTTTATTTATTTAGCAAGGCATATCAGCCCTGGGAACTGCGGTGCCATTACATTGGCTTGCCTATAGTTTGCAGCCACAGTTGCTTTATGCTGAATTTCGTTAAACCACTAGAGAGGCAGGTTCTGGGAGCCATGCTTTTGAGGACTTTTTCTGGGGCATTGCCAGTGCCATTGCCGGACCTCCACAGGGCTGGCTAAAGCTCATAAACATATTATCTGCAGTTTGGGAAAGGTGTTCTGTGCATCTTTCTAAAGAACTTCTCCCTTTCTACAATCTATTTCCATGAATCTTTATAGGTTTTTCTGTTTGCAGCAGCCATACTAATCCTTTGAATGCTGTGAGTTTTCTTACAGTTGTGATGCCATCCACAGTGTACTTTTTCTCTTCCCTTAGCAGCTTACTTATGCTCAGGTTCCTAGCTAGATTGACTGGCCCTTTGGGCCCTTTATATGTCTTAAGGGAAAACAATCTTCTTTTTATTTATTGTTATTAGGAAACCCCTCACATTCCAGATGTTCAGATGACATTTCACAAGTCATTTTTTCTCATTTTAAAGCTTGGCTGTCTGAAATTTGCAGTTTGATCATATTCTGTTATTTTCCCTACTGCTTTTTTGTTTGTTTGCTTGTTTTAATAGCAGAGCAATCCTAGCCTTCATAGCATTTTTTTGTTTGTTTTGTGCTTAGCCTATTAAAGATAAAAATGTTTTGGAAAGCCCTGAGTTAAAAAAGAAAACCAAAAAGCTTTTTGTGATTGTGTTATGATTTGCCTTGATTTATATGCTATACGTTGCTTAGCTAAATTTGTTGAGGGCTTAGTAAATTATAGAGAATGCACCTACAGAATTTGTCATGCCAACTAGTGGAAGTGACTGAATAGGAATTCTCTTGCCTGGCAAACCTGCAGAGATCATCCTCAAATAATAGAGGAGCACATAGAAGTTGATGTAGAAAATATTGTTTGAGGATTTTTTTTTTATTATTCCAAATCCTGCAATATGAGAACTGGCAAACACTTAAGTAAAATCATTAGGTGGTCAGTTCAAAACAGGTAAAACAAAATACTTCTTCATACAACAGGCAGTTAGCTTCTGGAGCTGTTGCCACAGGGGTTTGAGAAGGCAAATGGCACACTCCAAGTTGGTGAAATAATGGAGAATGATTCCATTAATGGATTTGGGACAACTTTCTAGCTTCTCAACAGGTTGTCTACATGTTCTAGACACCTTTCTATTATTCCTAATGACAGCAGTTTGGGATTTTGTGGAAGCAGAAGGCTATGACCAGGCTCCTGTGCTCTCCCTAGGGAGCATCTGCTATTCCTACTGATACAAATGAAGTACTGAGCTAGAGGGACCATTAGGGCATTTTTTACATTCCTATGAACAGCTTTTAGAAGCGTGGGCATTGCAAAAGCGGAGCGAGTTTCATTGCTGTTCCAGAAAGGCATTCATAAATTACTTTCCACAACAGAAATATTGTACCGATACAACGTCTATATGATTTTGTAGGGAAAACACATTCCCACTGCCTGTCAAGGCTTTATAACCTTTAGTCCTTGCAAGTATGTTTGCTGATGCAACAACATGTGCTGAGGCATGTGTGCATCTAAGACACGTAGAAAAGAACAAAGCTATTTTTTTCCTACTAAGTCTTGAGGGGAAGCAATGGGATTATAATTTAAATTAATAAGGTTGGAAGACCTTTAGTTATGCTGTTAGTTTATCGTTTGTCACTGGCATTGTCAATGACTCTCTTGGGAAGTAAATTGTTTCAAGAGCAGGAAGTGACAAGAAGTAGCTGCTAGGTAAATTTCATAGATGGTGAATAGTCATTTATCCTCTAAAAAAGGCCCTTCCACTATTTTTTGCATGAAAAGTGCCTTAAAGGTGGTAAGCAAGGTGTACTTAACTTGGCTAAGGCTCCAGGTGTTCCGTCTCCGTGACAGGTTGGGCAAGTAACCCTCTGTTGGACATATTTTCAGCAAATTTTCCTAATGCATAAGCAGTAACCTAAATAAGCTACCTTAGCTTTGCTGCAAGAGGAAAATAATCACAGTGAGCCCTCTAAGAGCATATCCTTCTCCTTTATCTCTGTAAAAAACACCCATCTTCAAGACTGGTGTTTTGGGACTGTTTGGTTTAAACTGCATGTTCCGTTCTATAAGAAACTTCCATAAATACTTTTTACTAGTTGTACTCAGGTTTTTTGAAGAGTTCATGTATATTTGTGCACCTGTGCATTAGCCCTCAGTGGGGATTTTGCTGATTTTCCCCAAGCTCACACCGATGGACATGTACAAACCTGGACTGAACTTGAAAGCAGGCATGTAGGAGAAAACTGCAAAGGAATAGCCCCTTATTCTGAATTCTAACATATGAAAACTAAATATTCTTCTCTTATTTAAGTAATTTTGATTAGGAATAACCTATATGATTTGGAAGGTTGTATTGTATTTTTCCCTTAAGCCTTTAGTCATGTTAAACATATATCAGACTAGTACAAAATTTTACGTTAAGAACTTCACCATCGAAAGCAGAAGAGATGATGCTCTTGTTTCTAACCTGACAACAGGATCAGGTTCTAAGAAAGCTTATCTAGTTGGCTGTCTCAAGGTAATGTAGCTGGTAATCTAACTACTAATGATGCTACTCTTGAGTTTATGTATGAATTTTATCTTTTACTAAGAAGAAAGTATGTTCTTCTCACCGTCAAACTGGGCCTTTTTGTTTGTTTGAGCAAGGCTTCGTTGATTGCTTGGAGATTAAAGAGGTTCTGCTGATTCCTGTGAGCAGCTCATGAGAAAAAAACATGGATTAAAAACCAAGCATGAGGTTACAAAATACTGTGCAGGTTTTAGTGACAGTAGCTATCCAGTTTTCTTAAAACGGGGCAGAACAGAAGCTGAAATGTCTTGGTTACAAGATGAAAACAGTTGTGTAGAGAAGTGAATCAAAACTGACGTTGATATATGGCTGGATTAAGGTAGTCTAAATGATGCTTTTAAGCACTATTGGAGAATTTCCTAAGCCTGAGTTTGTAATAGTCTCAGAGTTGAAAACAAATACCAAGATCATTGCTCTTAAAGCTCTCGTCAACATGGTGAATAGCTTTAGAATGGCTGTTCTTACTAACCTGTCAATTAAATCTCTCAAATTCTGTTATTCCAGAACAAGAACATCTACTACAGTAATTCACAGGAACACCTGCTCTACTTTAGGCTTGTTTCCTGATCTAAGTCTTTGTAGAGATAAGGTCCAAATTGGGTACAAAATGAACTGACAGTCTAGACAAATATTTGCTCATTGACATACTTTTGTCAAGGTAGTGTTCTCTTACACATTGAAACTGTTATTTTGAAGCAGTGAAAAATATCTACTCTACTGAGAATGAAAGCCATTTCACTTACTGATAGTAATGATATATATATTATATATCTAAAAGATGGGAAGCCAAAAAATATATATAATAATAAAGGAGAAAATTATAAAGCACAAATTCTGCTTTTTTTTGTTGACTTGTTTTCAAATAAGAGTTTGGAACTATCCTTTGAAGATCTGTCTATGAGGTTTTGTGTTAAAAATAATGAATAGTTGGTGCTTCCATTTATAAATAAGAGGATTCTTGATCAGTGTTTTTTCTGTTTAGGATATATTTGACAGTGACTGGTATACTTCTCGCAGTCTTATTGGAGGAGCCGATATTATTGTGATTAAATACTCTGTCAATGACAAGGCTTCATTTCAAGAATTAAAGGACAGTTATGTTCCAATGATAAAAAAAGCATTAAACCACTGTTCAGTTCCTGTAATAATTTCTGCTGTTGGTGCAAGAAAAAATGGTACGTATTCAATCTCTTGTAGTAAACAGTAAATACATCATTTCAAAGTTATGTATACAGTGAATTTCAGTAGAAGCTGATTACTTTTCCAGAATGCTAACAGACTTAAGTTTGAGTGTATGAGATAAACATTACAGTTTCAGGTTATCTGTAGTCATTATATGTAGTATCTCTAGTGTGAGTGAGTTGAAATGAGGTCTGTTAGCTTGGAGTCACTGAAGAGGAGGGCAAATTCTCTAGCATGTGGTTCAAAGAATTAAATCACCAACCCTGTGGATGGGCGTTGCGCTAACATAACCACATGAACAGGATGCTGCCATATTAATACAGCTAAACTGTTAACGGTAGAGTAGCTATGGTATAGCTATGTGTTAACACAATGTTTTCTCTGGGCTAGTAAGTACGTCTGGTGTGAGAACTACAAAGATTCCCTTAGCTTGCTTATATACTCATCACAAACAATTTTTTTTGGATTGTTATTATCTTTTGTTCAATAATTTTGAACATCATAGCCACAAAATCATGAATTGTTATTTTTAGAACTGACCGAGTGGACTTCAAAGTGATCCACAGTTGACAGGCATAGTTCCAATGAAAACATGTTTATGTTTTAGATAGATATTAGTAGCTTTGTGCTGCTTACATCAAGGAAATAAGCTTAAAAAAGATACTGGATACTGGATAAACACACAGACTTTATTCTGTATTTTGAAGCATTTTATATTGTACTTCTGTTGATTTTCAAGCAAGTCTACTTTTTCATGGGATTCTTATTTATTTATTTATTTATTAGGTTTTTTTTTTTAAGCTTTTTTTTTAGGTTTCCCCCCCCCCCTTTTTCAGTTCTACTTCTAAGGCAAAATTAAGACTCCCGAACTTGTATCTGTAGTTGTCTTTTATTTTTAGCATTTGGCTAAAACAAGTGTTTCCAGGCATCCATTCAGATTATTTAATGAGAAGAACTTATGCAAGTCATTTATTTTCTCAGAAGTGCCTTGCACCTGTCCACTGTGCACTTCAGACAGAAGGAGCTGTGTTACTACTTCTGAAGGAATTCAGCTTGCTAAAGAACTAGGAGCTACGTACCTTGAGTTGCACACTCTTAATGATTTCTACATACAAAAATATTTTGGAGGAGTGGTAAGTGAGAAACTGTAGTGTTGTAAGTGCAGTATAGAGGAAATCTTTCCAATAATTAGTTCAAATCTTGACCTCGATGAATAACACTGTAGTGCAAATGTCAGTACAAAACTAATGTGTTGCTTAAAAGAACAAGTAGAAGGCATTCCATCATGCTTCCCACTGAGAGTAAATTCCGACTGGTGCTAGCAGAGTTAGTAATACTAATGCTGCTCCAGTTTTAACCAACTTTTAAGAAATTTTAGGGAAACTGAAGTACAGAGGAAGATTTTTTTCACTACTTCTGGCCTTTCTGTTTGCTCAGGTAAGATGATCAAAACTCAACTGTAAAAGGCCCTCAGCCTGTCATCAAACTTTGAAGGTAACTTCTTCTTTCAATAAGGTGATTTGAATAGATGACCTCCAGAGGTGACCTCCAATCTGAATTACTCCATAATGTTCTGTTAGTTCTGGATTTTAGTTGCTCAGTCGCTTACAGTTGTTCCACTTGTAAAGTGAGAATGTTTAAGTGCCTTTTTTTTAACATGTTCCTGTAGTTGCTTGAATCACAATCATTAAGCAGTTTAGAGGTCTGAGCAGAACACAGCCACTTGCAGTAAAGTTGAACCAGGCAGGAACTGCAAAGCTTGTTATAATCATATGAGATTAGCTTCTTCCCCCACTCTCCTGAAAACAGGTAATTCTGCTGTGCAATTTCTGACTTTAATCTCTTAGAACAAACCTTGGTTAAATACGTCATATTTTAATACAGTTTTTCTAGAAAACAGTTTAGATTTGTGTGGTAGTCTTAGTTATTTGCGTAAGATTTTATGCAGTGGTTTGTTACGTCCATAACTAGCACTCAATCATTCAAGTCATACTTTTCTCTGCAATTCTATAGCTCATATCTGCTAGGATTGTAAAAGTGACTTTCTTTCTAGTCACATACCTGTAATTTCTGCCAAGTTTAGCCATCACCATTTGAAATTAGTAGTCTTTTAAATTATGCTAATTCCAACTACATTTGATATTTTTTAGTGATAAAGAAGTATTACAACTCTGATAACCTGGATTATTGTTCGTAATGCCACTAGCTTCAGTTTTGCATATAATATGTACTCATCATTCTTAGATTGGCGTAAGTTTGTTCTTAAATGACTAGTGGTTTTTAAAAATGCACTTCATGTTTTAGCTGGAATATTTTATGATTCAAAGTTTGAATCAGAAGTCATCTGACAAAATGAAGAAAAGAAAAAAGACTCAAAAGTGTCACCGAGTTAAACCACCTCAGCTTGAACA
Source organism: Crypturellus soui (assembly GCA_032275445.1). Lineage (NCBI taxonomy): Eukaryota > Metazoa > Chordata > Aves > Tinamiformes > Tinamidae > Crypturellus > Crypturellus soui. The sequence goes on from JAUBNY010000589.1 coordinate 2,198,734, forward strand.
ACCAGGTGCTCACTGATATCCAATCTTCACTTTATTTGTTATATGTATGGTGGTTTTTTGTGCAAGTAATGTGTTGTCATATTTATTGTCCTTGATATTATCTGTCACTACCTGCTGTGATTATCTTGCTGTAGTTGCATAATCCTTCAGTGATGCTTTAATTTCTTTTGGGAGATTTTGTATGCAGTATGTAGCATTGCAATGGATCTCCAATATATTTATACAAAAATATATGAAACAGTGATTTTCTGGTCCATTTGATGAAATAATACAAATATGTGAGTTAATAAAAGCCTTACATAGAGTTTACAGATATATTACAAAAAATCCTTTATATGTTCCTTTATTATAATGTAATATTATCAAGTAATGGCTTTAGTTTGCTGCAAATAAAACATGGGGAAGTATTTACTTCCCTGCATTTGACTTCTGAGTGCTTAGTATGCATGTGTAGTAAAAGGATTATTGACTAGTAGTTAGTTCTAAATATGCAGGATTTTTTTCTCATTCTTACTAGAAGTGCACTCTGATCTTTTATGCTTGGTAATCATTTCTTTTAAATGTAAGCACATCAATAAGTTTTATAAAATGGTGGCCACTTTGTGCTAAATAGTTTAATTCTGCTCATTAGTTCCATTGTTAAAATATTTTACTAAACATATTTAAGCAATTCTCCTATAAAACATTTTTTTCAAAAATAGATCTTAATTTGATCAGATCTCTGGGAAAAAATTGTACTATAATTAATATTTAAAATCTATAGACCAATTCATTATCTTTTCCAGAAAAAATGCCTATCTTAAGAGGCGAAGCCTCACACTATGACTCTGATTTGCACAACTTGCTGTTCTGCTGCCAGTGTGTGGATGTTGAATTTTACTCTGAAGACTTAAAAAAGATCGTAGAAGCTCACAAGATCATTTTGTGCTCCGTAAGCCATGTCTTCATGTTGCTTTTCAATGTGAAGAGTCCAGCTGATATTCACGATTCTGCTATCATTCGGACGACACAGAGTCTCTTTGCAGTGAACAATGAGGCTGTGTTTCCTGTTCTTAGCAGCAGCTCCTCATGCGACCCACCAGTAAGAGTCGTTGTTAAAGACTCTGTCTTCTGTTCTTGTTTGTCAGACATTCTACACTTCATTTATTCAGGTATCCTGTGAGAATGGGTCCAGCTAATTACTTCCTTTGCATCTTATGTATTGCTAAGGTGTTTGTCTGTCATGCAAAAAAATATGCTGCTGTTGAGATCAGTTTCTGTGTTACAAAGAAATTGCTACATCTGTTTATCTCTTGTGATTACTAGGAACAACGTCTAGTGGAAAGTTGTCCTTCACCTAAATTTCATTAAAATACAAGCTTTTTGCATATTAGCTGGCATAGAAAATACAATGAAGGGAGATTAAATGCAGTATTTTATTTCATCAAATCCTTAAGCTACACTTAAAAACTTTACCAACAAAATGTAACATTGGAGACGGATAGTTTCAGACCTCTAAATCTATTTAAAGTGGGTGCATGTTCAAATACGCTGAAAGGAATGAAGGTTTATTTAAGAAAAACTATTAAGTGCTTTCTCCTCCTGATGCTGGACTCCTGAAAGAAGGACAGCATAAACTGCCCTGAGTGCAGGGGACTAAATAGACTGCATATGTTTCGCTATGAAATAAATATGGGCAGTGACCACACCTAACTAGAATTAATTCTAACCATCCATTAAAACAGCACTGATATCTTTCTGTCTTTTAAAATGTTGCTTAGTAATCCTCAGGTGAAAGAGGAGTTTTTTTCATAGAAGTACCTGATACTTGATGATTCTTTCTAAATATTTTTCAAGCTGTCAGTACAATGTATTTTATATTTGTAGAAAGACGTAACAGACTTCTTAATGATGCATTCTGATTTTAGTTATAATAAAAAATAATATCATTAGAGATGCATATGTAACAAAGCCTAGTTAATCCCCCTGTTAGCATTTTCAAAGCCATAGAGAACTGATGCAATAGTTTGTCTGTTGTAATAGCACATATCCTGGATAATGTGTTTCCTTGACTACTGTCATCTGAGTTGCAATGGATGAATCTGGAAATAATGTATATTTTATTTGCTGTCAAGAAATTCTTGACTGTTTAGGCTAGATTCTACTCCAAGTCGACTAGAAGCCCGCTCAGACTATCAGAAGAAATATGTTTTAAACCTGGATAACACTTACTGTTTTACAGAGGGAGAGAAAGCATAGAGAAAATTAAGAGATCAGCTTGATTAGGAATCTGAAAACAAGGAAGAAATTCCATTGCAGATGTTGTTGTCTTTTTAGTTACTGGTAATTGATCATGCTGTAAACTTTTCTGGTTCAGACATTTTGTATGTCTCCTTAAGGATTAGGTAGGAGAAAATCTGTGGATTTCCTTTTTCTTCTAAAAGTCATTTCCAAATGTTATATTGTTCTGTGATTATATTTAAGGATAATTTAACTTACTGTTCTTTGAATGAACAATTACAATTACTTATGCCAGCCCTGAAAGAAACTTTCATTAAATATCTCCAGTATTAGCTTTGTGCGTTTGGTAAACAACTGAGATGATATAAAATGCAGCGTTAACCCTCATGTATAGTCAGAATGTGAGAAAGCTGCATAGTGAAGGAGGATCGAAATGCAGATTAAGCCCACCTGGTTTGCTGTGGACAGTAGCCGAGCTGCTAGCACACTGAACGTGTTTGACACAGTCATAAGGCAATAACTTCCAGCGCAAGGGAAGAGCAGCACCTCTTGGCTACCTTGAACAGATTCAGTAGAGCTTGTTTAATGGAGACTAAACTAATAGGTTCTAATAGAAACATCCTTTTTTCCAGGTTTTATCTCAGTATTTCATTGAACAGCTGATCACAGATACTGTATTAAAATGGAATTATTTCTAATACTAAATATTGTAAATTCTAATCATGCTATTTCATACCTCATATTATGCTTTCCAACAGCAGTTTTCTTTTAAATGCTGTTGGTCTTCTCAATGACTTTGACTAATTCCAAGTGTTAATATTTCTGAAGTAGTCCAAAGCAGCTAGATGCATTTCTTTTCTCTTCTTCCTCAGTTAAATTAACGTGTCTGAATCCTCTAGACAGCACTGATTCACTGGAAGTCTGAATCTAGACATACTGTCTGTACTGTCTGTACTTGGTCGAATTTTTGTAAAAAGACACCACCAATTTACTGCAAATGTTTGATCATGGCAGAACTGCCATCTTTAACTTTCTGAACATAAATATACAACTGACAAAAATGCTAAAAATATCATCTGTAAGAACTGCTTGGCACTGATGTGAGCCTTCCTCTTCCTGCTTAGTCCTGTGCCTATTTAATTTATTAATCAATGTTATTTGCTTTTGTGATAGGTGCTTTCCAGTGGGAACGGTTAGAAGAGGATATAAAAAAGAAGCTAAAAGATCCTGAAAAAATTGAACATGTGCTTGAGAAAGTTAAGTGTATCCTCAAAATTCCTGGGAAGGTATCTCTAACTCTTTTGTTGTAACTTTTAGTATTAGTTAATTAAGTTCTTAGGAAATTCTTTTGTATATGTTGTTTCCTTGTAAGTCTTTGTTTTAAAGACTTATTTTGTTTTACATAGTCTTTTTGTCAATAGGATGCTCATAAGCATATACAAAATAGAAAGGCACAGAGGGTGATATGCAGAATTAATATAATCAGTAAAAAACACATAAGTAGATTCCTTAAAAGGATTACTTATTTCCTGCTTTGCACATTGTTTGACAATATGATTATGTGTTCCTAATTCTTGTGTAATAGAGGCTGCCCAGGAAAGCTCTGCTGTGCTGGGTATGTGCCCAAAAGCTTTGGAAGAGGCAGTTTCTTTTATAACTGTGAGAATATTGTGTATATAGGAATCAATCTGACATACTCAATTCACATGATGTTAACAAGGAATTACATAGTAGAGTAAGTTTATCGGCTATTTACAGGTATTTACAGGATTACAATCCATGGTACTGTAGAAATTGTACAAAATCTTTGTGCCAGTTTAAATGAGAAATGTTCTGGGACTACCTTAAGATAACATAAAGATAAGAAGTTGCCTACCTGTTCTAAGCTTATGTTCTGCTTACTAGTCTTAAGTGTCCAAAACTAAAACTTGAAAAGACTGGAATAAAAAGACCTAAAGCCTTACTAAGAACTTAACATAATAAGTATGTCTTTTTTTTTTTTTTCCTCTTTTCCTTTGGAAAAAGGAAATCATGTCTTTAGTATACATTTATTTCACATTTAAAAGCTTTTCTGCAAAGTCATGAGAACTAGAAACAAATTGTGATTTTTCTTGGTCAAATTAAATATTCAGGATTTTTTCTGTTTAATTTTAAATTTATCTCAACCTCATAATCTAGTGACATAGTTTTGATTTTTTTTAGATAAGGAATGTAGTTCTAAATTCCATTTTTAAATTAAGAAAAAAAAGGGGGGAAAAAGTGACTGAAAATGATAGGTTTTGAGGATCTCAGTGCTAGCACACCCACTTTATTAGAAGTCAGTGGTTAAGCCTTTGAATTCCATTTGTCTTTGGCAAGCAATCTCAAGATTTTATTAGTAACAAACACGACTTACTGACTGCCTTGAACCAATATGTGGCATTCCTCTGAGGGACTTGATGGATGTGCTATAGGCAGCTCTGGCACACTCCTGAAAGCTGTGTGCTTAGATCTGCACAAATCCAAACATGGCTCTAATTGCTCCTCCTGCAGGGCATCAAAACTCCTGTTAGTGCAGCTTTGTGTCCACACAGTCTATATATGAATAATGTTTGGACTCAAGTTTTAATCCTACATTCATCTACCCAGCAGTAGCAGATGGAAATATTTGTCATAGGCCAAAGAATATGAGGACAAGAGTCAGTGTGGGTGTAGCAGAGTTGCTTTAGATCTCTTACACTATGAAAAAAAACAGGAAAATAAATATTAAAAATAATTCCAGAATTATTTTTGTAAGAGATGTGCTTGAGCAGCATTGGCAAAAGAACATAAAGTGCAAAGTGAAAGGCTGTTGTTTAGTTTCCCCATATTGATGTTACCTAGTAGTCACTTATCCTTTGAGCACCTATACATTACAATATTCTACTAATTTATTTTGCAGCTCAACAATTTAAAGGACTGCAGATCTCACCAGATAAAACGACTGTGCAATACTTCTCTCAGGCTTTTCTTTAATACACCTGTACTAGCTGATGTCATCTTCAAAATACAAGGTATAGTACCTCTCTTTTTGTTGCTATGGATGCATCTGCAAATCCTGTCTGTAAAAAAGTGGAAAATGGAGCTGATTGTATTACATCTGCATTAAAGCCAGAATTAAGAAAATATATAAATTTGTGATGATACTGTTCCGTACTGATACTTTAGAGCAGTGTCCACTTGCAATGCAATTTATGAGGCTTGAGCATTTACAAGTGACATCTGCCTTTAGGAGCTGACTTTGTGTCTTTGTGATTCATGTCTGCTAGTTAGTGAAGTACCGCTTCTAGTGCAGGAAATGTTAGCAGAGCATTCTAGCAATCTGGTGATTTTTTTTTCACTTGCATCTGCATACACACAAGCATCTAGACATATGTAGGTGGTCTGTGCACCTTTCAGGCTCCAAGATGCATATATTGAGGGGTCTACTCTAGTTTCCTTGCACTGACAGGATAGGAAATGCTGGCATTTTTATCTTTCTTTGGTTAGTCTTGGATGTTCTTTTCTGCACCCTTTAGAAGCTGACAGGGATTTATGTCCCACCTCTGTGTCTTTAGGGTTTATTCATTATCCATTTTCTCTTAAAATCTCTTGATTTTTTTTTCTCATTCTTAAAAATACACTTAGATCTGCTGGGATTTTTTTTTGAGCTGCTAGTTTGTGGCCATCAACCACAATGGCCATGTGCCAATTTTTATTGCCCTTGCTTCTAGTATTTCCATGCATAACATTTTTAACACTTTCTATTAGAGTTCTCTACAGCACAGCAATCCACAATTGCTATATAACAGATGACTCCCTATGAAAACAGCCTTCATCTTTGTGAATGCCTATGTTATAGCTGCCTACTGCAATCCTATAAGTGTGAAATATTCTTTAATTTTTTAAAGAATATCTTTTAAAAATATCTGCTGAGAGACAATAATAAGTATCTCTTCCCCTTCATTGCTAGTAGTAAAATGTGTGTTAAATTGACTTTGGGGAGCAGGGGCTAACTTTCCATACTAATTTGCTTTTTACTTGAAATCCTTTTACATTTTATTGAGGAAATCCAAATTTGAGAGAGGCAACCAGGATTCACTCTCTTCATGCCACTGAAATAGTCTGGAGGATCCAGCCTTCTACACACATTGTATAGTACTAGTGTCTTTAGGGTAATATCACCTTTTTAACTTAGAGAGTTGCTGGTGGAGTTTCATAAATCTGCTTGCAAAGATTGCTAAGCACTCCTTGGCAAAAGTACCAGAAGCCACCATGCAAATGAAACTATTTGTTGTTTCTGTTTTGTCTGTTAGGAAGGTACCAATATGCTACAGTGTCATGGACAAATTTTCTAAAAATTAAATGCATTTGCCCTTAAAAAATAAAGAGAAAGGAGGAAAACAGCATTGCACACTTTATGAGATCAGAATGCGATGCTTTTTAAATGCTGATGTTTTTCTTGTTTTGTTTACACACAGCCTCCCTGCAGAAATGATCTTTTAGGATTAGACAATTGTTTAATTATTCTCAGCTTTAAATCTTGGAGCCAAATACGAAGAATTAATCCCTCAAAAATGAGCACGAGCACAAATAGATTCTTTCTAGATGTTCTGTTTAATATGTAGGAAAAACAAAAAGACCTTTGACAAGGAGGACAAAGTGCTATGGCTGAGTTTGATGACAAACAATTCAGCTCAGTGTCCTATTCTTGAGAGAGGCTTTGTGGGAAGTTGATGAAATTGTAGCACCACTATATATTTTATAGAAAAAAAATGTTTTAAGAGTTGACTTTTTTAAAAAAATACATGCTTATCTGCTCAAAATGTTGACTTTTTTTTATCTGCTTCGTAATTCTCTGACTTTTTTTGTCATAAAAATCTGCCTTTCTATCTTCTCTGGTTACGTGGACAGTGATTTCTTGAAAACTGCTCACATTTGTTACCGAAGGGATCACTAATAGAGGTGAATAATTCATATGCGTAAGCACTTACATAATAGTGAATTTATACCAGACCAGAAGTTGAGCTGGTGTAAACTGATGGAAGTCCAATTCTGTTAGATGTTATGCTTGAAGGCTTTTTTCTGTCTGATAAATGTTTATCCTGTTTGAAACGCTGCTGGTAGCATGGTGTAATAATAAATGTGTTGTTTCTTTTTTAAGGTAGGTCTAAGGTAGGTTCTGTTTGCTGCTGGCTATTCTATATATATGTAAACCTTGACTGGTCTAAAGCGAATATGTTAATAATTGTCAATGTGATATTTTTATTTCAAACACTCCATAAAATTATTTTTAATCGCACTCAGTGATATGTGAGACTTACATGTACCTTAATACTAAAATCTAACCATGTGTATAAATTTATCTTAAACTTTTTTTGCAGGTGCAACTGTACCAGCTCACAGAGCAGTTCTGGTAGCTCGCTGTGAAGTAATGGCAGCTATGTTTAATGGTAACTATCTAGAAGCAAATAATATTCTGGTTCCAGTGTATGGGGTTTCCAAAGATACTTTCCTCTCCTTTCTGGAGTATCTCTATACCGACTCATGTTGTCCAGGTAAGCAAATTTAAACATACACATGTATCTGTTGACACATGGGAGCATGGAGAATGAAGGGATATAGATCAAAGTAGCAGCATTTTTAGTTTCCCTTCTTTTCTTCCCCTCATCTTATCTTGGTAAGTGTTCATCCTTTGTGTAAACTGTTAAAATACAGAACTTCCCCCAGTACACTTGGTACTGTAAACTCACTAGAAAATCTGCTTTACATTAGTAGAAATATTTTCAGTTGAAGTGCTGGTATAGTTTGCAAACATTTGTTGAAAGCATTGAAACATGCCAATATTTTTCTGTATGATCTGTCTCAAGAAAGAGACTTTTTTCATTTTACAAATAAAAAAATAGTATTATTCAAGTAAAATCAATAGGTAGTCAATACAAGTATCTCTAATAAAATACTGCACTTGTCTTCTGACTACCTAGCCAGACTCTAAAAAAAGTGTAATTTTTGGTCCATTCCATCTTGTGGAATTCTCTTTCCCCAAGAGAAAGAATATAGTTTTCTAATCTTAGTTCTAGATTTTATTTCAAAATTAGCTTTTTGTCTTTTGCCACAAAATATGTTTGCCACATATTTTGTTAAGTTTAATTGAAATAAGCTTGAATGGCCAAAATACTTGGATATCTTGTATGTGTATTAAAATTATGTAAACTAAGATATTTGTCAAGAATAAGGGACTAAAATATTGTTGTTTTTAGTGAAAAAAGTAAGTATTAAATCTGAAATCTAATTTAGATTCATATAATTATCCTTTTCTACAATGAACGGTTGTATGATACATATTTTTGCTTTTGTTTTCTTTTTAAAAGAGTTCTACCTTGCTCTTAGGTGATTCCCTTTTTTCATCTTTCAAACTTTTCATTACTTTAAATAGACGAAGAATGCATCTTTTTTTTTAATATTGTTATTCTATTCGTCTTGGGTTTTATTCCATTTTCTTTCACATATATTGTACAGATTTCTTTCTTTTCTTTTTAAAGAAGAGTTAGAAGGCTAAATCATTTTATTAATAATAACTCTCTTGAAATAGACCAACAGCCTTTGACTTAGCATCCTTAAGATACATATGACTACACAACCAATAAAATACAATGTATTACTCTACCTACTCTTATTAATTAAATAGTTCATATGTTAAAATGATACAGCAAACACTAATAACAGTGAAAAAATAGAGGGGATGAACAGCAGTTTCATATTCTGTACAGTGTCAGAAGTTTCTGTGAAAAGTGGCCTTCATCACCTTTACAAAAAAAGTCAAATAAATGTAAATTCTGCCCTACTGTTTTCCAGCTAGTATTTTGCAAGCTATGTCTCTCTTGATTTGTGCCGAGATGTACCAAGTAACAAGACTCCAGCATATTTGTGAGCTTTATATTATCACACAGCTTCAGAGTATGCCTAGTAGAGAATTGGCATCTACAAGACTCAGTATTGTTAGCTTACTCAGAAAAGCTAAGGTATGTAATTTTTTTACATTACATAAGACTATATATGTTGATTCTAAATAATAGAGCGTGTTTTTATTGTTTTTAAAACATAATTGTTATGATTTTTAAGATCTTGCTTCAAATTTGAAAAACTAATGGTGGTATAATGTCTGTTGATTAAAGATTTTGGGGTATCACAAGCGTGGCTAAAATATTTTTACCAAAATACTATTCTGATCTCCATTTTCCTTTAAATGTATACTGAAGTTAGAGTAACTGTACCCTTAATATAATAATCTGACATGAGAAGTACTCATAAAACAAGAAAAGCAGAGTGCCTTTTGTGCCCAGTGGAGTTCAGACCACAACAGCTTTGAGGGTACACAGCTCACCAAGACAGAAGGAGGAAGGGAACATTCCTCTTTTTTGTTTGTTTTTGTTCCCCTGAAGTTCTGCTACTGTGCAGAAGCAAAGAATATCACGGATCATGGGATAAAAAGCAGCCATAGGTCTGTAGCACAGGGTTAGGCCACACAGCTGGGAAGGAGAGTTTTAGAATCTGCGCATGGGTTTGCATCTATTCACATATTTCCTTCAGTGACTTCTTCTTTATCTCCTACTGTTAAAGCTTTATTTAATAAAACTGCTCTGTTGACAGCTGTAATACAAAATAATGTACTGTAATGGCCTGTAAGCTTTGTCATTTTTTTTCTCTCCTACTTTTAGATCTGTTAGTATTCAGTTCTTTTGTGTTTCTTTTCTTCTTGCAGTTTCACAATTCTGATTGCCTCTCAACTTGGCTTCTTCATTTTATTGCCACTAACTACCTCATCTTCAGCCAAAAGCCTGAATTTCAAGATCTTTCAGGTAGAATATCAATTATTTTCTTTTCAATAAATGTTTTTTCAGTTCTGCTTAGATTTGAAATGAGGTTCCAAATAATGCTACTTCTGCATAAGGGAATGAGGACTTTTTTTGGATACACAGTTTAATCCAGTCTGGTGGCATTCGGAGGCAGATGGTCCAACAGCCTACTGTGGGACTAGCATGTGACAAACAGAAGAGTAATATAGCAAGTGCTGCATCCACTTGGCCTTTTTTTCCTGAGTCTTTTCCAGATGATTCTTCATGGAGAGATAGGTATGCTCTGCATCATAGACTTTGCAGTGAGCAAGATGAAGAGAAGAAATAAAAAAGTTCCTATATAAATATGTGTATGCCAGGGAAAAACATTCTCTTCTCATTTGTCAGGATGCAAATATTCTCACAGTTAGAATGCAGATGCAGAGTATACTTCTCAAAAAACAAGCAATTATCAGTAGGTGAACTTGGTCTTTTTTTGTTAAAAAGGATGTTTACTCCTCATTTCCATTATCTTAAGTTTCAAGACTGAGCAATTGCTGCTGCAGACTAATTTAGAAAAGGCTGGGATATAGAGATGAAAAGTGTTTTTATGACGTCCAAATAGAATTCACTTAAACAGTATGACCTAGAAGTCCATTATATTTTTATTTTATTAGAGACAGAAACATGTAGAATCAAAAGACGAAAACTAAATAAATTCTTTATAACCCTCTTCATCTTATTTTTTATTATTTTTATTTATATCTTTAATTTTAATCTTGTTTTAAAACAATTTATGCACTTGTGCCTACATGTTTGTGTACTATGTTTAATTTATTTATTGCTTTCTTTAGTGGACGAGCGCAATTTTGTAGAGATGCACAGATGGCCCTCCGATATGTACCTGAAGCAGCTTGCTGATTACAGGAATTATATCCATTCTCAGAAATGCTATTGCACAGTAATGTAAGAAGGCTGAAGATATTCAAATTATATCTCATCTGTAAAATTTCACTTGGGAATTATTTAAAAGATAAAAATTATATCAAGAGCAAGAATAAATACTGAACACTGTATGCAATGCTGTAATGCACTTACTAATATTCTTTCCTTTAGATAATAAATCACTCGGGTTTTGTTTTAAAGGGGTGAGAAATATTTCATGAGGATTTATTTCAAATATGAAGATTTCACACTCATTAGGATCAAACTTACTATGGGTTTGTAGCAATACTGCCACTGATTTTCCCTTTCAGCTTCTTTATTGCTTATTTTATTGGTCCTTATGGTTATTTTCAGCTGCTAAGATGTTGAAAACAGATGTTCTTGTAAATTTTCTGTTTGGCCACAGTAGCAGTGCAAGAATATTGTGTAGCCAACTCATGAGCTCTTTAAATATCTCAGAAAGACTTACCACAACACTTATTGGCTTGCAAAATTAAGGGTATATTTAAGAAACATATAAGTAACAATTCATTTTCTACTTCAGGTGAAACTTGTAGTTCTCATTAACAGGACTTTTATAGTCATATGAGCAGAAATCCTTAGTTCCAGAAGAATGTTTATGTGGCATTTATTTAGTGTTTATTGTTAGTGTTTCTTAGTTATCTAAAAATGGAAATATTTTCTTTCTCCCAGTAAAGACGACAAGGAAGTAAGTCTGTTTTAATAACTTGTCAAGCGTCTTTGCTTTCAATATTTTTTGTTCTTATAGGTAAAAATTCAGGAAAAATGTAAGTGAGCTAGGAGCATATCTATTCAGTACTGGTAGAAATAGAGAGTCAAAGGAAGGGGGTACACAGTTGTTCTTACATTTTATCGGAGAAAAATCCCTAGCTGTAGTGACTCTACAGAAAAAAAGTTTATCTCATAGTCAGAACTTTCCTTCAGTAAGGAAGGAAAGTAAGGAATTACAGAAGTTTCCGTCCGTAAGGAATCTCATAAATGTTTCAAAAAAGGTATGTGGTCATGGAGGGAGGACAGCTTTCCATGGGTATGTCAGTACTACGAAGATCTTCAACTGTTGTAACATGAAATTTGGGGCTTGGTTCTCTTTGGGCAGTCTATATAAGATGAGTCATCATAAAGCATTCACAAGCTACTACATATTATGCAAGTGTCACTCTATTTTTGAATATGTGGATTCTTTTTCAGCTATAAGTGATGTATCTTGAATATTATGAATAGGAAGTTCCTTGTAGGCAGCTGTTGATAGTATTGCTGAGGTCATAGGTCTAAATTCTCATTTAAATAGCTATTACAATATATATATGTGTGTAATAATAGTGATTACAGTATTATTATATAATGTATGCTGCAACTATATAATAATACCATAATTGTTAGAATCATTATTATATAATTACAATATATATTGTATAATTACAGTATATATTATATAATAATGCGGTAATCAATATTATTACAGGCTACATTAAGGTCTCTATCTAGGGACAGCGACCTACTGTAACTGAATCTCTTCACTATCAGTGTACTTTTATTTCAATTCTATTTTCTCAGCTGCCTTTAATTTCATTTTGGCAGTGTTTGAGCCTAGAAGGGGACAGAAAAATAATGAAAAAATTAGTGTGCATTTCTCCCAGAACCACAGCTGACCATCCCTAAAGTACCTGGAAACTGTAACTGTGATGTGAAGATGAAACTACAAATTGCTGGAACCGTTTTTTTTTTTTCTTTTTTTGCATATGAAAATTGTACCTATGTTTCAATAAAATTTCATAGGCCAATTGTTCTTTTCAAATTCCTCTCTAGAATCATGGGATTTTTCTTTTCTTTGCTAATATTTTGCAGAGATCTTTCCTATTTAGAGACCAAAAAAAAAAAAGAGAGAGAAAGATTGTGAGCCAACTGTCTAAGGTTAGTTTCATATAAGAGTAATGGTAATTGAATTCAATTTTGATTTCTAATTTGTCATCTGGACTTTCTGAAGTTCTTTAAAATATTAACGTTAATTGCATCTCATATAAGGAGACAAATTTAAAGTATTAAGTTGTTTTTTTTCAGAATCACTAAAGAGAACTTAAGAAAAAAATAAGTAGAAAAGTAAAATATATAGAAATTAGATGTAAAGAAAGTTATTTTCTAAGGCTATGATATTTATTCTAGTAAAAATAAAAAAATCTGAATTACATGGATAGATAAGAAGAAAATTTATTTTTTTGAAGAATAAGGCCGTGGACAAAAATGAGCAAACAACTGGAACCATGACTGGTATAGGTACCTAAGAGCATGTTGGCTTACAAGCTGTGCTTCTATCAGTACGCAGCTTGCTTATTTAAGTTACAATTATATGCCTTACACTAACTTCGTATAAAAATGATACATTTATGTATGAATGTTTGTCTGTATTGCATGTAGTCCTGAGCTTTTAGTGTTTAAAACTTTTACCCAGTATGTTACAGGCTTTTTGCTAGAAATTGGTCTGTTAACAATAACATTTGGTAACATTTATATATGTTATATACGATAAGATACAAAACTCTTATTTTTAACTCCACATGAATGTTTTATAAGCATTTAAACAATAAGCTTAAAGAAAATATCAACCCTTTGTATATGAGCAACAGATATATTTTAACATTATATATTTTAGTCAGTTGTTAAAATTACAGGTTTTATACTGAGAAGACAGTCAATGTAAATATTTGTTATTTACTCACAGTTATTTATTTACTATTTGGACATTAAAATAGCTTTTCATCTTAAAAAGTATCCTCATAGTGACATCTCTATCAGGTGCAAATATGCTATCATGGCAGACATAGAATATATTTGATAAATTTATGAAAGAGTTTTCTCCATTCTTATTTTATGTGAAGTTTATCTGTAAAAAATTGTCTAACCTATCTTTAAAATGGATATTTAAGCATTCAAAAACATACCTGAAAGTAGATAATGATGCTCAGTTAGTTGGTAAACTTTGTTAACAGAATATCTCATTAGCCTTTAGGAATCTACAGCTCGTGGATATAGAGAAATTAGAACACTATTTAATTTGTTATTTGTGATTTTTTATGTGTAATGGCAGGACCTTTGCTAGACTATAAAGTCAAAAATAGGAAGCAGATGAAAAAATTATTCAAATAACTGTGAAGAGGAGAACGTACATATTAGTTTAACCTCTCTTCTCTTTAAAAGAAAATTTTAATATTTTAAAAATAATTTAATATATTACCCATGGATCTAGTTTCTAATTTCATAACTGCCCAAAGAGCTCTTGTTTGTGCAAAAATTAGGAATTCCCTGATGTCAAAGTGGAATCCAGAGAATCAGTGGCATTCTTAATCTGATGGGGTTCAAACTTGCATTCCTTATATCCACATATGGTACATTGACTGTGAAGTGATAAGTTAATTGTTCCTCAGCCTTTATGTTTCCAGGCATGCCAATTACATGAAAAAAAAAAAAAAGCAGTGAAGGGAGCATGATTCTGGAAACCGGGAGGACAATCACGGGAAGATTCTTCTCAAAAATTTAATAAATTTGATTCTCTATTGAACCTTACTAGGAGAAAATCCTACAAACGTATCATGGAAAAAAGCTTCTTTTGACCTTGTGGAAGGGATTACCTCAAATCACGTGTGTTCTTCAGTACAGTCTCCCTTTCTGACTCCAGATTTCTTTGGAGGCTTCTCAATCCATTTGCTGGATTGAATCTTCAGATCACAGCACTGCGATCACATCCACTTCTCCTCCTGTAAAACACGCCATGTTCTCATGTTAAGGTCCATTCCCCCGTTTTTCAGGCATGCTCTGAGTCCGCGTATCGTCTACAGCCCTGGAGATGCCCCTGGGTTACAAGCTCCAAGCTGCTGAGGCTTTGCAGTTTCTGAGTATCTCTGGAAGCAGCTCCTAAAGCATGGGGAAATTTAAGGGCAAGGAAGATGTCAATGAATGAACTTGGGTATGATCAGGCAGTAGCTAAGCAGTCTCTAGACAGTTTTGGATTAGAATTTTGGACAGAAGTTTAAGTGGAATTTAGATTTCCAAGCCCTTTACAAGATCTAACTCCCAAAATCTACTTTTATAGATAATTTAATAATTAACATATTTAATAACAGATTGCACTATATAATTTTTGCTGGTTTTGATATATGTTAATTTTTGTCCAAGCTAGCACTAAGCTTTATATTGAAAGGCTAACAGAAAGCTTTCTGCATTAATAAAGTTTTCCACATGGTAATTACAGACTCTCTGCTCTAGTCCTTTAGGTCTTCATGTGTTTGATATGAAAAAAAATGCTAGAAAGAAGAATCAGTTATTTTATTAGGAGTGTGTTGAAAATCAGCTTTACGTATCTTTATCTTTTAACATTGCCTGATGAAAATTTACATGTTTTTAGATTTGGCAGTTAATATTTTGTTAAAAATAAACCCTTCTTTTTTTCTAGTCAGTCTCATGTGATTATTTACCCATTTGCACTAGAAAATTGGAGCATTCTGTCATTTTCGATAGGTGTGTAGAATGAGCAGTATGGAAAGAAAATCCACCCCATATCTCTTCCTATTGCATGGTTTTCATATCCTTCAATTTGATAAAAGCAAAACAAGTCAACTTGAGTTGATATTTTATCTTGTCCTTTTATTCT
Source organism: Crypturellus soui (assembly GCA_032275445.1). Lineage (NCBI taxonomy): Eukaryota > Metazoa > Chordata > Aves > Tinamiformes > Tinamidae > Crypturellus > Crypturellus soui. The sequence continues at coordinate 2,214,394 of JAUBNY010000589.1, forward strand.
GTGTTGTGTGGGGCATGTGTGGTACAGCATCGGTCCAGGAACCGGTATTTCTGAAGAGGAGTGCGGTCAAGAAAATTTCAGACCCTTTTACAGTAAGTAAATTATCTGCAATAAATGCTTGAGGAACTAACTAAATATTCAGCAAATCAATGATGTGCTTTGCAATTACAGTTTAATGCAACTGTCTGTTCACTTTTCATGCACTTAAATAAACTTCTCATTTCAGATCCTCACAGAAATCCCAGATTTCAATCTTATCAATATTAATATTTTACTTAACTATATTCAAACCAAGAATTTGAGACTTCAGGAACAGCTATGGTAAACTACAGTACTATATTTTATAGTAAATAGTGTGTTTTTATTTGAGGGGAACATGATGAATGTGAGAAATGGTGTGTGGACAAACCTAAAACAAACAGAAAATGGAAACATGATGAGGCGGAACCCTGTTGTTCTCAAAAAGTGAACAATATCTTTTGTCTGATATTGGGGATTTTAGAATAATTAGTTCTGCAGGTGCATGACCGAGCTCTTCCCTTTCCTTGTGAAGGACCACATGGGAACTATAACTGTCACATAGGTACTGTTGGAGGCCAAACACTTGAGTGATGAATGTTCTTAGCTGAGACCCATCAATACCAGAGTAAGTGGTTTACAGCTTGTAATTTGACTCTGCCAAACTACTCTGGTCGAACTCTCCTCAGAAAGTGTAAAGAAAGGAAGCAGCATGACTTTCTCGTGCACTAAAAATACAAGTTTGAGTTTATAGTCTTAATGCTCCTGGCCTAGCTTCTCTCCTGTCATCAACCACCAGCACTGCCCACCATTCCAAATTCTGAAAAACACATCTGTCAGTAGCAGCTCTTACTCATCTCGGGGCACGTGTGTGTACAGGGAGACGATTCCTACAGGATCCTCATCTTCTGTTACTTCTGGCACAATGGATGACATTTAAATTCTGCTAGTGGTTTTCAAACTCTTCAGCTGGGGCAGTTCCAGCTCCCTAAAAGAATTGGAAACATCGCGATCTGGAAAGGTCTATATTGAACATCGTGTATATGAGAACTCTCTTTGTTGGGAAGAGTGCTAAGTTATGCTGAACAAACACGAATTCACAGAAATTTGTCTAAGTCATCCTAAGTGGTCTAAGATTAGCAGAAATATGTGATTGTTATTTCTGCCAAGAAGGAAGAGACTTAAAACTTGCCAAGAATGAAGGTTTTTTTTTTCCTTCCCTTTGCTTTCCAAGCATGCATGAAAGCGTGTGGTGCTGTCTTTTTCATGTAGAGGAATTCAATGAAGTGCAGCAAGGGGGGATTTTACAGGGAAAGCAGGTTACTTGGCTCCTTTCTGAACCAAAGGCACAAGGAGCAGGGAGAGAGACTGTGCTGGCTGGCCGGCTTCCTCAAGGAGAGGGCTAGTAGGGCAGTGCTGACATTACAGCCCCCAGACTGGGCTGGATGCTTCTCCCTGGGCCTTTTCTGCTCATCAGATCCTAAAGGTTAATTTGTTTAACCTTAAAAAGAGTTTCAGGGGTGAGGCTTTAAAAAAAAAATGTTTCATAGTTTTTAGTTTAACTTTTTAAAAAAGACAGGATTTTAATCTCTGTTTTTTTAAATAAGAAAAAAGAAGGGTTAAGAAGAAATAAAATATGAATGAGAAGTTTTGAGGAGGATTTTGTTCTTTTGAGTTTTTCTTTTTTTCTTCCTTATCCGTGAGTAATCCTCATCGCTGCGTTTTGCTTGGCAATAATCACCCTGGTTTCCTGTAAATGTTTCCCAAAACAGCCCTGTGTACTTTAGGCCTGAACTTGGCCAGCACTGTCCTCGCGGAGTATTCCTCAGTTAGCAGCCTCCTCAACAGGCTCCGCAGCCCCTGGCGTTCTCTCTCCCGAGCAGCCCTCGGTTCACAACGGCTACAGTCTGAAATGAAAGATCTGATATAGAGCTTCCCATCAGCAGCTGTGTTCTAACAAAATATTTGCAATAAAATGTGCCCATCAGGCCAGTCTCCATGCCCAAGACACGAAACAAAAAACTACAGGTCATAAAGGGAGGGGGCAGTGCCTACGAGCTGCAGTTTTTATTTTCAAGACTGCATTCCAGAATACCAGTGTTATGACTGTCTATGCACACTTCCAGGTTAGTCTCTTTAAAGAAATTCTTCACACAGAAAACACTGAGAGCTGCTAGCAGGTCATTTGGGAGAGAGAGGCAGAAAGAAGACGGGAGAGAAAACAGAGAGGCACTGGGAATGAATTGATCTATACGAAAAAGCAGCACAGGAGTAAACACACAGAGTATTTATTAGGCTGAGTCAGATCTTGTTCTAGACTTCTTTCCAGCAGTACAGAAAGGAAGAGGAAATGCAGCATACTGAAGCATCAAGAGAAATCACAATCCCCCCAAATGATTCTTCTGATGCCACAGTAGGAACTTAGAAGGAAGTTGTTCCAAAAAGTACACGCGCTGGAATGAGGAGCTTGTAGCTCAAGGTCATCTTTCTCCTGCAAGTAGAAACAGTAGACATAAAGGATATGGATTGCTGTTTTTAGGAATTAGTTTATTGATAAGCTAATTTATAGAAAAGACTTTGAAGACCTTTTTCCGTCTTCCTCCACTGCAAGTCTGTTCAAAAATCTACTATTAGGAAAGAACAAAGGGTAGAGGAAGATTCTACATTTTATAGAGGATGCAGGAGAATAAAAGCTTTAAAAGGGTCCTTAATGTCACAACTGTTTTTAGGATAACAACAACAGAAAAACAGCAAACCTTGGGTCAGGAAGGCAGCAGTGACGTGACTGAATGCACCCTGCGTCTGAGACAGAACATCCCTGCTTCTGAGCTAGGCAGCTCTCCCTGCTGGCCAAAGCGGCCTTTTAAAGCCTATAATACTCAGCACAGTGTGAATGCTGATTTCTTGCAAAGGATTTAAGAAGCTGGGCATGGTTTTCACCACGAGAAGCCCAATATTAACTGACAAGAATCAACGTGCACCTCGCTACGCAAATTCTTAACAGGGAAAAGTCTTTGGGTGCTTTCATGTTGTTATTTCAGTGTATGGTATCTTTGAAGCAAATATCCACTTAATCCAGATTAACTGTTCTTATGTGACATACAGAAGTACCCTAAAATATGCAAGGATTTCTTGGGATGAATTACCGTCTAGGATAGTACTAAATGTGCTCAAACACCGATGCTCCTAAGGCTGGGAATGAGCAGCTCCACGTGCCAAGACCTCCCGCAGGTTCTCAGCGTGTATGTGCCAGTAGGAGGTTCTTGAAATAGTGAGATATCACACCATCCTCCAAAGTGCTTCCTGCGCTATATAAAGGTGCCAGCTGGCACATGCACTTTCATATTGGTCGCTGGTTGCTTAATTGTTGCAGTTATCATCGAAGTCACTGGTGTAGCAAACTTCTGTTTCTGGCATAGTCCCCTCTCTCCTTACACTTTTTCTTGCCTTCTGTCCCTTCCCTCTTTTACCAGCCCAGCCATCTGTTATTTTCATTCCTGTGCTGGTCCTTTTTCAGAATGCATTGCCTTTTCTTTTGGTTCCCTCTGTTTGCATTGATTGAGTTCTTCTCAAATTCAAGCCCTGCCGAACTGCAGAATAGTTTGGTGCTCCTGCAGTTGGTAGAGCACCTTGCACAGTCTTTGTCACAAGGGGAAATCTTCTTGACAGATCTCCTCCTTATCAATCTGATGACTGGTCTTCAATCTGATGACTGTTATCTGGTTACAGGAGGACTGGAGTTAAATTTAAGAAAAAGAAAGAAGATTTCAGGAGCTCAGAAGGAACTCAGACTAGGAACAATTACTGAACCTCAGCTTCTAAGACCTCCTGAAAGCATCTGTGTTCTCTCTACAGTAGGAAGTTAAAATTGTTGCTGAGCTGAGCTGGGAAACTGCATCTGCTAAAGTCAAGCATGATAAAAAGAAAAAAAAATCACAGGCAGAAGTGAAAGAAATGAGACAGTAATATCTTCAAGGGCTCTAGAAAGAAAATTTGGACATGAAGAGGTATAAAATTCTAGGAGAAAAAGTAGATAATGGGAAGATGGCAACTCGGAGCCAGCAAGGATGAGCCTGTTCCAGGGAGCAGTGGAGAGAGGCCAGGTTTTTCCTCCCTGACCGATGACTCCGTGGCTGAAGCAGACCCATCTCATTGATACGACAAGCCTACTAATGCTCTCCCTGCCGCACGTTAATCATGGCTACCTGCTGCGTGTACTGCTCAACCACTGCTTCGGCGTGCTTTTAAGCAGCGTGTCTTTGCACATGGTGCACACTTTGCGCACTTGCTCACTAACCCTTGGTGAGGGAGGGCTCCGGGCTCGGCGCTGGCCTCTGACTCGGCTGGAGAAGGGGGCGGCGTGAGGCGCAGCGCGACGGAGGCCCCGCAGGAGCGGGGCCCGAGGCTCCTGGGGAGGAAGGGCCAGCAGGGTTTCTCCCCAAGCAGTTTGCCCAGGGCAAAAGCTTGTGGGGAGCGCAGGAGGATTCCTTTGGCAGGACTGGGCAAAGGGAGGGAAAAGGAACAAAGTGCTCCTGTGTTAATTGATCGGAGTTGCAGGAAAAAACATTCTTTCGAGAAAGCAGGGGAAGTTTCTCTTTCATTCTGTGTGGCTACTTCAGTGCACAAAGCTTTCGCTGGCCCCAGCAACATCCCCCAGGCCATAGCAGCAGCTCACACAAGCATTTTCTGTCACCCAGTTCCCAACAACCTCCCTTGCAGAAGGCAAACAAGCCCTCTTCCTCTATCCCTCTCCTGCTGGGAAATTACCTTCTGTTTTCATTAAGTTATTTATCTTGGAAAAGCTTCATTCCTTCCCCGTCATTCCTTGTCTGCTAGGAAATCTGCTTCCACTTTCCTTTTCCAGCCTTTCAATAGTAAGGCTACAATCTCTCTCCTGCCAGGAGATGAGCTGCTGCTGCTGCTGCTTGCTGCCTCTAGCAAAACTCTCCATTCCTGCTGTCCCTCGGAGTTCCTTCTCTGCTGGGAACCTGCTTCTGCTTCCTGTTACTGCTTATATTTTCCAGCATCACTCAACACCACTGATTTAACAAATTTTCAGATGCGAGCCTGAGGTTTCTTTAGTAAAGACAGCCATAGGCACACGGCAGTATATCACAAAGGTCAAAAATGGTATAGGGCCAGGGGCCAGGGAAAATGTAGTCAGATTAACCATGACTGACTGGGAGGCGGGATGGGCCAAGCACCACAGAAGGCTGGGGCAGAAGGAAGGCAATGAAAGACATTTCTTGGCGAGCATGTCTCCTTAACGAAGTCCCACAGAGCAGGAGGCGCCCTCATGCGCCCTCATGCGAACACATGTGCTTCCCCCTTCCAGTGAGGCCGCCCCAGGTGCATCTGCCACCCCTCGGCTCTCTCGCTGGCCTCATTGTATCGTCCCTTTGCAGCGGCTGATACTCTGGGTGCAACTGAACGAGGCCGCCTTCATTGTCGGGGCAAAGTGTCCTGATCCAGCAACGAAGGAGGTGACCAGTATTGCTGGCGTTGCATTTGCACGTGTGGAATAAAGGTACCAAGGCCCCAAACGTGGGAGTTCTTGGGTGTCGCACGTTTCCATGCGGCTGACCGAGACGTCTCTGTGCATCCTGCTAGCCATATTGTAGTCACAGCAGGGTAGGGGCTAGGCTGGGCAGCAGCTGCAGCCTGATAATCCCCAGAGAGTAAAAGCTTTGATGTTCTTGTGCACATCCCCCAAACGAATGATCTACCAGCACGAGCTTTGGAAGCTGGGCTACCGTGAGCTAATGAACTCATCCATGATGGACTTCTTACTTACCTCAAATTGTGAGGTCATGGAGGTATATACCCAGATAGCAAATCCCACCTTCCTGAAGACAGGTCAGGGATCCCAAAGTTTTATGCAATGACAGTAAAGCTGGCTCTGCCGCACCTGCTGCTGGACTGAATTCACTGTGGGTCCTTCTCCATGCTAAAGATGAAGGGCTGCTGTCAAGCTGAGCTCATTTCTTGTGCTCAAAATCGCTGGTCAGTTGAGAAGAACAGTCAAAGTAGCCAAGTTTCATAGTTGTTTCCCCTCTTTCCACTTCAATATTTCCCTCTGTCATATTCAAAAAAAAAAAAAAAAGAGAAGAGTACTTATTTTTCCAAGTTCTTTCTGTGTGATGGAAGGCACAGAACTGAAGTCAGTGGCAACAGTCGTTCTGTGCTCTTCCTGGCCGGGAAGGGCGACCTGGAGGGTCGCAGTTCTGAGGCAGGCAAAAATAGTGGAGAAATACCCGAGAGGACGTCTTTTTTGCATTGACTCAGCAAATTCCAATGATACAGCCACATGTATAGCGGGAAACTAATTTTAGCAACTGATTAGTGTTTGAAAATATCCCATTCCAAAGCCAATAATACTTAGAAATGTTTTTACTTAGTGCTGACTTTCCACCAAAAGGGAAAAAATATCTGGGATCTTGGTCAAAAACAGGACTCACAGGGATCTGAATATCAGTAGGAATGACTTAGTGACGATGTGCAGTAATCAGGACAGGCCCATGAGATCCCTGTGATTCCTTGCGTTACGCTGCATTGCTTTCTTTAGAGAGCGGAAGGTTTTGCTTCCTGGGATTTCAAGTGTGACAGGACCTTGTTGTGATGAGCAGGAGAGGAACAGCAAGCACCTGGGAGACCTCGCACAGTTAAGAGAAGCATTTAGAAATATATCTGGTCTCGGTGCTTCACAGTTCTTTATCCTTTAAAAAGACAGTATCCTTTATCCTTTAAACTGACAGTAAAAATAATGTTAGCTGGATAATGTTCCCAGTGATGTGGAAGGGGTAAACAGTTGCATATATTAATGAACAGTGTTTCTTTTATCTGGGAAAGTAGTTTTACTGTCATTTAACAGGTGAACACCTTAACAGAAAACTTTTAGGCTCTCTCTTCCTATGATCAGGTCTGGACTTTTAATTTTTCCAGAAATAAAGATGTCTGCGTAGTCTTCAGGAGCCCAGAAAACTCTGTGACGCTACCAGGATCAGGAGGGTCTTCACCTGCTCCCTGTTGCGGTTGGGATTACTGCCAGGCTGCTCCGGCAGGACGGCTCAGGGGAAAGCACGTGTGGGCTTCACGGGTACCGTGTGTCGCTTAGAGACCTTGCGCGGTTCTGCACCCTGGGTCACTATTTACACCTGTTCGCAGTGAATATTAAGCGTTACCGGGTCAGCACGGCTGCATTTGCACCCTGTACAGGGGGATGGAGCTAGGAGCTGCTGTAAGCAGCGCAGAGCTGGGTCCCCATGGGTACAATTTTAACAGAGGACAAACACAGGAACGCTGCGGGCTATGCGGGTATTCCTGATGGCGGCCCCGGGAGGCCGCCCGTGCTCCCAGGACCTGTTCGGGCAGCGGGAGCCGGCGGTGCCACCGGGCGCAGCTCCCAGGAGGTGGCGGCAGCACCTCGCGCTGTGGGGCACTGCGGGCGGGTCGTGGGGGGCCGAGAAACCTCCTGGGAGCAAGTAATGCCGGGAGGGCCGAGGGATTAACTGAGACGGGTACAGCCTGGTGCCTTCCGAAACTCCCGTAATAATGAGTGCCTACGGCTTGCGTAGCCCACGATGAGCCACGCGCAGAGTTAAGCTGATGCCCCCCACTGAGGGGACGTTTGCGTCTTGCGTCTTCCAAAATATGAAAAAGGAGAGCTTCTCCTCACCCCTATTTGTTAATCTCTTCATGTATTTATTCATTTCTGGCTAGCTTCCCTCAGGCTATCTCGCTCAGACTTTCAGAGAGCAGCACTCTCGAGGAGGCACGGGAAGGGGAAACCCAGGCGAGGGTGTACATGTTGCATGGCAGCTTGGTCTGGACTCCTGTCTAGAGAAAAGAAACTCTTTCTTTACCGAAAGAGTTCAGTAAAGAAAGTCATTAAAAGGCAAGTGGAACAACGTGAATCTCTACAGGGTGACACTCAGGAAGGAAGTCTCATGGTGAAGGTTTGTGGCCAAGATGGCTGCAAATATGGCCTTTTTCTAGTCAATATTTGCAGTGTTTGCATCAGTAGTTCTGCATGTGGCATTGAGAGAAACCGATGTTCCTCATTGTACTTTGTAATTGCTAAAAGAAAAAATTAAACTTATTTTGAAGCTGTTTTCTGCTATAATTTTCCTTGACCTGCTCACCCGAGTAAAATGACATTTCCTGGCTGACTCTCATAGGTATTGCATATGCACAACAGACACCCCCTGTTTTTTTTTTTCTTACGCTGGTCTTTAATGCTGCAGAAGAAAAGTCTGGATAGTTGGAGGACCTTGTTTTTGATTTTGATGCTGTTTTGGACCTCGTTTTTATTAACTTTGATATTATTAAAAATATCTCATTCATTCTCTCGTTTGCTTGCAGAATATGCCAAATAAATAAAAAGGTCCAGGGCTTATTTGAAGAAGAAAGGGGGGGTAGAGGGGGCACAAGTCCAACCTGTTTTTGTCTGTTTGCAGCTTGCTAATGAGGGCTGAGTAACCTACCTGGTATGTGAGACAAAAGACGAGCTGGTTGGGTCCTGTCCCTTTGAAGGGCTGTTGATCTGGAAAAAAAATAAACATATCTGGAATTTTAAAAATGATTTGTCTTTGTAAATAAGTGATCGCTATTTACTAGCAGCAGTAGATATTTTCACTATACTTAAATGGGTTAAGGTTATTTAATATATGATAGTTTGATTATTGGTATCATTCAGGCATTATATTTCTGTACATTTATTTAATAGAACTTGTAGTGGTTTGGTTGCTTCTATGATGCGGAGAAGCAATATTGTCTCTAGTTTCAAAAGCCCAAAGCTGGTGTGAAATAAGGTGAAAGGAATTTACTACAGATCACATAAATCACCTACAACCCTGAAAATCTTCACTTTTACCACTGTATTAGCACAATATAGTCACAGGCCTTCGTTCCAGTGAACTCAAACTTTTGCTTTTTTTGTAAATTAATCTAACAGTTTCTGGTAAAGTCTGCTGTATGTTTGTTCAGCAGAATAAATAATTCTCATGTTTGTGCTATTTTTCTTTTAAACAACTTTCTTGTCCATGTTTGCTAATTGGGTAAAAGCCAAAGTTTTTATTTGGTCGCACTAATGAAAGACAGGAGACGAAATTCATCTTTTGTGTTTCTGCATCAGCTCCAACATAGGAGGACCGGGAATGGTTTTGGTAAACCCTATTCCACTTGGCCTGGCTTCTATTAGTAATTTCCCGTCTTCTATTTCTATTCTATATTTGACTAGCTGAGTACATTTCCTGCCTTTATGTTTCTCTAAGTGTAATGTTCCCTGGGCGATTGAGTGTTTATTTAATTGAATAATATTACATCTGAGAAGTGCCTGAAGTAATCTTTCATACCGGACTATTGGAGGGCTGGCATTCAGTATATTTCCTCTTGCCTTTGTAATTTTATTGGAAATTTCAAAGCAACTTCCTAGTGATAATGCTACTGCTCAGCAATATATTGGGTGGGCATGCAAACCTCTGTCATTATGTTATCTTGCCAGTGCTTTGTGTCCACAACTTTTCTTTCCTCTTATGTTGATATACATTAGCCATTAAGTGAGCAAAACTGCCCGAGTATAAAAGATGACTCTGGGCCAGAAGTTTTAGAATTGATAAATTTAAATGAGCAGAGTAAGAGGAGGGGAAATATGTGAGAAACCTAAATGATTCATATATCAAAACAGTATTTCTCTAGGCTTCCATACCAATGTTTTTTATATCTGTAGGAGTTTTTGGGAGCACCGTATTTGCACATGATACTATTGTGTAATGTGGATTTCTGAGAATTCTGGTTAAATAACTGAGTTAACATTTTTTCTTTCCTTTTATGAAAAGCTGCATTATTTACTCCATGGATAACATAGACATAGTTATGAGCAGAAGCAAGGGAATGTGGCCTCCCCTACCCCCAACATGTTTCCAAGTGTATAAAAGTTATTTGCAAATCTGTCTGTCTTTCGTAGTTTGCAATTATTTGAGTTGGGAGATCAAAGCTAAAGCTAATCCTTACTTTCAAATATGCTTTAGCCTGTGTTGTCTGAGTAGATTAGGCTGAAAAATCTTTATAAAAAGGATCTTGTCTTGTTTGTAGCTTGGTAGGATGCTGGTGTATCCTATTAGTGTATTCTGAAAATTGTGCTAATTTATAACTGTGAAAAGTAAAAGCTCACAAAGCAGAAGGCACAAGGTTCACGGGTATGCATTCTGCCTGTTTGGGCTTTAAATAATGCTTTAAATAAATCAGATTTAATTCTTTTGCTTCTTTTTTTTTCTGTCAGAAACATTCAGTTTTTCAGAGGATTCTTATTCTGGATAAAACTAAGGTTAGCGTCTGCTGGTCATACTCACCTTGGTGAGCTCAGCCAGGCATTTCCTAAGGATCTTCTCTCTGAAATCATACCCAGGAATAGATACAGGTTTCAGCTCTGCGGGACACGGCAAACCCGAGCGAGCTGCCGCCTCCAGAGGAGGGTGCCGGCCGACGCGGACATGGTTGTGTCCATTGCGTAGGACATTACGCAGGGAGGCAGCCGCCTAACAGGCGCTGATAAATCTCTTCCATTAGGTGACGGGGCCGGATGTTGATTTTGCGCGGTTACCATGGGACATGGACTTCCCAGACAGGTATCCAGGTAACGCTGCTGCAGTAAATTCTGGAGGAGGAAGAGCAGCTCAGGGTATGCAGGGAAGTCACAAAATATGCTAATATATTTAAAAGATTTTCAAGCATGAAAACAACCTTTTCTTCCTCATGTGGAGACCCTAGAGAGGGTCCACTCCAAGCATCGGTGACTCCAGCTGTCGTCAGCTGCCGCTGAGGTTGTGCCATAAAATCTTGCGGGCTCCATCGTGTATGATGCCATCATGATTTTGTTTTCAATCTAATTGAATTTATGAAAAAAAGAACCTCCTAACCATCTAATTAAAAGATGGAAAATACTATTTCCTTTTTGGTGAGTTTCTGTATGAGTCCTTAGATAAAGATTGTGGAAGCGCCTGCAGTGACCTAAGGGGAAGCTGCTTGGGGTGTGTTCCCGGGATGCCGATTTCCTCAGCAGCAGGTGACTCGGCACCGGGACGTGTCGAGGCCTTCCTGGTTGCCTCACTTGGAAGGAAGACAGAAGCGGAAGAGGTCAGAGAGCCTCCTGGAAAACTTGGTCAATCAACCTGAACATGTCCTTAGATAGTCTGATTTCGGGTTCATTTGAAATGCAGCTGTTGTAGAATTGTAATTTATCATCCTGCCTCCAGGAGAGCGTCTGCTGCCTTGCAGGTGTTCCTGGGGCCAGACCATCACTGCTTGACGGTGGCTGGGGCACATGAGCCACTGCACGACCGTGACTTTCTATTGCATCCTCATGCTTGGCAGGGAGGGAAGCACAAGGCTTTATTTTCAAGACAGTTTATCTGGATTTATCCCGTTAAGTAATAAACACAGGTGCTTGCTTTGCTGCACTCACTGGTGTGCTGTGGTGCCTCAGAAGGCTGCGCTCTTGTCTGTAAAAACAGAAATTCTCCAAGCTAAGGAAAGCAAGACTGGGAGTGACTGGGAGTCGTGCAGGCGGAAAGGGCTCCTAGAGCCACGTGCCTAAGCAAACACCTTAAAAACAGAAACTAGCCCAGCTGGTTCAGCGCTGAGGCTGCTAGTCTCTACAGTGCAAGCTCAGGGATGGGAGGAGGAGGGGAAATGACAGTGAGGCCAAAAAATCCTAGGATTTTAACTTCCCTAGAAACAAAGCTATGGGGAAATGCGGACCTACTGCATATTGCTATGCCTCTTACCTCAATATATAGCAATAGTATATACATTTAGTCTAATGCATAGTATTGCTTCAAACTACGTGCAGATTTCTACAGAAAATTTGTCTGTCTGAAATCACATCTTTGAGATCTTTTCTGTTTAAGTCAGATGACTCCAAAGTAACCTGATTTCTGATTTCTGCTTTCTGAAATCGGTGCAACCCAAAGACTCTCTGAGAGGTAGGAGGTTGATTACAGCTGCAAAAAAAAACATTCCATGATGTGGCAAAAAGTCCCCTGAGAGGTCTCTGCCATTTTAGTTGGCTTCCACATCCTCAAAAGGGACAAGGAAGACATGAGATCTTTATTTGAAAGAGATGATTTGGGCACCGAGGATTTCTTTCTCGCTTGTTTTTTTTTTTTTTTTTTTTTTTGGTGTTCAGTATTATAGAGAAAATGACTTATTTGTAAAGTATTTCAGAAGGGAAAGGAAACTGTGCCTTGTCAGGGTGATAAGCACCGTGTATGGAGGGAAATGAGGAGGTATATCCAGCTGTGCCGTTGCTTGCAGCCTGGAACTGTTGCAGAGGGATGCGGTGTCACCAGACACCACAGTGGTAGGTGTGCTAGTGCGGAGGTGATTAGCCAGTGCAACCCGTGACTCCACTCACCTTTCACTTGTAGAGAGCTGGGATCGTCGTGCCAGGCATGGGTCTGCCCATGAAGGCTGGAGGAGTCAGTCACCCTCTTCGTGTTGCAACGACCTGACTTCTCCATGGCTGGAGTGGGGAGGACACCCCTTCTGCAGCGCATGGGGAGCTATTAGACCAGGGTCGAGTTTGTTTTAAGCACAGATGTTTATGAAAGTGCTCATGAGCTGAATCCGTAATTACCCTCCGAGCACAGCCAGGATGCACCCGTCTGCGGGGTTTCCTGCTTCGCCCGCATCTCGAGGGAGTCACTGCTAATAGCTGCCATGTCTTGGAGTTGTGTTTGCGTTCCGCTGGGAGGCTTGAAATGAAAAGAGGTTAGGTCATAGGTTTTAGAGGGGATAAGATAATGTTGGTGCTCAGAGATCTTTCTCACTGGAAACCTGGGCCAGAACAGTGGCATGAGCCGAGCAGGAGAGGCTGAGCAGGTTCCTTATCTCCCGCAGGACTCTGAGCACTTTCTGCCCTCAGCTTTGAACCCTTGATGCTTTGTGACGTGCGATGTGCTGGGTGAGACCGTGCAAAGGCTAAAAGCAGCATGACGTTACTGCCCGACCGCCACGCAGGCCCTGTGCGTCCGTGGGCCCTCCCACTGGTGCAGCGCCGTGAGGATCCCCACGTGCTCAGCCTCCGGAGGCGGTGCAGGGGGTGCAGGAGTGATGAGTCAGTAGCAACGCGGCTCCCTCTGAGTCAACGCTCCAGTTATGGTTTAACTGCGGAGTATTGAGAAGCTGGAAAGATGAGGCATAACTTAAAGATCCTGTTTTGCTCTTTGCAAAAGTAAAAGCATGAAATTCTATTCTTGGTTTAATTCTCATTTTTGGAATAGTTTTTGCCTACTGATCTTTTTTTCATTGCTTGTCCTGTAAACTCATACTTTGCAACATACATATCGCAAAAATCTGAAGCAGGGAGAAAGTAAGAGGCAAGTGCTCCCCACTCCCCTTTTATTGTAAAGACAGGTAAGACATTGCAGTGGAGATGCAGAAAATCAAACTAGCTGCTTAATTTACCATACAGTGAGGCAGGCTGTTCAGAAACAAGCTCTGACCGTACGCTGTGTTGCTCCATGGCTTTGTCAAGGTTTATGATGTGCTGGGTAGTGGGGGCACTACGCTCCACTTGGTCAGTTTGCTTCATATTCGAAGCCAAGTCTGGTTGCTAATTGAGACACTTTCTTTTTTTCTTCCCCGCTGGCACCAGAGTTATGCAAGGCTCATTATCCATAGAGCAAGGAGGCTGTTGCCCCTAGGAGTTTACTGAGTCGCTCGGTATCTTTTCTCGAGTAGTGTGCAAACTGCAGGTACATGAGGGACACAACGAGAGGGCCAGGGCGGCCGCGTGGATGTTATCTATCTGCATCCGCAGGGCCGGAGCAGCTCGTAAAGGGGCAGGTAGCGCAGCAGCAGCCCGAGGTATTCGTCTCCGGGCAGCCCACAGGCCTGTCCTCTCACTGCTCCGCGGACATAAACAGGAAGACTTTTTCGACTGCAAGACTCCAGCGTGATGAGTGTAGCAGGTGATTCAACCCCTCGCTCTTGTTTACGGCCGAGTGCCAGCTGCGTTCTGGAGGCACCTTTCTGGCTGTGTTTGGAGAAAGATAAAACACTTGCCAAATGATTTGGGGGTGCTCATGCTGCTGCTGTCTCCTCAGACCTGCACTGCTTTTCGTGTTATATAACTCAATTCATGGTTCCTTTGGACTTTTTTTGCTCAGCCAATTTCAGAGGCCCGAGATGTGCCTGCGGGAACGTTGCACTAGGTGTTCCTGAGGAGATACTAATTTAATCCTCTGCGTATCCTGTCAGCTCCAGCAATTACTCACCGAGAGGCCTCCTATGCAATGCGCTTTTATGTGCGTGTACCTCGGCAGGAGTCGGGCTGGCTGTTAATGGGCAACCGGAGGCTCGTGTTTTCTGCGCCTTGACACAAGCAGCCAGACAGCTTTGAAATCTGAGTCAGTGAAGCTCTGGAAAACGTAGTATGATTCAGCCTGACCTCTAATCACCAAACCATGCAGTTCTTCTCCAGCAGAGTCTGACCTATTTTCTTTTTATAACATTATATCTCTTTGAAAAGCCCTGGCAGTCCTCTTTTAGCAAGCACTGGGTCACTAGCTGAAAGCGTCATTAGTTTTAGGGGAAGCTTTCCTTGGGTAAATGTTTGGCAACTTTTACAGAAAACCTGAGATCCTGGTGCTGCAGATCCACAGCATGAGTTTGTTATGGACGGGAGAAAATGAGAATACAGATTAAAAATGACAGGGGAAGGAGTGATGTCCTAATGGCCCGTATGCTACATCTGTAAGGTTAAAATCTGCTAGTGGTTTAGGAGAAAATGAAGCTCTGTCCTGACAGCAGTAAAACAGCAGGTGTCTCCAGCCAAAGCAAACAGGCCAGGTACGAAGGTACCTGCCCAGCTGGAAAGAATAAAGCATCCCTGAGCGCGGAGGCCAAGCTGCCCAGCAGCATTCCCGGCTGCTGGCAAGCAGCACGGAGCAGGAGGCAGGCACGGAGCAGCGGTGAGGGCCACCGACTCAAACAGGCCTCTCTCCATGTCTGGAAAGTCTGGCAGATCTTGTGCTGCAACTAGCTGTGTGGACCTCTGTGCTTTCTGGGCATGACCATGATCAAAGCTTGTTTTGCAACACTTCTGGCCCAGCTAATGTCCTGTAAGGCTTTTTTTTTTTCTTTTTCCAGAGGGCTGATCTTGCCAGTAAATCTTTGGGTAGGAACAGGCTGAACTTTGGGATCCCTCTGGAAAACTGAACCTTCGCATAGTCGTTGCTCAACCAGCTCCTGAGTAAGGACAACGCTAAATATTGCTCTCCTGCATCCTGGAGAAACGTGCAACACTGCTTACAGATGCCTTGAGCAAACACAGAGAAAGGCTAAACCCTTGCAGAGGTTTATTTGCCAGCTCTTGTCAGCACAGCTCAGCAGGGCACGCTGGCCTCCTTTCAGTCATGGGAGCGTGGGGAGCGTTTGCTGGGGACCCTTGCGCTGGCACGAGAGCCATCCCCTCCACGTCCTGCACAGAGGCGCCCAGGGGCTCGGCAGGAAATGCTGCCCATTTCTGACTGATGCCAGAGGGGAATGCACATACGGGTAGTAACTCTGGAGAGAGAAGGAGAAAGAAAAACAAAAAAAACCCAAAATCCAAGACTCGCAGAGCCATCGACGCTGCTGAGGCGAGTTGGTTACTTGGCTGAATGATGAAATGTTTAAAGGAAGCTGGCGGCAGGCTGTACTCTAATGAGACAGTATGGGTGTACACCACTTCCCCCGCCACCGCTCCCCCTCCGACCTCAGCTGTGAAACCAAGAGCAGAGCTATTAGTCACTTCTGGCATATGAAGTCATTTGAGTCGAAAAAGCGTTGAGTTTTGTGGGTACTGGAATTAGCCAAGTCTGACTTCGGACAGGCTCAGCTTACACGGCTCGTTATCAGCAGGGCACCTGAGAAAGAGGGAACCGCCAACTTAAGACATTTTCCTGTGGCAGAAGGAAATCATACAGGTTTTTCCCAAGCTGTTCTTCTGAAACCAAGCAGGGCCCGAGTTCGCTGAGTTCATTCTGCTGACGTCGCCCCTGGCAATGCAGGACAAGAGTCTGAAAATGCCCTGGGTGATTTGTTGAAAGCTGTTGATTTTTGAAGCTGTTGCTTTCAACAGGGCAGGGAGTCTCTCATTTCTCACCCCTCACCCCCATATAATCAGCTGCTCTTGCACCAAAAGTATCAGCTTAGAAACAAAAGGAAAAATAAGATCTTTAAGACATATTATGTATAATTATGTATAATGGGAAGGTCTGTGGAGGAAGCAAAACACTATAAATAAGATCCCTTGGTGTGTTTAATGAAAGAAAGCCATGGCAGTCCCTTAAGTGCTTTGAAGGGCACAGTTTAGCCGCAGATCTTGGGGACGAGACAGGACCAGGACCTGCTGTTGTGGACTGGGCCACGCGGAGGTTCAAGTTTATGTGGAAGTTGAGGCTGCTGTGGTATTTAAGCTGGAGATTCTCTAGTATTGTTAGTCTTGCGGGTAAATAAAGTTCCTGGATGCTGCAAAATTCACTGCTTCTCTTTATCATGGAAGGAAGCAAATGTCCTAGGTGGAATGAGGTGTTTTTTGCGTTATGTTGAGACATGCCGGAGCCACGCGTTCGGGAAGGTTGGTATCAATTTTTCATGAAGAAACACCCTTTGAATAAAGGCGGAGCAGAGCTAATTGTACTTGGCACACGGAACGCAGTTTTAGGACAGCCTGCGGAGATGGGAGCGTCGCGCACGAGTGGCCTCTGGGGCAGGTCGGGCCGCGCGTCAGCTCACGTTTCACTCCGTAGGAGCAAAGACGCGGCTGAAATGCAGGCTCATCCCACTTGTTCTCATCAAAGCGTTGACTCTCGCTGTGCTCAGCATTAACTTTGCATCAGTAAATGTGGGTCACCTCTATGATAGTTAATATTTGCTTATCAAAAGGCTTCCACCTCGTGACACCTCAGAGGGATCCTTGGCCTGCCTTTCCCTTAGTCCTGTCTTGGTACAACCAGCCTGCCTTGAAACAGTTATTGTTCATTCTTAACTGTCAGCATTTCTGTGAGGATTTACTGAATCAAAAATTGCTTGAAGAGATAAAAACAGGTTCTTTTGAGGAAGAAAAAAATCTCATTTTCATTGGAATATTAAGGAAAAACCAAGCTCAAGTTTTCCGTAATTGTTTGGAGATGGAGAGGAATCAAATGAGCATTTAAGAAAGATCCCTCTTTTGAGTCTGCCTCTTACCACCACATCCAGTACCACTTGGTCTCCTTGACACATGCACCTCTGACTGTCGTAGTTGCCCGTGACGCTGTTTTCCACAGGGATGTGCCCCATGAAACTGAGATGGTATCAGAGCATCAGTCATGATGGAAAAGGTGTGGACGTAGCTTGTTCAAGTCCTCCCCTGGTGTGTCAAGTTCAGGAGCAGAACAGAAACAAGTAAGGTCTGAGCCTGAGCTCGGACCCACGTGAGTGGGGTTGGTTGCCCGGGGCAGCTGGGTGGTGGGGGCCCCGCTCCAGGCAGGGTCTGCCCCCGGAGAGGGCTCCACCTTGCCAGGACATATCCAACTGCAGGTGACTTTCAGCATCCTGACGAGCCTCTGTGTCAGACCTTGCGTGATGTCAGCCTTTAAACTTTTATTGACTAATGTAGTTAGGGTGCATCTTTATGTCAGGAGCCCGCTGTTGGAGCTATACCTTAACGCTCAGCATGTGTGTTTCCGAAAGGGAAATGATCTTGAGAAGTTTCCAGACACCAGTGAAAAAGGAGGGGCGGCTTCTGGCTGCTTTTCCTTCCTGAACTCTTTATCTTAAAAGACCTCAATAGCAGCCGCACTCAGGCGTTTACACATGAAATCTTGTCAGAGAAAACCCCCCGTGCAAGGAGAGGACTCTCTGCCCGTCATCACAACTGTAGCTTTTAATTCAAGCTCTTTAATTAGTATCATCACAGAGAGAAAAGAAAACTAGTCCAACTCAAGCTGGTCGCAGCATAGGAAATTCAACACAAGCCCTCCTTGAACCATATAAAAGTTTAACGTTGCCTTCTGGAATCGGTGTCCTCTGATCTCGGCTCGCTCTCAGCTTCTCCTAGCAGTGCTAGGGAAGTGTTGCGACTGTAACAGTGTTGATTTTTAGCGGGAATGGGATGGAAGGGGAAGCAGAAGGGAAAACAGCTCGATCAGACGTAGCAATTCCATCAAAATGAAAAATACTACATTTTAAGTATGCTTACGTGGGTCGTTTATGTTGCTGAAATAAAGGGTGGCTTAGCAGACTATCAGGAAAAACAGAAGTGAACTGTAGATTGTGTGTTTCTTAGGAAAAGATGGTTATTTAAAATACAAACGGGTTACAGTGAAAGTGAGTGAGAGTTCCTCTTTCTTGACAGTAACTTAGAAAAAATTGCAGATAAAGTGCCACATATCTAAAATGTACTTCTGATTATGGTGCTTTGTGGGCAACAGGAATAATTGGCTAGGAGTTTATTTAAACCTTTGGGATAATTTGGTTTATGAAAGGTGCTGTCAGGCTCTGAATATAGAAACCTTTTATTCAGTAATGGGCTTGCTTCCCCAAATGACTCCTGGGGGCCCCAGGGAGTGATTACGGCAACCGCCAAGTTGCTGCATGAGCAGCAAAACATATATATGTGCAGAAGAAAGAATATATAAGAATATATAATATAAGAAGAATAGATAATGTGAGCAGAAGAGTAGACCATGCCTAAGAGTAGCAGTGGCTGGATATGGGCTGGGTGCTGTGGCACAGGCTCTGTCAGCAGGAGATGTGACCAAGAGGAGGTCTGGCCGTATGCCCATGCTGATCTGGGCCCGGGTGCATCACCCAGTCAGGAAAGATGCATCCAGATGCAGTTGTGGTCTTGTGCTGCCAGACAAGAGGAGGATGCTTTCAGGGGAAAAGCACACAGCAATTGCACTCTGAAACACTCTTATTGTTCCAACATGTGGCCCTATTGTTTCAGTTCTCAAAGGGCCTTGAAAGGAGCCAGAAAGGACAACTTTGTGAGTATCGCTCCACAATTGTCTGCATTATCTGCACGTGTTTCTTACTGCCTGTGAGGGATTCTAGGGACACCTCTTTCTTGCTTCTCTTGAAGCACATTGCCCTTCCTTTTTGGGTCTGCAAAGTTTTCACTCGTTTCCAGGCCACTGTTCCTGCCCATCTCCATCCTGTGCTACTTCTCCTAGGATTTTTTTTTTTTGGTAGGGAGGGCTTTATAATCATCAGTGTTTATTTATTGTCAGTTTTTTTCCAGATTTTCTCAGTGTGAAAGGAATTTCAGCATAGGATACTGTTAAGTTGGTTTTATCTTTCTTCTGCTGTTATTATTACTACTGTCCACCTGCATATCTTCCTCATTTTTTTCCAGGAAGCTTGGTGGAGTATGCAGAGAAGTATGGTGAAATTTTGACTTTGTTGTGAGAAAAGGAAGTGCAGCTGCAAGCAAATTATTGTGGAGTCTCTTGTAAGCACAGAGGTACTTAGAAATAGTGGTGGTGACACCAGCTACCTTATTTCAGGGACTGTGACATGCAGTTTCAGGATGGTGGGTGCTACGGGGTTTCCTGGAGTTAGTTTGTGCCCAATTTGCAGCAAGGGCAGCAGGGGAAGGTCTGTTAGGAGAAGGAACAACAACATTACTGCTGCTCTTAATCTCACACTTCAGGGAAGAATCGCTGTCTCTCTTAATAAAAACTGCAGGGGTTGGTGTCAGTGTGAAGACAGACACGAATGAGATCGGGTCTTTTTAACTTTATAGTCATCTCTTCACTGGAAGGAAAAAAAATAACTGGGAGAGGAAAACTATTTTTGTAAGTGTTTTGTTTGCAGAAATTCTACTGAATGGCTCTACTGTCATCACATTTTATTTGTAAAATGGATATTTTAAACCCGCATATTCCCTAAAAGCTTTTTAAAGTGAGCTAGGGGTTTGAGGATGATGATGAACACAGGATACAAGAAGCTCTTGCTAGGCTTTGCTTGGAATAAAGACTTAAAGGCTTGGTGTAAGCAAGCAAGCAGTTAATAATTTTATTGATTATTTTAAACATTTAGTCAATCAGTTAACATGGAAAATAGTTAGGAGGAGTCTGAATTGGGACAGCCTCATTAGCTATGAAGGACTAAGATTCTCAGGTCAGTACATGAGACCCTGCTAAATATGCTGGCATTTCTGTATGTGCTGTTTTTATCTGATCCCGATGGTGGAAGTGCAAGCAGGGCCCTATGAGCTAGCGCTGTTGGGGAGGTGAGGATTGCTGTCCAAGCAGCAAGTGGAGGCAGCCAGAGAACTAAACCCAGCACAGTACGGGCTGTACTTAGCCAAGCAATCAGAACATCTTACTGGTAATTCTATGTCCTATCAGTTTGTCTAATCACACCAACAAGATAGATCAGAGTCTTGCAACCTGTGTTTCCAAAACCAGGCTGTGACAGCTGTCCTTGGGGGACGCAATTGCAGCCCTCTCCCCACTGCTGCTCCTCAGCGACTGCCGCAGCCTGTCCAGCCTCGCTGTCGAGGGCGGCAGGGTTAAAGATGTAGCCTCGTGTGAGCACCGGGCCTGCAGCCGGACTAGGGCTGCCCGCAACACCCGTGTGCAGCGGCTGCTCCTCACGGCAATCAGCTGCGGCACGCTGCGGCGAGGCCACGGGGCAGCCTGCACTGTGAGGCAGGCCTCGTGCTCCGCCTCACACCGCACTGCCCTCGCACTCCCTCTCGCACCGCACTGCCCTCGCACCGCACTGCCCTCACGCTCCCCCTCACACCGCTCCGCCCTCACGCTCCCCCTCGCACCGCCCTCACACCGCACTGCCCTCGCGCTCCCCCTTGCACTGCACCGCACTGCCCTCGCACTGCACTGCCCTCGCGCTCCCCCTTGCACTGCACCGCACCGCCCTCGCACTGCACTGCCCTTGTGCTCCCCCT
>JAUBNY010000589.1:2255395-2266806 GCA_032275445.1 Crypturellus soui
AAGCAAGCAGCACTGCAAAGACCTAGCAAAGTACCCCACCAAAGCAGTTGCAATGTTAGGTGTGCAGAGAGAGAAGTGAGAGCAGAAGGGGTATTTAAAAAAATATATATCTATATATATATCTATATATATATATATATAGATATATATATATATATATTCTCTCTCTCTATATATATATATTTTGCTTTAACTTTGCTTAAAAAGTTTAAGTTATTTTGCTCTCATAAACTTTATCTTAAGATGAAAAAAATCTTTTATTCTCAAGCCATGATTATACTCAGGAATTATATAGTACTTGCAGGCAGAAAATTGAAATTGAACTGGATCATATTGTTTTTTAAAATTTCTGTACTGATCAAGTAGACTTTTGAAATAGTCATACTTTAATTTCTTTCTAGCCACTGTTTTATCTGGAAAATTATTCCAAAGCCAGCTCCTTTCACAGAAAAGCTGGAAAAAGTCTTACCTGAAAAGATTTTTTTCCTATTGTATTAGCTTTATAGATATTGCATTATTGAATTGTTATATAAACACAAATTATAAGATATATACATTAAATTGAATATTAAATGGTATCAAATAATCACATACTTTATTCTTTCTGAGAAGGGGGAAAAGGATTTCAAAGCATTTTGAAAAGGTTGCTATCGTGCCTCTCAACTTACGAAGCAGCAGTCAAAGAGCTGAAGCAGCGTATTCACCCAGCAGAGGCTCAGACTTAAATTCAAGTCCAATTCCTCAGCCTAATACTTTACGCATTAAACTCTTTACCTGCAGGGCTAGCCTTATTTTAAGTCTTTCCATAAAGTATCACTTACTGCATAAAATACGACGCAGGGCATGACTGTACCGCCTGCTGCAACACGCATACAAGACGCACCTAAGTCTAAGAGCTATAGGGAAGCTTCAGCTCTCATTCAATGCTGCTGACATTACATGCAGTAAAACTGATCTTTTCCTCTGATAGGAACTGGAGATCAAGGCAATTATAGCAGCATTTTAACAGACAGGGAGAGCAGTGTCTCCCCTTCTGCATCACAAATGTGGCAAGGAGGGCCCAGCCAGCACTGCTAGATGCCTTGAGCGCCTGGCATGCCACACGGCTCTGCCAGCTCCCAGCACTGTGAGCCACTCCAGCCTTCCCAAACTCACCCTTCTAGCTGAGGAAAGAGCTCTGGACACCTCCCTCCCCTCCCCCCAACAGCATTTTGCTAGGGCCACAAAAAAAACACGGGGGGGGGGGGGGGAAAACACACTGGGTATTTGCAGAAGCTATTTCCCTGTGCAGTTTTACAACAGTAAAAAGAAAATAATCCTTCTAAAAATATTTAGGTAACTAATTATTTCTACTATTAGAGCTATATCATACTTTACTACTTTGTCTTACGGCAACAAGGGTTGAAAATTCTATTTAAACAGGTGAATTTTAACTTTTGGACATATTCAATAATCTTGTGTGTGACAGATAGAAAATTAAACTTACTGGAAAGTGGTTTTTGTTGTTGCTGCTGCTTTTTACTTTGTTTTTGGAAGTTTGACTGTGACACCCCAGTCACTAGACACAGGTTTCCTTTAAAAGTTTAATGCATTTTTATCTCTAATCATGAAGAAGCTAAAATTTTAAATTTGAGCTAAGTTTCTCTATTTTCTTTATCTCATTAATCTGCAATTCTATAGCAAAATGGGGTTTTTTGCTGTACCTTCAAGTTCAGCATTTCAAGTGGCCATTTTACATCAAAGCTTTAGAAATAAGCTTGGTGGTTAAACTCCTCTATTATATATGCTTCATACTACTGGACTTTAGAGTTTGCTTGCTATTTTATCCTCCCACTTAGTGAAAACACAGAAAAGATGCCCGAATTTCATATGTTCAGTATTTTCACATCAGCTGTCCTGTGTTGACTCACCTCTAAAAAGCACGTGTTGATATTCCTTTTCTATCTTGCTATTGTAAAGGAGAAGGATGAGATTAAATGACTCAAGTCTTCTTCTGAAGTGTGTGTGTGTGTGTGTGTGTGTGTGTATGTGTGTATATATATATAAATCTTGGTTTTAATACTTTCTGCTCAAAATATTAAGAGTCATGTCAGCATTTAAAACGTATTCAAATAACGCTCCTGTCATTATTCTAGATATATATTTTGGCAAATTTAGACTTTTGCAGTGAAGCAGAAGTTTTTACAGGCAATTTTTCAACTGCTTCAATGAGTGGCGAGAGATTCTTGATCACTATATTACTCACATGAAGTAGTCTGGTAGTTGACTTGTGGATGAAGGAGGATCCATGGAGGCAGTGCAAGTTTCTTTAACTCCTATAGAAAAGCAGAAGTTTGACATACATGATAAACTGTTTCAGGATATCCATGAAACAGAGTTTATTACAGCCAAACAATGCCAATCCGATGGGCCTGCACAAATCCTTTAGAGTTTTAGTCACACATGGATTTACTGAGAATAAGCTCTACAATTTAGTAATACAGCTCACACGGGTTTAAAGGCAAGGCACAACTACTGTAGTCTGCAGGGAACACATGATTAATGCAAGGTCCCTATTTCTTGCTCCAAGACCTGATGTGGCACCTGCACAGCAATTCAAGATGTGCAGCAGATGTAGCTACACAATTTCACATAGCTCAATATCAATCCCAACATTCAGGTACCAGAAGGCTGCAACAAGTAGGGTAAGAAGCTGAAGTCCTTTCCAGGCCACGTTTTTCCTCCCCTCACAGTTACAGATATGCAAAATTTTATTTAATTTTGGCACTCTTCCAGCAGGGAACACTCTATAGAAGTGACTGTCATTCGGGCTGCAATCACACGTAACAAAGATTTGCTCCACATGAATCCAGCAATACTGGATTCAATGCAGTTTTTTGCACTTTGGATTGGCATTATGAAAGCAGAGTACACTTATGCCCCAACTCTTCCGTTTCAACCACTGTTCTGCCACTGTTTAAACACAGTATTTCTGCTAAAGCTCAAGCTTAGAGATCAGTAACAAAGCTATTTGAGCCTCATATGTTGAGGAAAGTAAGAATCTATCATGCTGTGTTCTACTTGATTCTTTTGCTTTTAACATTAAATGTGTTATGTGGTATAAAAGGTAGAAGAGAGAAAAAAATTCTGAGAGAGAAATGCAAATAGCAGTACAATGGTTTGCTATACATATATACAGTAGAACTTAAGTGCATATGGTTTTGCTGTAAATATTTCATTTCCAGAAGCTTGAGTAGGATTTCTTTGAATGACTCCGTACACCGAGGAACTTCAGTTCAAGCACCAACCTGAAGCATAAGATCAATTCCCCACTGCTTTGGTCATGCAGAATTTTGTTAGCAGTCTCTGGAGAAAAAGTTTTCATGCTTTTAAATTCAGCACGAGTACTTTTCAAGACCATCTGCAAGCACAGCAGTATTTCAGAGAGGCAGCCGAGACTCTAAATAAGCCCAGGGATTGGAGTAGGTAAGGGCCCCAGATGAGTTCCGAGTTGTTAGCCAAGCCTCTACAACACAATGCACGGATTGAATGAATTGATCTTTTCCCTATGATTTTTTTTTTAAATAGATTCCATTTAGCTTTGCAGGGGTGTTAAGAGTTTTTAAACTTTTAACTTTTTTTTTTTTTTTAATAAAGAGTTTTAGTAGCCAAAAGGGAGATAAGTTTATAGTCCTCTAAACCAAAACTGTAGTAAACCATTTGCCAGCTTACATCCTAAAAGCAGGATAACACAAACATTCACATGTGGCAAAATGTTTGCATCTATTCCATCTGCTTCAATAAACAGTAACAAAATAAATAAACTTTTAATCATGTAATTCGAGGATGCAGGATTTAAAACTTGCTGATTTAAAAAACAGTAAGTTTCCATGAGCTACCAGTTTAATGGAAATCAAGGGGAAAAAAAAAAAATCCATGACTTGTGTTTTTCTAGTAGCTAGCCCTCCCTTTTAGTCAATTACTAATAGCAACCCATTAGTATTTCTTTGTTCTTGCTCTGTAGTATGGAGTAAGAATTTATAAAAGCGAGTCTAATTTTAGCAAAGCTTACAGAAGAACAGGATCAGATTAAATATAAATAAAATATAGCTATAATGCAATACAATGACAGATGAACAATTGTTTTCTAACTCTTCACTATAAATAATGGTAAGCAACTTAATTCCTGTTTCCAGACCCTGTTTTCACCTATCGAGTTATAAGGGTTACCCACATAGGTAGAAAAGGCAGCACATCAATACCTTCACTTGACTCCAAACTGGAGGAGCTTTTCAGCTTGGCAGTTTCCTCTTTCACAAGGTCTTTCTCCTTTTTGTCCACATCCGCAAGATCACGCTTTTTGCTTTGGTTGTTCCCCTTATGCTTTTTTGCTTTCTTTTTGGATTTTTTGTGCAATGCCAAATGCTTCTCATCTGTGGACTTTGTGCACTCTAACTGAACTTCAGTGGATGCTGTTATTTCCAGAGGAGTCCTAGAGGTATATTTTTCTTGCTGGTCCTCATAGATGCTGCTGCTGTTGTGACTAAAGCTGTCTACAGGCAGATCTTGAGTCCCCCGGCCTTCAGGAGTGCTGGGGGAGTTGGAGTTGACAGTCTGCGGAGGGTTGGAGCCAGGCAGGTGAGTGGAAGGAAATGGAAGAGAAGCAGGAGTGGCAGTAGCTGTAGGGGGAGGCAGCAGCAGGGGGACTGCAGCAGCCTTCTCACAGGAGGCAGGAGGCAAGTGACTATTGAAAGTTGGCTGCACCCGATTGGTGAGGTGAGATATCCGGGGTTTTTTATTCATTAGCGGATCAATGAAGTCAGAATCCAAAAGCCTTTTCTGGAAAAGAGCAACATTAGTTTTGCTCCACTGCTGAAAGGTACCTTTTCAAACAGGTAGTTATGGAAAACATCTCTCAAAATAACCAGCAGAAAAATTATTGCAGCTAGTATATGCCTTAGTTCATATATAATTCTTAGCTTCTTATGATCTGGCAAGTTCTTCTTCAGATCTACAGCTAAGGCTTTTGAAAGAAAGATGCTCCACTGAGATGCTCTATCAAAGCCTTTACACTAAAAATAAGGTCAGCTCAGTATTGTTTAAGGTATCAATTTCGGTACAGATATATCTGGCAAGGGCAAATCTTTGCTGCCACAAAATGATGTTATTTATTAAAGCAGTTTTAAGTAGCATGTGACACTGTAGTTACCAGAACATGTAAAATGCAAAGTAGATGGAAAGTAGGTTAAAAAACACACACACAGGTTTTTACAGCTGTGGTTCTAGCTTTTCTCCATCTGAAAAGATAGTTTGTGCTTGTTTAACAAGCATATACTGCTTATGTTGATGTACAAAGCAGTAGCTCTGTCCACAAGTGACAGGCACAGCTTTATAGTACTCAGCTGAAATAATTCCAAATTCTGTTTATCTGAAAGGAGATGTGAGGAGGTCCATGGGTCTTGCATTATTTCATTGTCTCTGACGAGCAGCAAATTAGCAAGAAGTAGGAATGTGACACCCCCCCACCACCACCACTTTTTAAGAAACAGAAATACCTTAAGGGCAAGATATTTTTGGTAGTTACAAGTTCATTATTCCACACAGACAAGCTTGTGTTGTTCACTACCTTCACATTTCAACTACATTTACTGAACCGCAGTTTTAGTCACATGATTCTAAATGAATCTAAACTTCCTAAATGAAGGTTTTCAGGTTTCTTTTAAAGAGTCTATTGCCCTGCTTTATTGATAGGAAAAGAGGACAAAAGTCTTAAATCCAAAAAGCTCGACTCATGCCTTAACACCTAGGCTACACTGAATCATAAATAATATCTACAGAAAAAGAAATACTACACCAGTACCTCGAAGGAACAGAATACTGTTTATTCTGAGCTTCTCCGAATTTTGCATTTAAACTGGGTAAAAGTAGCACGAGAATGACTGTGTACATTTGACATATTAAAAAAAAAATATAGCAAAGAACCTGGAACATATATAATGGCAATAATACATATCACTTTTCTTTAGAAGAGCTCCCTATACACAGGGATAAACAAGTTATTTGGCAATACAAAACAATTTTAAGCATTTAACCAAAGAGCAAATGATGGTGTAACAATAATGGGTAACTAAGAAGTTAAGCTTCTACAGGTGAATTTTCCTTCAATACGGTCAACCTACTATTGATAAGTTATGTTCTAGGTGGATGTGTTGGCTGTTCAGACATTATGTGGTTGGTCACTTAGAAGTTATACATTTATTTACAAAACACTGCATACATAGGAATCATTTTTTCCTGAAGATTTCAATCAATATTCTGAAATAGAACACTAAGGACATTGTCCTTAGCATATGCAACCATAAACTTTTAAAGTCCTCCACAGTGCAACCATTTTTAAATGGCAACCATCCAATTGGAAATAAATGCTTCCATATTTCATATATTAAAGACTGCCTCACGACTGCCTCATCTTGCAGCTTTTACACCAACGTTAAAGTACGCTAAATCATAATACGCTAAGTAATATTAGAAAAGCCACAAATTAAATACCTGGGAAGGAGAAGTTGATGCAGCATCTTTATTAGAAGTTACTGGAGATTCCATATGACTGCTGCTGGTGGCATTCTGAGATGAATTTACTTTTCTGTAAGGATTACCCACATTTCAGGTTACAAGGCAAAAATGTCTGTGTCAATTTTTTTCATTATTTGGGAAAACATACACTCAATTTCCAGCAGACATGTTTAAAAGATTGCTACTTTCCTTCTCCTGAAAAGGGAACTTACCTAGTAAGTATCAACTCCAAAGACTGCTTATCTATTTCATTGTATCCAGGCCAGTCCTTCTGAATCTCTTTAAATACATAATCCTTCAGAATGTAAGAGTTATCCTTGGGATTCAAGTTGGCTACCTACAGGCAGACATTTCAAAAGCAAAATATATTTATTATACTTAAATATGTTTCTACGCTCAATAAGCTACAGCAGTAAGATTAATACTGGAGAGCTAAATATAAGCTGAAAACAGACACAAGCAATAACTTTCCAATTTTGGACTGCTTTTTAATCAAGGTAGTTCTCATCTAATAGGCACTGATTTTCAAAACATGGTAAATTCTGGATCTAAACATTTAACTGAATCCAAAATTACCCTAACTGAAATCTATTCATGAAAAAGCTCTGAACCACATAACTGTATTTTCTCATTTTTAACCCAGCATTAAGATTCAAGACAAACTATACCAAAATTTTTCAGTTTTCAGTGCACTAATTATGTTGAGATGCTTGAGTACATACTTCCAAATACAAAATCCATTTGGTTTAATTTCTACAGGATGCCTCTTGTTCTTTTGTTTCATTGAGGTATCCTGGGTAAACATGATACTCTTCTATTGAGCGTTTCCAGAATACAAGCTATTTTTGGAACAACGTATGCTTTCTACCATCATACTAATTGCTGTACTACAAGCAACAGCAGTTTTATTTGTCATCATTTGTTTCAATAAAGAAGTGCTTCTTTTCTGAAGTGACAGTCATGTAGTTTAATTCATGCAACGCACGAGGTGCCACAAAAGACTTTCACTAGGAAGATACTTAACTAGCACTAAGCTACTACTTCTGGTATAAAGATGACATCCCACTCAGTTTTAAGCCATATCAAAGATTTACTGATGAAAGAAGTAACTCTATTCACATATCTAACAAACTATGTTTTGAACACTAAATTTAGTGCTAAAACAGTTCAATCTATTCAGAGTTTCGGAGAAAACCTGGGAGTAAAACAGTCCCTGGCTGTTTATCCCAGACAAAATGCTAGATTACTCTTCGACGCAAAACCACTGCTTCATGTAGCTTAGACTATTTACCCTCCTCCAAAATATTTACTCAAAATATAAATGCTGGTGCTCAAAGGACGATTTAAATGTCTGCTAGCCTCCATATGATTATCATTCTAACACAGATGAGAGAGGATTTGAATGTCACTTGCAGACCACTAATACATTCAAATGAACTTCTCCCTCTATAAAGTCAGCACAAGAAATATAAAGCATTAACTAAGCAATTCAGAGTCCAAATTAGTCCCTGTCCAAAGTAACAGGGAGAGGGGGAAAAAGGGAAGTAGTTTTTCTTTTTGCACCTTTCTTTTCTTCCCTTGCTTCATGCAAATGTCTCAAACTGCAAGTCAAAGCTGATCAGGAAAAACTTAAATGAGAAGAGTATCATAAGGTGTTTACCATTTTCTAGCTTAAATACAGGAGCAACATACCTCAATGTTACCATCAGAAGAACAGCAGGAGGAGAAAAAGCTGGCAAGAACTCAGCAGTCTCACCTGTTGAAGGATAGCTGCAAGGGAGTTCTTGTCCTTCTGGTTAACACCATCTCTCTGCAAGCGAGCAAGCAACTCCGGTTTCTTGTAGGTCTTCAGTGCGAGCAGGTGAATCACCCTGTCCCTGTACGGTCGCTGAGAAACAGTGTTATTCATGTGCGTCTTCCGTATTGTATTGGCTGGGTTCATGGGCATCGATCGCTTCCTCTCAGGCACAGCATCTGGAATGCTTTGTGGTGCTTTTCTTATCTGAACTCTTTTTCCTAATAAGAGAGTAAGACACGACACATGAGCAGTTAGGAAAAAAAAAAAAGGAAGGTAAAGAAATTACTAAACCAGATGAATGGTAAAAGCCATATTTATTAAGCATTTTAAGATAAAGATCTATTAACATACTGAGGTAGTACATTAACCAGCAAGTATTCTCTCTCTCTTTATATATATATATATAAAATCAAATGAGCAATATTTGTAGGAAGATTTACTCCTATCTAAACTATCTTCATATATTCTTATATATTCTTCATATATATGAAGATATAATCACATTCTCATTATCTTTATATAGATGCTTTGCTTATTTTTTTCCTCCCCTCAGTTTAGGGGCTCAGATCCTAAAAATGCAAACATCAGGCAAGCTTTTTTTTTTTTCTCCTTTCTTAAAAAGTACTCTAAAGTATCAAGAGCAGCTCTTCTATTTAATTAAAAAGATCCCCATTGATGTCTGTAGAGCCTAAGTCTATAAAAACAATTGCATCCCAACTTAAAAACAAAACAAAAAAGCTACCAATACTTGGTATTATTCACTGGAGTTGCAGTTTGCGTCACATTGCAAACTAAAGTGTTCACCTCTACTACTTGATCTATCTATCAATTCATAAAAAAAAATATCAATTCCTGGCCCCAAGTTTAGGGAAGGTCCAAAACAAAGTCCGTAGAACATTTTCATTCAGACTATAAAAAGCCCTGTCCCTCAACTGAAGAAACAACTCAGCTCTGTAAACAACACAACAAATAACATCTACCCTAAATTAGAATTTTCTGGAAACAGTCACAACTTCCCCACATTGCTAGCTGTTTCCAATGGCACTTACTATAGCACAGAACAATTTTAACAAAGAATTAAAGAAAATGATTGTAGTGAAAATTACTTGCACTCTAACAGAAGAGGTGATACAAACTAGGGATTTTTTCAAACTAGCAACTGATAGGTTTTACATATGACCAGCTAATGACTGAAGCTGTATCTCTATCAGAGACTTGAAATTTAGCAATTTTCTACAGTAATGGAGCTGTATTTTTATTGGTATTATCAGGAACAGTAAAAAGTTGTTTCATTGTCCAGCGTAGGTCAAACCTTTATAACCTTTCTTAGTATTGGGCATGTTCCCTGGACCTTGCCCTTCAAGTTTTAAATAACTTAATCATGTAAACATACACAGTTAGATTTTTAGCAGAGCATGAACTTATCAGTTGTTTAACTGAATGAAATACAAATATTTTGACAAGTTAAATTCTATTTAGACACACATATACCTGGTATGGTAGATAAGAAAGGGTTTGAATACTACTTATACTAACACGTCTTAAATCACTTTAGAAAAGTTAGCTTCCAACATAACCAAACCTTACACGTAGTTAACTCTGGTCCCTAATTTACACTGCATTAGAAGTATTACAATGTTTAATTAACCCTCACACACCCTAACAGCAACTGAAGCTCTGATACCAGGCAGGTCTATCTATGCCAGTCCAAAGCAAAGCCCTAGAACACCGCATAGTGTTACTGCCCCTGTCTAAACTCTATTCAGTATATTCACTTAAGCTCTATTTAAACAACCACTGAGAATTATGTAATGATTTACATGTAAAATAGGACCGAAAACTGACTACGTCATCTCAAGTTTTAAAATGAAGTGATACATGTTAAACTGCTATTAAAGACATGTTCTAGTAACACAAGGGAAAGATCTGATTTCACATCCTAACATTAACAAATGCCTTGTCCACAAACATTTAGTTTTGTATTCCAGAAAGCCAAGAAGGTGCTTGCTTAAAACGTCTTGCAGTAAGACAAGGCATATTGAGCAAGCGTTGCAACATCGCTGGCATGAATGTTCACGTTGGCCGAGGCTCGATAGTTAAAGCTCTAAGGGAAAACCTGCTGCGTTACAGAGCTTAACGAACTCAGGAGTCCAGAGTACAGCAAAAATGGCAAAGGACTCGCCCAACTGTGGGACAGGCAGCATGACATGCCTTCCATCAGGTCACCTTTGGTTTTGCCCAAAAGGACAAAAACTGTCTCGCCTTCCGCAAGTCAGGGTGGTGTCTCCTGCATGGCTCAGTCCTGCAGAGTCCTCCTCTTGGGCCTATTTCCAATGACTTGAGACTCTCCAGGGAGTAGTATATAGAACAATTCAGTAATAGAATCACCTGAACACTTGGCTTGGCAGAAAGCTAAGCCAAGCTAACTAACTCTTCATAAAGGACTGCAACATTACTTAACATCTTTATTAAAAAAAATCCAATGGTCTCAAAATAACAGTTGCTCATTGATAAACACCAAGCTGTTGTTAGAAACCAGCCTTGTTGAATAAATTCTAATTAGACATGAACATGGGTAAAAAAAGGAAGTTTTTCCTCCAACTAGTATGCTTACAAAGTTGTATGAGAGAATTTCCCAATTTTATTTACTTATTTATTTATTAAGGTTACAGGTTAAGGTAATGTTTCGTGTAGTATTTAGGTATTCAGAAGAATTGTTACAACAGCATTATCTTTTAAAGAGAATTTAAGTGTATGGGAAATTACAAACTCTTATAAATGGACAAGATTTTCCAATAGCCAGGCAATATGGGAAAAAGGAAGAACAGACTGCCAGACTTTTAGGGGGAAAAAAAGGCGAATATCTGAATGGAGCAACAGAACACTAGATCTACAATGCGAAGGTGGGCTACCTAAACTTGAGATCTTTGTGTCCCAACAATAGACTGACAAAATTACTCAACAAAAACAAAAGAACAACAACAAAAAAAAAAAAAAAAAACCAGTCATCTATTAGAAAATTAAACACAAACATACCTACAAATGGTCCTCCAGGTTTAAT
>JAUBNY010000589.1:2266906-2282198 GCA_032275445.1 Crypturellus soui
TCTTGCTGGTCCTCATAGATGCTGCTGCTGTTGTGACTAAAGCTGTCTACAGGCAGATCTTGAGTCCCCCGGCCTTCGGGAGTGCTGGGGGAGTTGGAGTTGACAGTCTGCGGAGGGTTGGAGGCGGGCAGGTGAGTGGAGGGAAGCGGAGGAGGAGCAGGAGTGGCAGCGGCTGCAGGGGGCGGCGGCGGCGGGGGAGCTGCAGCAGCCTTCTCGCTGGAGGCAGGAGGAAGGTGACCGTTGAACGTCGGCTGGACCCGATTGGTGAGGTGAGATATCCGGGGCTTTTTATTCATTAGCGGATCGATGAAGTCAGAATCCAGAAGCCGTTTCTGGAAAAAAGCAATGTTAGTCTCGCTCCGCTGCTGAAAGGTACCTTTCCAAAAAGGTCGTTATGGAAAACATCTCTCCAAAAATAACCAGCAGAAGAATTACTGCAGTAAGTATATGCCTTATTTCGTATACAGTTCTTAGCTTTTTACTATCTGGCAAGTTCTTCAGATCTACAGCTAAGGCTTTTGCAAGAAAGACGTTCCATCGAGATGCTATAACAAAGCCTTTACACTAAAAATAAGGTCAGCTCAGTATTATTTAAGGTATCAATTTCTGAACAGATATATCTGGCAAGGGTAAACCTTTGCTGCCACAAAATGATGTTCTTTATTAAAGTAGTTCTAAGTAGCATGTGACACTGTGTAGTTATCAGAACATGTAAAGTGCAAAGCAGATGGAAAGTAGGTAAAAAAGCCAGGTTTTGCTACAGCTGTGGTTCTAGCTTTCCTCCATCTGAAAAGCTAATTTGTGGTTGTTTAACAAGCCTATACTGCTTATGTTGGTGTACAAAGCAGTAGCTCTGCCCACAAGTGCCAGGCACAGCTTTATGCTACTCAGCTGAAATAATTCCAGATTCTTCTGTTTAACTGAAAGATGATGTGAAGAGGTCCATGGGTCTTGCACCATTACACTGTCTGACAGACAGCAAATCAGCAAGAAGCAGGAATGTGACACTCCCTCCCCAGTTTTTAAAAACAGAAATTCCTTAAGGGTAAGATTTTTGGTACTTACTAGTCATCATTCTACGCAGACAAGCTCGTGTCGTCCACTACCTTCACATTTCAACTACATTTACTGAACCACAGTTTTAGTCACATGATTCTAAATGAATCTACATTTTCTAAATGAAGGTTTTCAGGCTTCTTTTAAAAAGTCTGTATTGCCCTGCTTTATTAATAGGAAAAGAGGACATAAGTCTTAAATCCAGAAAGCTTGACTTGGATACCTTAACACCTAGACTACACTGAATCATAAATACTACCTACAGAAAAAGAAATACTACACTAGTATCCCAAAGGAGCAGAATGCTTCTCTCATTTGCTGCTTATTCTGGCCTTCTCTGAATTTTACATTTAAATTGGTGTAGAAGTAGCACAAGAATAATTATGCATATTTGGCATATTGAAACATATAGCAAAGAACTTGGTACACATGTAATGGCAATAATACATATTTCTTTTCTATAGAAGAGCTCCCTATACCCAGACAAAAACAAGTTTATTTGGCACTGGAAAACAATTTTAAGTGTACTTCTAGGAAGAATATTTAAGCATTCTTCTTCTACAGATGAATTTAAGCTTCAGTAAGGTGAACGTACTATGCAAAGCTACATTCTAGATTGACATGTTGGCCATTCAGACACTGTGGTTGGTCACTCCTAGAACCTATACATTCATTTACAAAACACTGCCAACACAGGAATCTTTTTCTGAAGATTTCAATCAATATTCTGAAACAGAACACTAACGACATTGTCCTTAGCCTGTGTGACCATAAGCTTTTAAAGTCTTCCACAGTGCAACCATTTTTAAATAGTAGCCATCCAACTGGAAATAAATGCTTCCATATTTCATATACTCAAGACTGCCTCATGACTGCCTCACCTTGCAGTTTTTACACCAATATTGAAGTGTGCTAAATCATAATACACTAAGTAATGTTAGAAAAGCCACAAATTAAATACCTGGGAAGGAGAAGTTGATGCAGCATCTTTATTAGAAGTTACTGGAGATTCCATATGACTGCTGCTGGTGGCATTCTGAGATGAATTTACTTTTCTGTAAGGATTACCCACATTTCAGGTTACAAGGCAAAATTTCTGTGTCAATTTTTTTTTTATTATTTGGGAAGACATGCACTCAATTTCCAGCAGACATGTTGAAAAGATTGCTACTTTCCTTGCTCTGAAAAGGGAACTTACCTAGCAAGTATTAACTCCAATGACTGCTTATCTATTTCATTGTATCCAGGCCAGTCCTTCTGAATCTCTTTAAACACATAATCCTTCAGAGTGTAAGAGTTATCCTTGGGATTCAAGTTGGCTACCTACAGGCAGACATTTGAAAAGCAAAGTATATTATACTTAAAGACATTTCTATGCTCATAAGCTACAACAGTAAGATTAATACTGGAGGGCTAAATAAGCTGAAAACAGAAGCAAGCAATAGCTTTCCAGTTTTGGATTGTTTTTAATCAAGGTAGTTCTCATCTAATAGGCACCCATTTTCAAAACACGGTAAATTCTGGATCTAAACATTTAACTGAATCCAAAATTACCTTAGGTGAAATCTATTCATGAAAAAGCTCTGAACCACATAACTCGTCTTTAACCCAGCATTAAGAAGCAAAACAAACTATGCTGAAATTTTTCAGTTTTCATTGTGCTGATTACATTGAGATGCTCGAGTACATACTTCCAAATACAAAATCCATTTGGTTTAATTTCTGCAGGATGCCTCTTGCTCTTTTGTTTCATACAGGTATCCTGGGTAAACATGATACTCTTCTATCATAAATGATTCCGGAGTACAAGGTATTCCTGGAATAATGTACACTTTGCATCATTTTACTAATGGCTGTACTACAAGCAACAGCAGCTTTATTTGTCATCATTTGTTTCAATAAATAAGTGCTTCCTTTCTGAAGTGACTGAGTCATGTAGTTTAGTTCATGAAATGCACAAGGTGCCAAAAGAAACTATCTTCCTAGTGAACATCCTAAGTGATTACTTAACTAGCACAAAGCTACTATTTCTAGTATAAAGACAACATCCTATGCATTTTTAAGCCATGTCAAAGATTTACTGATGAAAGAAGTAACTCCATTCACATATCTAACAAACCATGTTTTGAATGCAAAATTTAGTGCTATAGCAGTTCAGAACTGTTCAGAGTTTTGGAGAAAACCTAGGAATAAAACAGTTCCTGTCTGTTTATCCCTGGGAAAGTGCCAGATCACTTTTCAATACAAAATCACTGCTTTGTGTAGCTTTGACTATCTACCCTTCTCAAAATATTTACTGAAAATGTAAATGCAGGTGCTCAAAGGAGGATTTCAGTGTCTGCTAGCCTCCATATGATTATCATTCTAACACAGAGAGGATTTGAATGTCACTTACAGGCCATTAATACATTCAAATGAAATACCTATCCATTTGATCAAGAAACTTCTCTAATCAGCACAAGAAATATAAAGCATTACCTAAGCAACTCAGAAAAAGTTTGGCCATCCACTTAGTCCAAAATAACAGGGAGAAGGGTTTTTTTTTTTTTTTTTGCCTTTCTTTTCTTCCTTTGCTTTATGCAAATGCCTCAAACTGCAAGTCAAAGTTGATCAGGAAAAACTTAAATGAGAAGAGTATCATAAGATGTTTACCATTTTCTAGCTTAAATACAGGAGCAACGTACCTCAACATTACCATCAGAAGAACAGTAGGAGGAGAAAAAGCTGGCAAGAGATCAGTGGTCTCACCTGTTGAAGGATAGCTGCAAGGGAGTTCTTGTCCTTCTGGTTAACACCATCTCTCTGCAAGCGAGCGAGCAACTCTGGTTTCTTATAGGTCTTCAGTGCAAGCAAGTGAATCACCCTGTCCCTGTACGGTCGCTGAGAAATGGTGTTATTCATGTGTGTCTTCCGTATCGTGTTGGCTGGGTTCATGGGTGTCGATCGCTTCCTCTCAGGCACAGCATCTGGAATGCTTTGTGGTGCTTTTCTTATCTGAACTCTTTTTCCTAAAAGGAGAGTAGGAAGAGACATGAGTGGTCAGAAAAAGACAAGGAAGGTAATGTTAAAGAAATTACTAAGCCAGATGACTGAAAAAAGCCATGTTTATTCTGCGTTTTAAGCTCAAGATCTATTAACATACTGAGGTAATACAAATGCATTAACTAGCAAGTAATCTATCTATCTATCTACATATATATAAAAAAATCAAATGAACAATATTTATAGGAAGATGTACTTCTATCTATACTATCTTCATATATGCTTATATATTCTTCAGGTATATGTATATGAAGAATATATATCTCATATATTCTCACTGTCTTCATGTAGATACTTTTGTTGTTTTTTTCTCCCCTAAGTTTAGAGGTTTAGATCCTGAAAATTCAAACATCCGGCTACCCTGAGAAAAAGAGTACTCTAATTTAGTATCAAGGAGAGCTCTTCTATTTAATTAAAAAGATGCCCATTAACGTCTGTAGAGCCTAAGTCTATGAAAATAATTTCATCCCTGCTTAAAAATAAACAAAACAGAAAAAACTACCAACACTTGGTATTATTCACTGGAGTTACAGCTTGCTCCACATTGCAAACTAAAGTGTTCACCTCTACTACTTAATATACCCATGTACACGGCATCAAGTTTTTTTTGGAAATAATTCATTCAAAAATTTAACAATTCCTGGCTCTAAGTTTAGGGAAGTTCCAAAACAAAGTCCACAGAGCATTTTCATTCAGACTCTATAAAAAGCCCTGTCCCTCAGATGGAAGCACAACTCAGCTCTGTAAACAACAAATCCAAAACAAATAACGTCTAACTTAAATTAGAATTTTCTGGAAACTTCACCACATTGCTAGCTGTTTCCAATGGCACTTGCTATAGCACAGAACAAATTTAAAAAAAAGAATTAAAGAAATGATTGCAGTGAAAATTACTTGCACTCTTGACAGAAGAGGTGAGACAAACTAAGGATTTTTTCAAAGTAGCACTGATAGGTTTTATACATGCCCAGCTAATGAATGAACCTCTATCTCTATGAAAGAAATTTAGCAAATTTCTACAGTAATGGAGTTGTATTTGCATTGGTATTCCCAGCAACAGTAAAAAGTAGTTTCATTGTCCAGTGTATGTCAAATCTATATAACCTTTCTTAGTATTGGGCATGTTCCCTGGACCTTGCCCTTCTGGTTTTCAAGAACAAACTTAATCATGTAAACATACACAGGTTACATTTTTAGCACAGCATGAACTTGTCAGTTGTTTAACAGAATTAATTACAAATATTTTGACAAGTTAAATTCTGTTTAGACACACATACACCTGGCATAGTAGATAAGAAAGGGTTTGAATACCACTTACACTGACACGTCTTAAATCGATTCAGAAAAGTGAGCTTCCAACATAACCAAACCACAGTTAACACTGGTCCCTAATTTACACTGCATTAGAAGTATTACAATATTTAACTAACCCTCACACACCCTAACAGCAACTAGAACTGCCTGGTATCAGAGCTTCCTTTATGCCAGTCTGAAGCAAAGCCCCAGAATACCGTGTAGGATTACTGTCCCTGTCTAAACCCTATTCAGTATACTCACTTAAGCTCTATTTAAACAACCACTGAGAATTATGTAATGATTTACATGTAAAATAGGGCTGAAAACTGACCATCCCATCTCAAGTTTTAAAATAAGGTGGTAGACGTTAAAATGCTATCAAAGACATGTTCCAATAACACATGAAAATCTGATTTTGCATCCTAACTTTAACAAGTGCCTTGTCCCTTACGGCCAAGGCCACAAACATTTAGTTTTGTATTCCAGAAAGCCACAAAGGTGCTGGCTTAAAACGCTCCAGAGTAAGACAAGGCATATTGAGCAAGCATTGCAACATTGCTGGCGTGAAAGTTCATGTTGGCCAACACTCAGTTAAAGCTGTAAGGGAAAATCTGCTCTGCGTTACAGAGCTTAATGAACATAGGAGTCCAGAGTACAGCACAAACGGCAAGGACTCACCCAACTGTTGGGCAGGCAGCACGAGGTGCCTTCCATCAGGTCACCTTTGGTTTTGCCCGAGAGGACAGAAACTGTCTCACCTTTAATGTTTCGGCAAGTCAGGGTGTTGACTCCTGCAAGGCTTAGTCCTGCAGAGTCCTCCTCTTGGGCCTATTTCCAATGACTGGAGACTCCTCAGGGAGCACTACACAGAACAGCTCAGTAACAGAATCACCTGAACACTTGGCTTGGCAGAAAGCTAAGCCAAGCTAACTAACTCTTCAGAAAGGAGTTCAACATTACTTAACATCTTTATTAAAAAAAATCCAATGGTCTCAAAATAACAGTTGCTTATTGACAAACACCAAACTGTCTTGTTAAGTAAATTCTAATTAGCATAAACATTAACATGGGTGAAAAGCGAAGTTCTTCTCCAACTAGTATGCTTATGAAGTTGTATGAGAAGACTTCCCAATGATTTTTTTTAAGCTACAGGTTAAGGTATTGTTTCACGTAGTATTTAGGTATTCAGAAGAGTTGCTACAAAAGCATTAGGTTTTAAAGAGAATTTAAGTATACGGGAAGTTACAAACTCTTACCAATGGACAAAATTTTCCAACAGCCAATCAACAGGGGAATAAGAAAGAACAAACTGGCAGACTTTAGGGAAAAAGCTAGTATCTAAACAGAGCAACAGGAGACTAGATCTACAATGTGAAGGTAGCCTACCTAAACTTGAGATCTTTGACTGTTTCCCAACAATGGACAGAAGGAAGGAAGGCAGGCAGCCATCTATTAGAAAATTAAACACAAACATACCTACAAATGGTCCTCCAGGTTTAATAACCTTTGCACTTCGATTGCGTGATTCTTCTTCTGCTTGGGTCATGCGCTCTCGGGTCACCTGATAGGAATCATTTGTTGCACATACTGTAATTTTATCCTGTATAAATCCCAGGCAACTGAGTTGAGAGGCTCCTGAACTATAAGAACATGGAAAAAATATTTAAGGCCAGGTGCTATTTCAAGTTTAGGTGCATTAGAAACTTTAAAGCTCATCTTAACAAGCAAAGAGAAGAACTTAAAATTTTTGAAATTTAAACACGCAGCCAACACGTAAATAGATTTCAAATGTTTCAGAACCTCTTTAGATGAACATTGTACTGATTTTACCAGTCAACAAAACTACAGTTTTCTCATAAATATGTATGGCTACTTCACGATAGTGTTAGTACCTGTACCAAACTGATAACTACTGCAATAAAAATCAAGTCTGAACAGAAGTAGTTAGATCAGTATCCTAACTGTACGCACATTATGCCTTAAGGGCTTTTCAAATAAATGGTCAACTTTCATTAAAAGTAAACATTTGAAAGTCATATGCTTCCTCTGTTTGTCAAAAGTTAGTCTGTCTCCCTGTTAAATGCTAAAGTCCTTACAAAGTTGAAGGTTAAGTCAGTCACCCTGCAAAATGACATTTTTATGACTTTTTCCTTCTTAGTTTTCACAGTTTCTCTTAATTTTTTTTCTTCCCTCCAGAAAGGTTCTCTTTTCTCTTTATTTTGTACTTTTAATAGCACTGAAATGTGTTTATGATCCTCCCTCCACCACTGGAAAGAATTCAAGGGCAGATGCAGTATCTCTTGAATAGAGTCAACATAGGCACTAGATTTCAGGAGAAGTTTCTTAAAGGTCAATGAATACCTTGCATTCATACGAGCAGCAGAGATCAGCAGTGGTTCATGACTAGAATTGCTGACCAAACTCCCCAAAAGGTGAGGGTTTGTGTTTTACCGAGCTGGAGGGTGTTTTCTCCCCAGAATTTTGTGCTTTCATTTCCTCTGGGTCCCTTTTGCATGCGTTGTTATAACACAGCACGTGTCTAAGCTCAGCCAAGAGTGCAAGTCCAGCAGTCAAACAATGATTTGATTTAAACTGGTTCAAGTATTATAGCCACAACAAATCTGTTGTGCTGCATTTGCCATTACAACATCCAAATAACTCTGATGAGAGAAAGGATAACAGGTTTAGCTTTAGCTAATCTGAAGCATTTCTAACAACCCTAAAAATCTCTGGTTCACATTCCAAAGAGAAAGGTTCAGGAAGATTTGGCACCTAGTTTATCACCAGGCTATTTCTGAAAGTCAGAATGCTGGATCAAGCCAAGTCTTTATACTGCAGAGTGTTTAAAGAATTTAGAGTGATGATTTGTCTATATGGGGGCTATTGGGCATTATTTCTTGCCCTCAAATCACACTATTTATCCATTTACCCCAAACACTAATTCTACCCTTTGCCCAGTTCC
This sequence comes from Crypturellus soui, assembly GCA_032275445.1. Lineage (NCBI taxonomy): Eukaryota > Metazoa > Chordata > Aves > Tinamiformes > Tinamidae > Crypturellus > Crypturellus soui. Next base: position 2,275,263 of record JAUBNY010000589.1, read on the forward strand.
TTGAATACTGCTGTCTTAACACTTCATTCAAATTCAACATTTAAAAAAAAAAAAAAAAAACTAGCACTTAAGCACTGTACATCCCTCAGCTACACATGGCATGGTATCACTTCCAAGATTGCTGTGGCCAGACTCCAAGTGAATACGCAGGAGGAAAAGTGCCCCTAATGGAGACACATTTGTCTCCATGAGAGTGCCAGTGCTCAGTAAGGCCAATGCATCTCACACCTAAGTGAGGCAAAGACCAGAGAGGCTGTATAATCCACCCCCTCCTTGGGCTGGAGATTTTAAAGACTTGACTGGTCAAGACCTTGAAACGATTCTGTGAGCAGACCTGCCTTGAGCAGACAACTGGACTGGACAGCCTCCAGAAGTCTTTCCTGACCTAGCTGTTAATGATTCTATAAGCTTATAACACTACATAAGTCTTGCATCGTCCCTGCAAATGCTTAGAACAGAGGGTTGACTACAGAGGAACTCAAAAGTTAGTCTGAAGTAGATTTTGCAGTTGATTAGAAAAAAGTCACATTAAAACTACCTAGGCACTTTCTTCAGAGAATTAGAATGACTTTAATTTCATTTACAAAATGAATTCAGTTGAGTTTAACTGAAACAACTACTGCCCAAGCAAGAAAGTATGCACACAAGTCCAATGAAACACCTGAATCAGACTTGAGTACCCTTATACACATTAGGCTTGCCTACACATGGCAGCTTATGCCCTTTCTCTGAGAAGAAAGAGCCTCCTTGCACAATGGTTCTGGTGGAGGCCACAAATGTTTCCTAAAGGGCTTTTGCAAGTATTTCAGTGCACCAGCTCCTGCAGAGGGCTTTTGGGAGCACTTCCTCAGCCAGAGAGGAGGTAGGACCTTCTCTCTCTCTCTCCGCACGCGCTCTGGCTCCTTAGTTTGTGTCAACTTCAGCAGCTGTTTGACCCCTTTCACAGAGTTTAATCCCCAGTCCAAGAATGCCCTAGTCTGGCATGAAAGCATTCAGCTTTTGGCCACTTTATCAGTTAAATCAGTTCACAAAAAAAAAGCAGTACTATAGAAAAAGTGAGCTGAAACAAAAGAAGTAGAAAGATGACAAGGGTATTCAGAGACCTCCCCGCCTTAGGCAGTGGAGAGCTATTAAATCAGCTCATTTTCTTACTGCTCTCAAGATTCTCCATACAGAAAAATCCCTTTCAAGAATGAGGGTAGCAGCCCTCCTGTAACTGTGGACCTCAATAGCATCTTTCACAGATATGCATAGGACAGCTGTTTGCTATTAATTTCCCTGATTAATACATAAAACCTGACTGCAAATTTGCTACTAATCAAGTGGGTAGGGCAGTAGTTACACAGCACCCAACTCCATCTGCATTTGGGGTAAATATCATATTCCAGGAGCTGAAACACTCATTGTGAAAGCATGGTACTCTCTTGCCTAATAGGTAGACATTAACACTGTTCACTTTGTTTTGAATTCAAATGAATCAGGACAAGGCTCTGCTGTATTGCATTTGGGTTCTGAAACACGATAGTCATGCAATTATGGATGAGGTCCTTGATTTATGTGATTCTTGGAACAAGACAACTATCCATCATGGCCAGCATGCTGCCAGCTATAATCATATTTACATATGGTCATAGATCTGGTTTACCTTGGACAATGCTAAACTCCACATACTTTTAAAAATAGCACCAAGATGTGAGAAGGGATGAAAAACAAACAAACAAACAAACAAACAAGCAAACAACAAAAAAACAAAACCAAAAACCAACACAAGTATTTATAATTAGCAAAAAAAAAAAATCATGCTATTGCTAGGAATTAATTTTCTGCTGCAGCTCATAACTAAAAACATGCTTCTAGTAAGCCTTTCCACTACATGTTCAAAGCCACAGAATCTTCTCAAGTTTGCTATGAAAGAAAATGTTAAGCAAAACTTACCTTGAGACCATTTGCTGGATGCAGTCAAAGCTTCCCTGAGGATTATCTTTGCCAACATTTGACAAGTAGAAGTTAAAATTATGTACTTCATTTGGGAGATCAATTTTGGGAATTTTAACAAGCTAAAATGAGAGAAAAACTTTATGTAAAAATTTCCATCTATACTCCTTTGCTCTTAATAAATTAAAATTGGAAGTCTTCGTAAGATTTAATTTTAAAGTGACAAATTGCATATAGAAAACAGTTTTTACACGATTACAGTTATACCACCATAAAGTCTGCTTTGACATAATTTTCTGGCACTGCCTTACATTCTTAACCTTACTAGAAGAGCTGCAGTTGTTCCAGGTTTAATTCAGCAAAGCATTTCCTAAGGCAGAAAATAATCCTCTCAAACTTAGAATTAACATGTATATACACCTAACTTTAAATGCAAGTACCTGAGTATAATCAAGTGATCTGAAGTTCAACTGACAAGAGAGACTACAGCAATTCACACAGAACCTATACGATACTTCCTTGACCTAATAAAGGTCATGCAGGATTCACTTATAGGAAAAATAAGAAAATAGGAATGAAAGAAAAAAATAAATAAATAAATAAATAAAAACTATAACCATGTTACAAGACTAAAACTTATTAGACTACAAGTGATGAATTTCAACTCCAACAAACAATAAAATACTTTGTCCTACACAAATCATTTGTTCTGGAGGTGAGCAAGAGTGAATCGTATAGAGTTTTTGGTACATTTAGTCAGATGTAACAGAAGTTGCTTTCCTTGGTAGCATAGATCATTTAGTTGAGGGTACACTGTATTCTACTAGAGCTTGGACAATTCAATTGGACAATGCATAAAGGATTAGGGGGATATTTATCGCTATGCTTATGACTTCAGAAGATGCACAGCAACTGATCTGATGACCAAAAATCAACCCTTTCATCTTGAATTTCAACCATCAGGTTATTTGTTACTTCTACAGAGCAAGGAAGAGGCAACAGTGTAGGCTTCTGACTAGATCTAGAGTATGAACAAAATTCTTAATCATTCTAGATTGATATGAAGTTGTCTGTTTTATTACAAAACTATTATTGCATCTGTAATGAAGCAATTCCATCCATAAAGATGGAGAGGGTCTTTTTAAAAAGTTCCGGAACCCAGAAAGTCATAATTTTTGAAGAATTCTAATAAAACAAGGGCATAGGGGGAGAAAAGGGATGTTGATGTGGTGTTTCTTGCCAAGGGTTTCTGAATCCAGTATAATGAGGGATCCATCAACAGCTATCAGAGCACTGAAAAAAGATCTGTTCAGAGCATCCACAGAGTCAAAGCTCTGTCCCTCAAGCAAAATTACTACAGGAAAAAAATCCATAATAATTCAGATAACATAGTTTAAACACTGCAAAAGCTCTGAATGAATAAAGCATTTTATATTACACCAATTACATCTGATAAGCTTATTTTCCACATTACCATTCAAAAGTGAAAAACAAAACATTTACAAAGTAGAATGAAGTCCAATTACTAAACTTGCAGATTAGACAAAGCTGGCAAGAACAAAAATATATGATGGAATTAAAATTCAAATCTGTCTTGAAAATTTGGAGAAAAGGTCTGAAAAACAGACCAATACTACTATTCAAAGAGTGTAAAGTACTTCAGAGATAAGAAATCAACTGACTGGGGAGGCAGTTCTACCGCAAATGATCTTCAGGTTACAGTCAAACAGAAAATGACTAGAGACTTCTAGTGTCACTTTTTTTTTGTGTGAGACTAGGATGTACAAACACAAATGCAGCAACAAAAAAATAACAGCACAAGCTTCATGCAGCAAGATGACATGAGAGTGCACGTGGGAAGCAATCCTTCTGCTTCTCGGAGGTCTCTGTTGCAATACCAAGTCCTATTTTGATCCACAGGGGAAGACAGAGCCCACAGGAGAAGGACAAGGAAAGCTGGGCACGGCCACAGCAGGAGCCACTGGCCAGCCTGGGGCAAGAACACAGACCAGTTTAACAAGGGACTGCAAACACAGAGCTGCATTGGAGGAAAAGGGCATCATCATCTCCTTGTGTGTGCAGTAGGAGGGAGGGCAAGATCCGGTCTGCAGAGAGGGCTGGTAGCGCCCCAAAGGCAAGACAGCTGGGAAATAAAGGAACTCCCAAAGAACAAGACATAGTTCAAGTTGCACACCTGCGCAATAGAACTGCTGCTGAAACTGGGAGATGGGAACAAAGTGCACACTGTGCAGTGGACAATAGACAGCCTCCTAAAATCTTTTCAAATCCTAATTTTTATAACATAACCACATTAAGCAAAACTCTCCAATATCAACTCTACTTCACTATCCACCCGTTTTCCCCACACATCATACAGTTCTTAACTGCTGCTCTTAATCAGTCTTCTGGCTCTGTAGAGGTCACTGCTGCTTTTGGCAATTCCACCCCTGTCGTGCACCTCACACATCCTCTCCCAAGGGAGCCCAGGGCTCCCTGGGCCCCTCTGGGCAAGTCCTAGCCCTGGGGCACTGCACTCTACCAATTCCATGGGCTTCCAGTCTCTTTCCTTATTCCCTCCCACAGAAAATCTCGCCTCCTGTTAGCTTACTCTAAATGGAGTGAGCTTTTCTTAGAGGCACAAGCATAAATTCTACCTAGGCAATATGAAGTCTGGAATATATTTGCTAGATATAGATTAGCTATAATGCTATTAACTCATTTTTAGTATAAATAATAACCCTGGGGATAACACCTAGGTTTGCAGAAGCTAGAGCTACTGGCACTTTAGATGTTTCTGAACTTTAGATCAAGTTTTGATGCAGCTGACATTGCAATTTTTTCCCTTTATAAACAAAGTAACACTTTAGACTACCTTGTAGATTCATCAGCTCCTGCACATAAGGTTCCTATTTTGAATACACCGCTTTCATACTGTAAATTTTTATTGTCATTAGAAGTTCAATAGGTAGTTCAAGGACTTTTGATTTAATCAGAATTAAGGAATAACATTCAACTTGAGATAAACATAATGACCTAAAGTTTGTTTTTCCTATTTGAGCTATGCTTTCAGCAGGTCAGCGAGCCTTAATTAAGAAAGCACACATTGCAACTGTGTTAGTCCAGAAAGATTTTTTTCCTGGTATCAGGAAGCAACAGCACTGCAAACCAGTTGCCGGTACATTTGTTTTAAAACAATGCTTAGTTTTAAAAAGGAATTTGCTCTATTCTCTTACAGCAATGAGAAAGATATCTAAAGAGCAAATGCCTTCTCTAGCAAAAAAGAGCTGATATCGGGCATTTTTGTAGCTAGTGTTTGGTGCTCTAGTGAAGTCCTTGTCACAAGTCTTCACTAGATGTACTCTGTCCTTACTAGCAAGCAAGGAAAGTAGCAAAAGACAAGGAAAGTAGAAACCTCTGGAGCAAGTTACATCTACCTTACAAGGAATGACTTGGGTTGTGTCTAGGCAATGAAACACTTCAAAAACAAGTTGTTATAAACACATTTCAAAACAACTTCTCCCTCTGGTTTAGAGGCAGCCCTAATAAAACAAACCACACATCTTCTTGATATTGCCCTTCTAATTCAAAGCATTTTCACCAACAGGTGATGGTTCTGCAGCCCTTAAACTCAATGGGAAGCACACTAGCTCAGGAAGGCTGCACATCATTCTCCTCCCACACCTCTCCCTCACCTGCCCTATCACATGTAATATTTTCCCCACCACTCCAATCTTCCCATACATCATTTCATATGAAAAATATCAGTTATACAGGTGGCTTCTGTCTGTCACCTTGGCCCTGGATGGCCTCTCCTAGGCAAACAGCTCCTGTTCTGCTAATGCTCAGCTCTGTCTTAAAGCTTGTCTCAGGAGATAACTTACAGTTAGCTTGTAACCAGGAGACTGCTAAAAATCTTAAGAATATTTAAGAAAATAACTTCTGCAGGCAAGTTCTTACGTCTTATGAAATTTGAGACTTCGTATAAAGCATTAAAGCTTCTTGGAAGCTGTCTGAAAACAAAAGGTTGCAACCAAGAGCACTTTAAGTCTTCTAAAATGAAAATAAACTTCTAGGTTTAAGTGACCAGAAAGACTTAAAGCTGACCAAAGCTCAGATTTAAGTGCTTGGGCAACCTGAAACAAGCTGGGTAAGCAACTGTATTGTCAGAAGCGTACTTTGAAGCACACAACAAACACTATTTTGCCTCCTTTTTAACATCCTTCTATAGATACAGCTTTCCCTATAAAAACTCCACCTACAGAAGCTTTTATTTGCACCATCATGCCAGCCTGAAGCACACTCCAACCTACAGGTTGTGCTTTAGCTGACCCAGCCTTAGTGTTATGAACTACCAGCTTGCAGCACTTGAGTTTGAACATCAAATGCTCTTGTGACCCTGTAAATGTTTTAAAATTTATATCCCCGATTAACAATTCTTACAGTCTAGTGATTTAATAACAGAGAATATCCACTACATCTCAGACTCTTTACTTTAACCCCCGTCTCAATATATTATTTCCAGATTAATCCTTATCTCTTCTACTCTGTCATATTGTCCTCATGGACCCTTTCACATAAAGGGTAGTTTTTAGCATTTTCTTCTAAAGTTTCTCCACAGCCTCCCTCCTTTCATAAAGAAAGATTCCACTATAACCAAACTGGAACCTTTCTTACCTTTTGTCCTGTACCGCTCCATCACTTCTGTCAATATCGCACAGTTACAATGGCCTTGATCAAGACTACACGTTTTGCTTTGCAAGTCTGAGGCATTTTGTCTTCCTTTCTGAAGGCATTGACGCATTTGCTCCTTTTGCTCTTCCCTATTTCACACACCTTTCTACAAATCCCCAGAGGAACAATTTTTACCATAGCAGCCTTTGGCTCTTGGCTGCAGTGCCTTTGCCCAAGGTCCCTTGTTCGAGAGCTCAAAACTTTGCTCACTCTTGTATCAGTACAGATCTCTAGCCTGGGTCTTCAAGGAGACAGAAATGCTCCCAAAAA
>JAUBNY010000589.1:2282298-2295758 GCA_032275445.1 Crypturellus soui
AGTTTTCTCATAAATATGTATGGCTACTCTGTGATAGTGTTAGTAGCTGTACCATACTGATAACTACCACAATAAAAATTAAATCTGAATGGAAGTATTTAGATCAGTATCCTAACTGTACACACATCAGGCCTTAAGGGCTTTTCAAATAATGGTCAACTCTTAATGAAAGTAAACATTTGAAAGTCACATGCTTCCTCTGTTTGTGAAAAGGTAGTCTGTCTTCCTTATGAATGTTCAAGTCCTTACAAAGTTGAAGAAGGTTGTTAGACATCCCGCAAAATGACATTTTGGCTTCTCACTTTTTACAGCTTCTCTCTTTCTCTCTCTCTTTTTTTTTTTTTCTCTCCCCAGAAAGGTTCTTTTGATAGCACTGAGATGTGTTTATGGTCAATCCATCTGTTGTTGTGTGGATTTACATTTAATAAGAGACACTTCGTTCCTCCCTCCACCACTGGAAAGAATTCAAGAGCAGATGGTGGTATCTCTTTGATAGAGTCAACATGGGCACCAGATTTCAGAAGAAGTTTCTTAAAGGTCAATGAATGCCTTGCATTCATAAAAGCAGCAGAGATCAGCAGTGATTCACGACTAGAATTGCTGACCAAATTCCTCAGAAGGTGAGGGTTTGTGTTTTACTGAGCTGGAGGGGGCTCTCCCCGGACTTTCGTGCCCTCATTTCCTCTCGGTCCCTTTTGCACATGGTCTTATAACACAACACATGCCTATCCTCAGCCAAGAGTGCAAGTCCAGGGGTCAAACAATGACTTGATTTAAACTGGCTCAAGTATTATAGCTGCAACAAATCTGCTGTGCTGCATTTGCCATTGCAACATCCAAATAACTCTGATGAGAGAAAGGATAACAGGTTTAGCATTAGCTGATCTGAAGCATTTCTAACAACCCTAAAAATCTGTGGTTCGCATTCCAAAGAGAAAGGTTCAAGAAGATTTGGCACCTAGTTTCTCACCAGGCTATTTCTGAAAGACAGAAAGCTAGATCAAGCCAAGCCTTTATACTGCAGAGTATTTAAAGAATTTAGAGTGATGATTTGTCTAAATGGGAAATATTGGGCATTATTTCTTGCCCTCAGATCATACTGTTTGCCCTTTTACCCAAAACACTAATTTTGCCCTTTGCCCAGTTCTTTAACTGCTGTTGTCTTAACACTCAAATTCAACATTTTAAAAATCAGCTAGCACTTAAGCACTGTACATCCCTCAGCTACACGTGGCATGGTATCACTTCCAAGATTGCCGTGGCCAGAGTCCAAGTGAAGCTGAATGAGAAAAACGGCCGCACTGGGGAAGTCTACAGCAGGAATTAGCTCCTAAACCAACTGCTCCTAATGCAGAGACCACATTCGTCTTCAAGAGAGTGCCAGTGTTCAGTAAGGCTGATACAGCTCACACCTAAATGAGACAAAGACCAGAGAGGCTGTGTAATCCACTCCTCCTTGGGCTGGAGATTTTAAAGACTTGACTGGTCAAGACCTTGAAATGATTCTGCGAGCAGACCTGCCTTAAGCAGACAACTGGACTGAACACCCTCCAGAAGTCTTTCCTGATCTAGCTGTTAATGATTGTATAAGCTCATAATACCACATAAGTCTTGCATCATCTCCACAAATGCGTAGGACAGAGGGTTGACTAGAGAGGAACTCGAAGGCTAGTCTGAAGTAGATTTTGAGGCTGATTAGTAAAAAAGCCACATTAAAACTACCTAGGCACTTTTTTCCGAGAATCAGAGTGACTGAAATTTAATTTCATTTACAAAATGAATTCAGTTCAGTTTAACTAAAACAACTACTGCCCAAGCACAAAAGTATGCACACAAAAATCCAAGGGAACGCCTGAATCAAACCTGAGTATCCCTCCACATTAGGCTTGTCTACACGTAGCATCTTATGCCCTTTCTCTGAGAAGAAAGAGCCACCTTGCACAATGGCTCTGGTGAAGGCCACTTAAAGGTTTCCTAAAAGGTATTTGCAAGCTTTTCAGTGCGCCAGCTGCTGCAGAAGCCTTTGGGAGCACTTCCTCAGGCAAAGAGGAGGCAGGACCTTCTCTCTCTTTCCATCTCCACACGCATGCTCTGGCTCCTTGCTGTGCGCCAGCCTTAGCAGCTATCTGACCCCTTTCACAGTTTAATCCACCAGCCCAAGAATGCATGGCATGAAAGCATCCAGCTTTTGGCCATTTCTATCAGTTAAATCAATTCACAAAAAAAAGCAGTACTATAGAAGTGAGCTGAAACAAGAGAAGTAGGAAGATGACAAGGGCGACCTCCCCCACCTTAGGTGGTGGAGAGCTATTAAATTAGGCTCGTTCTCTTACAGCTCTCAAGATCCTCCATATAGACACATCCCTACTTCAAGAATGAGGGCAGCAGCCCTTCTGTGACCGTGGACCTCAACAGCATCTTTCACAGATATGCACAGGACACAGCTGTTTGCTATTAATTTCCCACATTAATACATAAAACCTGACTGCAAATTTGCTACTAATCAAGTGGGTTAGACAGTGGTTTCACAGCACCCATCTCCATCTGCATTTGGGTAAATATCATATTCTAGGAGCTGAAGAAAACTCATTGTGAAAGCATGGTACTCTCTTGCCTAATAGGTAGACATTAACACTGTTCACTTTGTTTTGAATTCAGATGAACCAGGACAAGGTTCTGCTGTATTGCATTTGGGTTCTGAAATATGATAGTCATGCAATTATGGATGAGGTCCTTGATTTATGTGGTTCTTAAAATAAGACAACTATCCATCATGGCCAGCATGCTAGCATGCTGCCAGCTTTAATCATATTTACATATGGTCGTAGAATAGATCTGGTTTACCTTGGATGATGCTGAACTCCAAATGCTTTTAAAAATAGCACCAAGAGGTGGGAAGGGATTCAAAAGGCTACTTAAAAAAAAAGGCAAAACCCAAGAAAAGCTCTATGTAAAAGCAAGTATTTATAATTAACAAAAAAATCATGCTACTGCTGCAGCTCATCACTAAGAACATGCTTCTGGTAAACCTTTCCACTATATGTTGAAAGCCACAGAATCTACTTAAATTTGCTATGAAAGAAAACGTTAAGCAAGACTTACCTTGAGACCGTTTGCTGGACACAGTCAAAGCTTCCCTGAGGATTATCTTTGCCAACATTTGACAAGTAGAAATTAAAACTATGTACTTCATTTGGGAGATCAACTTTGGGAATTTTAACAAGCTAAAATGAGAAAAAAGCTTCATGTAAGAACTTCAATCTATACTCCTTTGTTCATAATAAACTAGAATTAGAAGTCTTTGTGAGATTTAACTTTAAAGTGACAAATTACATTTAGAAAACAGTTTTACGATTACAGTCATAACATTATAAAGTCTGCTTTGACAAAATTTTTTCTGGCACTGTCTTACACTCATAACCTTACTAGAAGAGCTGCAGTTGTTCCAAGTATAATTCAGAGAAGCATTTCCTAAGGCAGAAAGTAATCCTTTCTCAAACTTAGTATAATTAACACATATGTATCTAACATTAAACTCAAGAACCTGAGTATAATCAAATGAACTGAAGTTCAGCTGACAAGACAGACTTTCACACAGAGCCTATAGGATACTTCTTTGACCTAATGAAGGTCATGCAGGATTCACCTACAGAAAAAATAAGAAAATAGGAATGAAAGAAAAAAGACCACAACCAACGTAGAAGACTAAAACTTATTAGACTATGAGTGACGAATTTCAGCTCCAAAAAACAACTACTTCGTCTTGCTCACTTCTAGAACAAATGATTTGGGTAAGAGTGAAACATACAGAGTTTTTGGTACATTTAGTTTGATTTAACAGAACAGAAGTTGCTTTCCTTGGTAGCATAGATCATTTAGTAGAGGGTACACTGTAGTCTACTAGACCTTGAAAGTGTAAGTCACGAGAAATAATTAAAATGCTTATTGACATCAGTATGTTTTTTCAATGTGCTGCTTTACAAAAGCTATATTGAAGCACCAAAATTACTGCCATCTAAATACTGTATGCTGAAGGTAAAATTAGCTTGCAGTAATTCTAAAAAGCTATTCTTCCTACTTTTGCTTAAACTACCAATGGATTAGGAAATGCATTGAACAAGGGAACATATTTATAATCAATATTCAATACTTAGAAATCCTTTCTGAGTTTTTGCTTGTTAAACTGGCCATTTTTTCACAAATGTCATTTCATTTGCATCAAGTGCTACTATAAAACTAAAAAAAATTCTCTTTTAAATTAACAACACTGGCAGAGCTTAGTGGGACATTGAACAGGCACAGAGAAGACAAGTTACCTGATCACCATATTCAATTAAATAAACTTAAATATTAACATTCTTAAAAAGAGCAAATTGTCCATTTGAAATAACAACGAGAAGAGGCAGTTACCAAACGCAAAATTCTAGATTATATATGCAATTTTACAGTAAATTCATAACTCATAATTACAAGGTAGACTATATACACCACACTAAAAAATAAAAAACAGACTCCCAAATGAAACTGTAAAATTTATCTATGCTCTAGAAAATTAGTTAGTGCTTATTGCAAGCTTTACTATATTGACTTTACAATATATTTTGCAGCTATGAAAATTCCAAACTCATATACATATGCAAATTTGACAACAGATGGAGAATTCAACCCACTGGAGAAGTAGCTAAACCTTTTGGAAAGGCAAGAAATATCCGCTGAAATCAAAGACTGTCCCTCAAAGCACAAGCAAATAGGAAAGTAGACAATATACACTTGGACTTTATTTTCAAAACTTATTTTGTACAAATGTTTCTCCATTTTCAGTTGAACATCCTAAAGATCATATATATGCATTATTATATGCATGGATATGCACATCAACATCAGAAATACTCACATTCTTATATTTAGATTGAAAAACTAGGAGAATTTTCATAGATACATGCAATGGTAAAATGAGTTTTGATATGATAATGTGAAGACAGAAGTTGTCCTAAGAGTGCATTCAAATTATACAGAGGCCTATGAAGCTTATCACCAACAATGATTTACCACAGGTAAGCTCAAAAGGAACACCTGAACTTTTACAGCAATTCTGCTGACTCCCATATATCTCAAGTGATGCAGGATTTAGGAAATGGGACTCTCAGACCACCCCAGCACATACACAAAAAAGATGTGTAGGACAGCAGTGATGAGGAGGAACCAACTGCTGCGGCCATGGAGACGGTGTTTTTAATTACACAGTTAAATGACTTAGTAATTTAATTCTTATTTTTTTAGGAAATCTTTTTTTCAAAAGCTTAACTAGAACTACATAATCATTCATAAGGCATTTACTGAATTGGACAATGCATAAAGGATTAGGGGGATATTTACTGCTATGCTTATGACTTCAGAAGTTGCACAGCAACTTATCTGATGACAAAAAATTAACCCTTTCAGCTTCGATTTCAACCATCAGGTTATTTGTTATTTCTACAGAGCAAGGAAGAGGCAACAGTGAAGGCTTCTGACTAGATCTGTAGTATGAACAAAATTCTTAATCATTCTAGATTGATATACAGTTGCCTGTTTTATTGCAAAACTATTATTGCATCTGTAATTTAACAAGTCCATTCATAAAGATGAGAAGGGTCTTTTTAACAAGCTCCTGAACGCAGAAATAATAGTCATTTTTGAAGAACTGTAATAGAACAAGGACATAGAGAGAGGGGATGTTGATGTGTTTCTAAAAAAGGGTAACTGAATCCAGTAGAATGTGGGATCCAGCACTAGCTATCAGATCACTGGAAAAGGATCTGTTCAGAATATCCACAGAGTCAAAGGTCTGTTCCTCAAGCAAATTTACTATAGAAAAATAAACCCATCCTAATTCAGATAACATAGGTTAAAAAACACTGCAAAAGCTCTGAATGAATAAAGCATTTTAAATTATATTACACCAAATACATCTGATAAACTTATTTTCCACTTTACAGTTAAAAAGTGAAAACCAAACATTTATGAAGTGGAATGAAGTCTAATTAAACCTGCAGATAAGACAAAGCAAGTGAGGACAAAAATATATGATAAAATATATAATAAAATATATGATAAAACATATGATAAAATTCAAAGCTGTCCTGAAAAATTAGAGAAAAGGGGTATAAAACAGACCAATACTACTATTCAAAGAGTGTAAAGTACTTAAGAGATAAGACACCAACTGACTGGGGAGGCAGATCTACTGCAAATGATCTTCAGGTTACAAAGAGAAAAATGACTACAGACTTCTAGTATCACACTAGGATATACAAACGTGAATGCAGCAACAAGAATGAGCTGCATGCAGCAAGATGACGTGAGAGTGCACGTAGGAAGCAATCTGCTTCTCAAAGAGGTCTCTGTTGCAATACCAAGTCCTATCTGGATCCATAGGGGAAAAAAGAGCCCACAGGAAGACAACAAGGAAAGCCAGGCACAGTCAAGGCAGGAGCCACGGGCCAGCCCAGGGCATGAACACAGACTGGTTTAACAAGGGGCTGCAAACAGAGCTGTGCTGCAAGAAACGGGCATCATCTGCTCCTTGTGCATGCAGCAGGAGGGCAAGATCTGGTCTGCAGAGAGGGCTGGTAGCACCCCAGAGATGAGACGGCTGCGGAATAAAGGAACTTCCAAAGAACAAGACATAGCTTAAGCTAGGGACCTGTCCAATGGAACTGCTGCTGAAACTGCGGGGTGGGAACAATGTGTACACTGTGCAGTGGATAAGCGACAGCCTCCTAACATCTTTTGAATCTTAATTAACCGCATTAAGCAAAACTCTCCAATATCAACTCTGCTTCACTATCCACCTGTTTTCCTCACACTTCCATAGGGTTCTTAACTGCTGCTCTAGATACACCTTCGGACTCTGCAGGTATCACTGCTACTTTTGGCAATTCCGCCCCAGTCACGTGCACATCACGCTCCCTCACCCAAGGAAGCCCAGAGCTCCCTGGGCCCCTCTGGGCAAGTCCTAGCTGTGTGGCACTGCGCTCTTCCAATTCCATGGGCTTCAAGGCTCTTTTCTGATCTCCTCCCGAGGAAAATCTTGCCTCCTATTAGCTTACTCTAAACGGAATGAGCTTTTCTTAGAGGCACAAGCATAAATTCTAGCTAGACAATATGAAGTCTGCGATATATTTGTTAGCTATAGATTAGCTATTTAATATAGCTAAATATATATTAAAAATATATAAATATATATAGCTAAATTTAATAGCTATTAGCTATTATAATGCTATATATTCATTTTTAGCATAAATAGTAAGCCTGGGAACAACACCTAGGTCTGCAGAAGCTAGACCTACTGGCACTTTAGATCTTTTCGTACTTTTGATCAAGTTTTGATGAAGCTGACATTGTTCACAAAGTAAGGGAAAAAATGGCAAGGTAACACTCTAAACTACTTTTTAGGTTCATCGGCTCTTACACATAAGCCTCCTATTTTGAATACACAGCTTTTATACTGTAAATTTATATTGTCATTAGAAGTTCAACAGGTAGTTCAAGGACTTTTGATTTAATCAGAGTTAAGGAATAGCATTCAACTTGAGATAAGCATAATGACCTAAAGTTTGTTTTTCCTATTTGAGGTATGCTTTCAGCAGAAGGTCAGTGAGCCTTTATTAAGAACGCACACATTGCAACTGTGGTAGTCCAGAAAGAGATTTTTCCCCCCCCCCGATATCAGGAAGCAATAGCACTGCAAGTCAGTTTCCAGTACATTTGTTTTTAAAACCCTGCTTAATTTTGAAAAGCAATTTGCTCTATTCCCTTGCAGCAACGAGAAAGATACCTCAAGAGCAAACACTTATTCTAGCAAAAAGAGTTGATATCGGGCATTTTTGTACCTGGTGTCTGGTGCTCTAGTGAAGTCCTTGTCATGATTCTTCACGTGATGTACCCTGTCCTTATTAGCAAGTAATGAAAGTAGAGAAGGCTATGAGAGTAGAAACCTCTAGAGCAAGTTACATGTACCTTACAAGGAATGACTTGGGTTGTGTCTAGGCAAACACCTCAAAAAACAAGTTGTTATAAACACATTTCAAAATAACTTTTGCCTCTGGTTTAGACACAGCCCTAGTAAAATGAACCACATGTATTCCTCCTGATATTGCCCTTCTAATTCAACACATTTTCACCAACACGTGATGGTTCTGCAGCCCTTAAACTCAACAGGAAGTGCACTAGCTCAGGAAGGCTGTACATCAATCTCCTCCCACACCTCTTTCTCTCCTGCCCAAATGCTTTCATCCATGTGCACACCTTTCCCAAGAGCTTATCACATGCAGTATTTTTCCCACCACTCCAATCTTCCCATACATTATTTCACATGAAAAATATACCAGTTATACAGGTGGCTTTTGCTTGCCACCTTGGCCCTGGATGGCCTCTCCTAGGCAAGCAGCTCCTGTTCTGCTAATGCTCAACTCTGTCTTAATGCTTGTCTCAGGGGATAACTTACAGCTAGGTTGCAACCAGAAGACTGCTAAGAGTCTTAGATTCTTAGAGTATTTAAGAAAATGACTTCTGCAGGCAAGTTCTTGCGTCCTATGAAATTTGAGACTTCAGATAAAGTATTAAAGTTTCCTGGAAGCTGTCTAAAAACAAAAGGCTGCAAACAAGAGCACTCTGAGTCTTCTAAAATTAAAAAAAAAAAAAGCTTCTATGTTTAAGTGACCAAAAAAAAAAAAATGCTGATCAAATCTCAGATTTAAGTGCTTCTATGACATGAATCAAGCTGGGCAAGCAACCATATTGACAGAAAGGTACCCTGAAGCACAAAACAAACATGCTATTTTGCCTCCTTTTTGCCACGCTTCTGTAGATCAGCTTTCCCAATAAAAAAACTCTGCCTACAGAGTAGGTATTTGCACCATCATGCCAGCTGAAAGACACTCCAACCTATGTCCTGTGCTTTTGCTGACCCAGCCTTAGGATAAGGAACTACCAGCTTGCAGCACTTGAGTTTGAGCATCAAATGCTCTTGTGACCCTATGTTTTAAAAATTATATCCCAGAATTAACATTTCTTATGATCTAATAACAGAAGATATTCACTACAACACCTCAGACTCTTTACTTTAACCCCATGTCTCAATGTATTATTTCCAGATTAATCCTTATCTCTTCTACTCTGCCATATTGTCCTCATTGACCCTTTCATATAAAGGACAGTTTTTAACATTTTCTTCTAATGCTTCTCCACAGTCTCCCTCCTTTCATAAGGGAAGATTCCACTATAACCAAACTGTAGCCTTTCTTAACTTTCGTTCTGTACCTCTCCATCACTTCTGTCAATACCGTACACTGTTACAATGGCCTTAATCAAGGCTGGACATGCTTTGCTTTGCCAACCTCAGACATTTGTCTTCCTTTCTGAACATATTGACACATTCGCCCCTTTTGCTCTTTGCTGTTTCACACATCTTCCTACCAAAGGAACAATTTTTACCATAGCAGCCTTTGGCTCTTGGCTGTAGTAGCTCTGCAGCCTTGCCCCAGAGCTCGAAACCTTGCTCATTCTCTTGTAATACAGATCTCTAGTCTGGGCCTTCAAGGGGACAGAAACGCTCCAAAAAAAAAAAAAAAAAAAAAAAAAAAAAAAAAAAAAAAACAGCAGACCTAATCTGAAATGTCAAAAAACTTAAGTGCAAGAAAAATATTCTGGCACTGATTTATATTCTTTTCATTTTAAAATAACCATTCATGTGCAAAATGCTGTTTCCTTCAAGTATGAAACCTCCCCTTTCGTTGGAGTTGCACTACAGAAAAATCAAATATGATTGATGCCCCTTTCTAAAGGAAAAATCAGATTCCTTAGCCTTTCTACAGAAATGAAGTGCTTATATGTGGCTGCCTTGCAAACAAATTTAAGTATCTTCCTACACAAAATTCCTCTGATTTTACTGATTATCCTGAGCTGTGGACCCCTAGAGGAAGCCAAGGGGAAGAGGAAAAAAAATAAATAAATAAAAAAAACAAACTTCATCTAGCTTCAGTTTTCACCCTTCGTCCCTTTTGCAATTCTCCAATTTCTTTTCTATCCATTGGCAATATTTGCCTGCCCTCCTCAAGTTCTCAGTTATCTTTATGAGTTTCAGAAGCAAGAACAGTTCTGTTTTCACTGCCTCCCAGCAGAAATGCCTCATGAGCTTTCCAAACCCGCTGCAGAACAGGTCTTGTCACAGGAGTCAGCAGCAGTGCTCCCTGACACCTACACTGCCATATTGCCCACCCATCTGAGGTGCCCCAAGTCGGCCACAAAGCTCTTTTTGCTGTACAGAAACTGCACAGCACAGCTATGTCTCCTGCCCTTCTGCATAATTTCCAGTAAAGTGTTAAGGTTCCTGCTGGCAGCTTGGCATTTCTTCCCAAGAGGATGTAAAAGTCTGACTGCAGCAAAAGAGGATTTAATCCACCAGAAACTGCACAATAGGAGATATTTAGTAATACAACACTTGGAGGTCTTTTTTTTTCGTCAGGGCAAGGTGCATAAAGCACATGATGGGAGCTAACAGCATTTCTGCATAAACTGATTACAGTCAGGGAGGAAAGACCAAAGATTTGCACAGGAACAGAGAATAATGCCAGTTAAACCAGAACCTGACACTAATGCTTCAGCATCTTGTAAAAACGAGCAAGTAAGAATGTGACTGTGCTGGCTTTAACCTGTACTATTACTGCACAAGTAGTATGTTACAAAAACTTATTAAACAATCACATTTTATTTGCTGTGTTCTCGGAAAGGTTTTTTATGAGATTGCCACTGAATAAGCAGTAATTTCAGCAACACAGGAAAAAATATAAAAAGATTTCTTTGAACAGTAATGGGTGGCTGAACCTGAAAAGGTCACATAGATACCACATATTAAGTTTATGGAAGGAGATGCACAATTAGGATGCTTTGTATCTGACTTGAGTTTCCAGGAAGATAATGAAAATTCTGCAGGGGTTCAGCTGGCTGCATGCAGTCTATAGAAAAAAAAAAAAAAAAATCATGTTCCTCTCTCCTCTTCACAGAGTTTAGCATTGTTGTTTCCACACATCCCCATGTTCCTGCCAATACAAAAATTTTTCTACAGCTAGATACTAGCTACTTAGATGGATGCATTGATACTTAAAACTGGTACCAAGAGAGTTCTCAGGTGTCTGTTCTCTTGCTCTGGCTAAAACTCATTAATAGATTTGGGGTCAAGAATTGCTTCCCTGGAGTGGTATTAGCAGCAGTTGATAACATCCTGTTTTGCTCCATGACAGGGCTACATGCCATTACTGGGGCATATCTAGCAATCTTGGGGCAATAAACCTTCAGCCACAGCAGGGACTCTAAACCATGCACCTCCACACATGGTACCCTGCAGACCCACAGCTTTGCGGTAATTTTGTCAGCCTCAAAGCACAGTGCCAGCAGCTGCAGAGCTACCTGCTTGAAGGCCTGACCCACTGCAGAGAGAGCAGCCATAGGCCCAAGAGCAGCTCGACACAGGTGGAGCTAAAAATCACCCAGAGTTCACATGCAAGGCACTACCTAGCCTTCAAAAACACATGCTTGCTGGGTCATGTTCACTTACTCGTGAACAAGTCTAACCGCTAGACATGTGGGCAGTGTTTAGAAAAGTAACCAGAGACAGTATTTCTCAGTTCAGCATTAAGAAAAACCATCTTGCCAAAAGCTCCAACAGATGACGTGTAAAAACTCAAGTAAGACTGATTTCAAAGCACTTTACTACCTGTTTTGACATGATAGTTAAGCAGCACTTCAGCTCTTGCATGAAAATAAAGGTTGTTATTTAAGTAGCTGATCTCACAGCAAGAATATTTCCCTTAATATTAAGTCAGCTGGCAAGTAGGGCTAAGGCACCCGACGAGCATGATGTGCATGAAAGGCAGTAGCATTTGACAAGATGAATACTGTA
This sequence comes from Crypturellus soui, assembly GCA_032275445.1. Classification (NCBI taxonomy): domain Eukaryota; kingdom Metazoa; phylum Chordata; class Aves; order Tinamiformes; family Tinamidae; genus Crypturellus; species Crypturellus soui. Next base: position 2,294,240 of record JAUBNY010000589.1, read on the forward strand.
AGCATTAGTCTACAGAAACATATACAAAGAAACTCAATTAGACCTTTTTAGGCAATCAAATCTGCTTCTCCCAAGAACCATTTATCCTGTAAACTGTCATAGGGCTGCTTCACAGAAAAAAAAACATAATTTCACTCTGCAGAACTGAAGAAATAAATGACCTAGTTATAAGCAAATTTCAGCCTAATACTCAATTTCAAGTAACTCCGTTTATAAGATTACTGGAGAAAGACAAGAAACTGTGACTTCCCAAATGCATATAGCAACCAAAGCAGAGACATGCTGAAGTCAGCTCAGTTATCAAGTTGGGCATGTATTCCAGAAAGCACAGTCACTCCTCCATAACTTCCATTCTTATTCTGTACATTGTGGGTGTTGGCTCTCAATCTAGAGGAGGATAATGCTCCATTTTTTGCCATTTCACTCTACAGATATCTCAGAAGATTCAAGAAGTTATAACTCACAGATTACAAGTAAAATGTTCCAGGAGAAAAGCTCCCTGCCTTACGGGTTGATACATGCTCTGCTGCAAAAGTTTATTCTAACATTCACATGTATTTTATTAATTCACAAACAGTTGGAAATTCTTAGCTATGTATTATTTAAACTGTTTCAATGGCATCTTACTGAAAGGCAGCTAGAGGCTAATTAAGCTACATATACAGAAGATTTCCGATCATTTCCATCTCAAATATACACCATCTTTCTGAATCACCAGATTTTGTTGTACCTTCTGAGGCTGACAATCTACTTTCACTCCTTTTCAAATCTCTCCAGAGCAATTCTATCCATATTAAAACTAAATAAAATAAGTAACCTTGCCTTTTCAATGTTGGTATGTGACATTACCCCAGAAGCAAAAAGGCAGACATTCAAACTAGGAAATACATTGATACAAAGTCTGGCTTTGTATCAATTTGTGTCAGACTCCACCTCCACATGGAGGGCTTCATGCCAATAGACAAGTTAATTATTTATAAACTGAGGACTTATCTTGAACAAAAGAAGTAAAACCACAACATGTTCTAGGGTTTGTAAGCAAGAAAACAAACAAGTAACTTTTCCGAATGATTACATGGCCATAGGGATACAGGAGAAATACATGTCAGTGTCTAAAGGGATGCTGCTGCACTTCTCCCAGCTGCTCCTACCATGCCCTAAGGTTACTTACCTACACTGAAGCACTGTTTTCATGGGAAGTTTGAGCAGGTTTTAGGTTCACATTCCCACTCCCCTGCTGCAGCATCAGCAGTCCTGGTGCCACAGGCTGCACACCAGGCATCCCACCACCCGGGCTGCCTACGTTTTTTGCTCCATTACTTTACAGCCAAACTTCCCACTCAGATGGCTGCATGGATTCCAATGGAACTGTGCTCCCTGACACTCCATTCTGGAGTAGTGTCTGGGTTTCTGGTAAAGCTATTTTGGCTAATCATCTTAGCCAAGCTGGTTATTTATTCTCACAAGGATTTTTTTTTTCTTTTGGGCGGGGGGGGGGGGGGGGCGGGGGAAGGGCGGC
>JAUBNY010000589.1:2314334-2344737 GCA_032275445.1 Crypturellus soui
GCCGTCACGGGGCGCCGAGGGCGGTTGGCGGCGGTTGCCGCACGGCGCCCGCCTCGGCGAGCGCGGCGCGCCCCGGGCCGGCCCCTGGGGCCGTGGTTTTGTACTAACGTGCCCAGGCGTGTTCCTAGAAAGCGGCCGTGTTACCCCAGGAGGCAGGTGCGGGTCTCCGACGTGCCTAAGCGGCGAGGGCTCCTTTTCTACCTTCCCCCATGCAAAACCGGAGCTTAGGCTCAGTTTTATTGATCCATTTGCATGGAAAATGTGCCCTCTTGTTCCCCTACTTCAAGGCACAGCCTTGCTGTCCTGGCTATTCCTCCCTGAAGCGGAGAAGAGGCAAAACAGAGCTGTAGCCCTGCATTTCAGCAACCCAGGCTGCTCAAAGTTACTACAACTACTGCTTTAAACCAAATACACTTCTCTGTCAGCCTCCACTTTAGATGCTCTCAAAAATAACATAGACGCTAGCTACTTCTAAGGCCTTTTAAACCACCACCCCTTTAGCCTTAAGCATACCCTAGCCCCCATTAAATAATCACCCTGCTTCTCCTTGATTGGACTCTCCTAATTGGGAGTTAATTGGTTAACAAGAGGCATTTAAAAATCATGCGTCCCTGAGCAAAGACTCTATCTAAGAGGTAGGGTCTGTGTGCTGGTGTGTTAGTGTGATGTGGCACCCTGAAGGTGGATGTACACAGGTATCTTACGTGATGATCAAATCAGCAAGGTGTAAAAGCACAAGGCGTGAAAAAAAAAATGTGTAAAAGAAAAGGTATTAAAAACGCTAAAAGGGATTAAAGAACATTAAAAGGTGTAAAAGCCTTGGTATGTAACCTGATCTACTAACCAGGTTCACACATGCTTAGTAGATAGTGATGCATCAGAAGTTTCCTATAAAAAAAGGAAAAAAATTTGGGAAAATTTGCCCAAACTTGCCTTGTTGACAATCTTAAAATGTTTATTTTCTTACCTAAGAGCAGGCTATGAACCAACATGGCCGGGTCAGCAGGCTGCGTAAAATGAAGGCAAATGTTCAGATGACGATTTCTTAACCTTGAAGAGAAGATGCTGGAAATAGTGAGTATGAAGTTAAACAAATTCATGTAGAAGTAAGGTGTATGTTTTTAACAGAAATGTCACTCAGCAGTTGGGAAGGTCCTCTGAAGTGTCTCAAGGCAGGGCTGGTTGCTACCCGCCAGGTATGCTGTACGTCAGATGGAGCAAATATATGCACTAGGTGTACAGTATAGCAAATTATAGTCTCTGGCTTGTGTTATGCAAGATGTCAGACTACACTGGCCCTATAAAACAACCATGATATACACAAAACATCATAAAATATCTGGCATCTTTTTAAAGGTACTTTAGATTTTTTTTTTTGCCAGCTTTATACATGCTTTTCTTCTATGAGAAATTGTTTTTTAAAAGAAAGATGCTAGCTATTGAAACTGTTGAAGAAGCTTTATGGTTTGAACTGAGTATAACTGACTGCTTCTCTAGGAAACTTTTGTCTTTATTGTGTCATTCATAAACCAGCAGCTTAATACGTCTAACCAGAACAACTAAATATAGCTTTTCTAACACAGACCAGTCCTGATTCTTAGGTAGGTATGTCAATCTGCAAGGATTCTGTAAGCTACTGTAAGCTACAGGTGACTTTGAGGATCATTTAAATGCCATCTATTTAATTCCTCTTAGAAAAAGAATGCAAGGAAAGAAAAGGTCACATGCCATTCGTTTCCTCTCATCCCACAATTTCAAAACAGAGAAAAGCCAACAGAGTCCAAAAACTTACATGTGCTTCACAGAAGACAAGCAAACATTAAGGAGCAATTGCTGTAGTGCTTACCAAAATCATATGCTCCTGACTGCACGTTGCCACTCAGTGTGTATTAATTATATACATGGAAAATATTTTGTAGGGATCCTGAAATAGTTTTACTTTCATTTCTCCCATTCTCAGTCTTACTCCTGCTCTATGATTCATCTTAATCAGCCAGCATTAAAAGAGAACAAAAAAACTTTTCTCCATCTTCACAGGGTTAAAGCATCGTAGATAAAATAGGCTTGCTGTCATCTTCAAAAGCTTTTAGTTAGTTAGTTACTTTTATTGTAGGGGAGGGGCTGCTTTCATCATGGAACAAATGCAGAACTTGACTTCAGTTTCAAAACCCTGGCCTGGCCTGGCCTCACCTGATTACTATGTTCAGATTCTGATTTACCATCTCAGCTTTCATCTCCACTAGCTTTGCTCTTTTTTATACCCTAGTAGTTGTTCTTTCTTCTACGTTGCCCTTGAATAAAATATCTTTTCTCATTGTACATGTCACACAACACCCTGTCGTCGGATTATTTCTCAGTCTATACTCCTTAGCTTCTCTTTTTAATGATGATTATTTACTGACCAAACTAAGTAAATAAAACACATAATAACAATAACAGTAGAAGAACTCATCTTTTGACCATATAATATGTAATTCTATCCATAGTACATTAATTTGTGCCATTTAAGGAAGGTTTAAGTAACTCCTATATAGATTACACATATAGGTGTGTCTCTGTGCAGTGCCCCGCTGAAATCAACGTATATGTTTCTTTGCAAGACTGGTTCTCTGGAATGTAAATCTTTCTTAACGTGACTGTGTTATATAAATAACAACTCAGGAAGCAGTAGGATATAAACAGCAGGCTGTAGTGATTTCTTCAAAACAACTTGGTGTGCAGGTCTTGAAGTCTTAAAGTTGGGTACTACTGTATGTCTCATGATGCCACACTGCATTCAGCAAGGGGTAATGAAGAGCCTGTACAAAACTAAAGAGGAGAAGGTAGAAAGGAAGGTATTTTGTTTGGAGGAGTTAAAGAGTGTTCAGGCTTATGAGAAACCAGCACATACATCCACTACCAACACATACACTCCTAGAACTCTGTCAAGAAAGAAGATACTTTTTTTTTCCCCCTAAACATGCCCATGAACAGCATCAAAGACCTTGTCTGTAAGACAGGAACAGGAGATAATAATTTGACTGTGCCAAATATTTATGATGAGAAAAACAAACATGTTAAGCAATTGCAAAATAAAAGTCTATCTTATCCTTATTTAATTTCATTTTTTTTTTAATGTTAGTTCTGACAACTGAGAAGATGCATCTTTTGCAGGAAATGAAACATTTCTGGTCATTCAGTTAACTTAGGAGCTCATCCAGCTTGTGTTTATTATCAGAATAAAAGTAAATAAGGGTGCAAACCTGCAGCTGATTGATACAAGACTTGTCAAATAAATGAACCAGGTTAACAACTCTATCAAAGCATTTTCTTTTGTTTCGTAAAGTGAGATTGCCGGGCCTCTTCCTAAGAACAACACTGGAAGAAAACCTTGCACAATCTCCCATTTAAGTCAACAGACTTTAGTTTTCAGTGCCACAGATTCGGAGTTCTTTAGGGTTTACCTCTATAGAGAAGAACCTATGGTCTTGCCAATGCCTGAAGTTGTTCCTCTTTGATTAAAGGTGTGAGTTCATGCTGAGCTACTTAAACGGGTGAAGCTTTGTAAGTGGACACCTGTAGGCTAATGACAAACATCTTCTTTCCCTGGAAATTGTTTAAGCTTATCTTGTGAAGGTGAATTAAAAAATGTTGACACAAACTGCTTTAGTGGCAAATGGGAGGTAGTCTCCTTTCCTAGCACAGATGGATCTGAAAGAAGGCACTTTTTCACTCATTTAAAGTGCAAGTTCTGTGTTCAGTTGAGCTTTAAGATTTGTGCAATTTCTGTATCTTCTCCTGATAAGCAGGTCAAACAGCATACTGAAGATGTCGAGGTCAAAAATCTAAGTTCAGTTAAAAAGCTTGAAATATTTTTTTTTTGTTCCTCTCTCAAGGTTGTTTTCTCTAAATAGAGGCCAATATCTGTTAGCATGTACGATTTGGTTGTTTTTTTGTTATTGTGGTTTGAAGTGGGAAAGGAGAGGATATGAAGGGAAGAGGGTGATTATTCCGATACTTTAGTGTATCATTTCCTCTCCTGTCATCTGTTTTGCCCAAGAGCTGCTTGGAGAAAGGGACTGTAAAGTAAGAAGCTTGGTAGCTGGGCAACGGAGTCATTCATCCATTGCCTAGTGAGGTGTGACAGACGAGCGTGTACGCAGAAAGGGTGCGGGAGGGCAACGTGCAAGCAGACAGATGTGATTCAGAGACGCATAATTACACTGATAGAAGATTTTAAAAAACAAAGGGAAATGCTGGATTTAAAACAAACTCTTGCATTCCCGCTGAAGATTTCCCCTTACTCCCCTCAATCCTAAAGTGAGCAAAAGCGATCTCCAGTTCTTTGGCACTGTAGTTCATTTATACAAAAAAACAAATATGGAAAAGCAAGGGATAGCAGCAATCCTGACATGTGGCACGTTAGCCTCCCCAGCCCTGTGGAGTGGGGCTTGCTTCACAGGCAGTACCAACCAGGTTACAGTCCCTAGGATGCTGTTGCCATCAATCCAGGTTGCTTTGTTTTGTGTTCAGAAACAGAGAAAGCAGATACTGCTGCTTTGGAAATTCTTCATTTACAGCACGGTTCCTCTGGAGTATGGCATTTTTCTCTTTTTATAGTAGGTTTGTAGTTTGTTTTCATTGTTACTTGATCATGCTGAATTCAAAACTCAGTGGAGAGTGAAACGTGTGGCCTACTTGGATAAGCAAGATTTCTGAAGTCCTCTTGGCCAGCACTTATTCTAATGAATGTGCTTAAAAAAAATTAAAAGTAGCCAGTGCTTGGGAGAAACAGCCAGTTACGGCTGCAGAGTGGCCAAACGCATTACTTGTGCTGTCCCTAACGCGCCATGAGCTTCTTGCAGTTTAGGAGCAATGGGGACTTCGGTGATCATTCGTGCTGCTAGTGGAGTGCTGAATGATGTGGACTTATTTTGTGGTCTGCCAACAAAAGTCTCCACTTTCTCCCTAGGCACATTAAAAACATTCTTCTGCAGAGAAGTACTCTTCTACAAACAGTGGAAGTGAGATGTTTAAATGTGTATAAGAAAAAATGGTGCTCAGTTTTATGTGATCTTCAGTAGTAAGTGCAAGTAAACTGTCAGTGTATGTTAGTTAAATACTGGCTCGCATGTTGGCTGTGCTGAATTACATTATAGTCTGTGTTTTTATATCTATCACTGTAATAGAACAGAAAGGCCTGTTCTATAGGGATTCATTCATCACTGCAGCAAAAAATAAAACCTCCCTCTTAGTTTGTGAACTTGCATGGCCCACAGCAAGTCTCTTATAGCCTCCAGTGCATATTTCCTGTGTATTCTTTGCCCTTTGTATAGCTTCCTTGTAAATCTGCACAGTGCTAGGGTTGGACTTTCATAACTTGGTGCTTGTAAATTATTTTTACTGCTGTTTACTGACTTGGTGAAACTGAGAGGCACGTCATTTTTAAATGACCCAACTGGATCACTTAGACATGTTAGTGGTCCATATGATGTGCGCAAAAGATTGAGAAGCATTTAGAAAATATGGTGATTTTACTTTATACACACTCTGTGTGCAGTGTTTTAAACTAACGCTTGTTTTCTGTTAGCACTCAATCTGTACATGTTCCTGAATATATATATATATTTGTTTATATATATGGTGTTTACTTCTATGGCATATGTATGTACATCGAAGCAACGAGTCTTTTTTTTTGCAGAAGTCTGTTGGAACATAAAACATAAAACAGAACATAAAATCTGGAATTAGCTTTGTGATAACACAAATACAGTAGTCGTCACTGTTCCTTTTTCCCTGACGTGATTCAGTAGAAGGGTAGAACAGAAGCGTAGCTGCACAGCGTACACAGCAATTATTCCTGACTCCTGCCATCTTCCCTTCCCATTAAATACAATCCTGTTTTTATTCTACTCCAAGCAAAAGGCAAAATGTGGTAGACAAAGAATTGATTGGTTAAACACTGTCCTGTATCCTACCAGCACTGCATACAGGCTTGGTATATCACAGAATCACAGATTAGTTGTGGTTGGAAGGGACCTCTAGAGATCACCTAGTCCAAGCCCCCTGCTCCAGCAGGGACACCTATAGCACATGGCACAGGGCGGCATCCAATATCTGGTATATGGAATACCACTATATGGTATGGTATATGTATGGTATACATGTTATATATGGCATATATAAGACCTACCTTATGCAGCATAATGTACCTTCTTTGTTTCAGCTTTGATATACTTTAAATTCCACGGGATAATGGGAAGTTGCTAAGGTAACCATGGTTTGGATGAAGAGGTAGGAAAGCCAATCAGTAATTTATGCGGCAAAAAAGACATTATCCACTTCTGCAATCAGTTACATACAAATGCAATCATGCTGTGCTAATTTGATGTTTTTGAGGCCAATTTTCTACTTTTGATTAGGAATAGTTTCAGTTGCAGAAGGATGAATTTGTAAAAACAAGTAAATTCTCTGAAGTTATCTTGGGATCTGAAACTGAATTATTACTCAATATTAGAGAGGATAAAATAGGGGTAATATATTTTCAGGGTAGAATGAAAATATGGCTAAGTCAGGAAGAAATTTATGGCTTGACTTATGTTATTTGAAAAAGCTGAATAAAATGAAAATCTTACAACTTCTCTCTTCAGAGAAAGGTTTGTAAGACTCTTGTCATTGTTGCTGTTGTGTTTTATTTAAATTTAATGTATTTTAGGCCATAATCCCAAAAGACTGGTTCTATTTATGTGCCAATAATTCAATGCATCTACAAGTGCTTGCAGGACGAAAGGTAACCTAAAGTCACGCATATGTGAGTCAGAAACATTAACAAATACTTGCTCTCTGCCCTGACAGTTCAGTTTAATTCATCGGTTATTCTTACGTTAACATGCATGTTTCTCTTTAAGCAGCCTTCGTTTTCTTTGGCAGTCATGAAAGCCTAGTTCTGAACCAAACCCCTTTGCCCCCATGAAGAAAAGCATGAAACCAGTATAAATCATTGCGATGGTTTGAAGGCCTCCTCAGAACTCTGAAGGGTAAAGCTTCTTTCGGCAGGTTTGCTGGTTGGGGTGCCTGTCCTGCGGCGGCCAATACAAAGGCGCTGCAAGCACAGCATGGTGCTTGCCAGCACATCTCTCACCACTGCTATGGGGCTTTCGTGCAGCGCTGCAGACCCTGCACGACGAGTGAACAGTAAGTGAGCTGGCCTGTTTGGTGTTCCAGGCTGAGCTGCGAGTCGTTTAATTCAATCCAATGAAAAAGGAGATATGGGTGTTCTTGACCGTGCTTGCTTTAATCCAGATCAAATTTGTCCTATCAGTTTATCCACTGATGCACAGATGAGTGTACATTAATGAATGTATAGTCATGGACTAACTTATATGGTACAAGTTTTGCTACAGACAAGGCCATAGTGAAGAGCTCACCTTCCAGTGTATTTCACTGTCTAGTATTTCCAGATTTAAATCTAAGCATAAAATTAAACCAGAAGCAGTCCTGTTATTTTCATGAAAAGCAATAGAAAGGACAGACATAGGCTCTTGCTTTCTGTTCACTTTTTAAAATACGAGCAATAATCTGTAATGCTCTTGGTTTCTCATATGAATGAACTCTTTGTGATTATATTTGCTGTAAATAGCCAAGTACAAGCCAAATGTTATTAGAAGAAAATACACATGATTTTTGTTTCCCTCCCCCCCCCCTTCTTTTTGGCTTTAGAGATGAAAGAGTCTAGCATAATCTTTCCCAAACTGGAAAAATAGAACTATACTAATGTAGGCTAAGAAGTGAAATATTTTCTTATGAGAATGACACCTGATCTTCAAACTTTTTATTTTGGGGCTATAGAAACTTTAAAACTTCCAAGTTTCTCAAAGTTTCTGTTTATAACAACTTCTTTATTATACCTCATATCTGTACAGATACCTCGTAGGTATCTTTTGTTTCATTGCTTGAAAACAATACTAAAAATCACAAAAGATTTTTTTACTTCACACTACTTCTGCCTGATTTGTAATATATTCAACTTGATGTGCTGTTTTCCTGGAAGACTTCAGCTGCTAAGCTTGCTCCATGTTAAAATATATTCTTGCGTCCCTATTGTAATTTTAGGCCTTATTGTAATTTTATTCCACAAATAGAAATAGTCTCTTTGCATTATAATACATGTCTTATAAACCTCTGTTATACTGGACAATCATTAAAGCAATTAGAGACATGTTTTTCCTGACTATAATTTCTTTGAGAGCTGCAGCCTGTAATTTATATGTAACTTCATATGTAGCAAGACATTTGGGTTTCTTCTCTTCCTCTGCACCATTCTTAAAAATAAAATTATCCCAGATGTTTAGATACAGCTCTTGAAATAGGGTCAGGCAGCTTTGGATTTTTTCTTTATAAAATACCACTGGTGTTACTATAGTAATAAGATTTGTTTACACTATTTGCTAGAAATAGTCACAGTCACCATTCAGACGCCTTAGGTTCTGTCAAAATACCACAGTTGCTGTAATTTTGACAATTAGAATTGTGCATCCCACATTGCTATTGTTTTTACTATTGGGTAGTTGTCTGCTAGTCACCTTTCCATTTATTTCATTGTATTTTAAAAAATATATATATTTTTCTTTCCTGTATTTCAAACTTTTTTTTTTAATTTTCTTTTAATTGTAAGCTTGGTGTTTCTCTACTTTGTTGAAGGGAAGTTTAAATTTAGACAGAGGCTGGAATTGCTGAAACCAGCTTATTTATGTTCAGTTGGTTTTGGTTTACATTTGCTCTGTAAAGCTTATTCATTCATCCAGAACAGTTAAGTATGACTTGCAGTGTTTGCCTTCCACATTAGTTTCCAGTCTTTACATTTCTGTCATGCATTTGAAATGAAATGAAGACATGAGTTTTGGTGGAAAAATCAGATACAGTGACTTAGAAGAAATGCAACTTTTTGGCACCTAATAGTAATTTACCTACCTTTGCCTTGGCCTTGAATTACTCAAATGAAAGTTTTCCTATACTTGCAAAAAATATGTTTACTATGAAATGTTCTGCTATATAATGAAACTAAACCAAAGAGAAAAATAGGGTGGGATTTGCTATAGTGTTGTGCACTACAGTAATAAATTTAGTCCTAATCCTGAAAATCTTTTCATGTGCGAATTCTTACTTCTGAAAGAAGTTTCATTTGTAGAAAGCCACTGTAAGAAGATCATGAAAAAATTTGCCAACCTTTAGAAAGGGGCTTTATGTCAACACAATTCTTGAGTGAACTATATTGCCCTGTGTGTTGAGGTGGCAGAGGGAGAGCACATGTCCTTTTCTGTTAAGGTACAAAAAAGTATAAAAGATTAAAAGATCCCTTCTAGATCACTCTGCGCCTTAGGCTGCTGGAGGTCATTGCTGCAGTGTTGTGGGAATTAAAAAGCAGCTCATTGGCAGGTTGCCAAAATGAGCAGCGTAGGAAAAGTAATAAACAAATGACACTGAATGACACAGGCTGGCCCTTCTTTAGCCTTCCAAAGCAAATTCCTTGTTAGACTATTGGGCTGACATAGTCCTCCAAACAATTTTGGACCACTCCTTGGAAAGGCCTTGTATAGAAATGTCAAGCTCGCAGGCTGTCACTTAAGAGCCACCATATATATGCTTTCTATTTCCAGGACACCCATGGAATAAATCTTACAGCTTCAGTTGCATAGTAGGTCCCTGTGGAATCTCATTAGCATCTTTCTAAGCCACTTATTGTCATCAAAATCCGTAATGACTTTACTCAGGATTTCATTAAGTTAGAAGCAAATCTAATTAGCTTCTTGGTGTTAACCAGAAGGGCCCTGTAGCTCTTTCTCTGGACCAAAGACTTCACTGACAAGATAAAATTAATGTCTTCACCTTTCAAGGACACTTGGCATTTAGGGGACACAAACACTGCTAGGCTCTGCTCTAAAGGAATCTTTGGAAAGGAAGCCACATTCCTAGGGGGTTCCTCTTACAGCTCTCAGTAGTTCCTTCAGGCATTCACGGCCTAATTTTTCAATTTAAAAGTTACTTGTGTAGAACAGACTACACAAACTCCCTGGTCCCTTTGTAAGGCAGGATGGGTTGCTCCACCATCCTGTCAGTGCAAGCAGGCACGTGGCAAATCTCCAGCTCGTTCTTCAGAGAAGGCAGAGGGTCACACACCAGAAACTGCTAGTTTTTACATATACATAAAATACACATACATGTAATCTATGTGTATATGCATGTGTGTGCACATATACATATGTCTATATGCATATATATGATCGCTTTAAGAAATGTTTGAGTAGTATTAGTATCATTCCTGGTCCTACATAATCTCCCCATAAGAAAGTGTTCTTTCTAGATACCATATCTCCTACAAAGGCTACACTAAAGAGAGCCCTGCTAGACTATGCAGTTCCAAGTGTTTATCCTCACTTGGGCTGTCCTACTAATGTGTTGGAGACGTTGTGTCAGGGAAAAGATAACCACAGATAGCTGAATCTTCTGACTTCTTGCCAGTAGCTTACTTAGCTGGGACTTGCTGGGGCCCTGATTTTTCTCTAGAGGTTTGATATACTGACATCTGTCCAAAGATGTAATTCTTGCAACATGTTGCCATGCCCTTCTGCAAACTGCACCAAGGCCATGTAAACTGCTGCTGGGACTTTTGTATGGGTGTCATTCTTCTGCAGCATGAGCAATTGTTCAAACACTGTCACTGGAGAGAGACAGTTTTCTAGACCGTGTTGTCACAGTTGTGACAGTTCAGAGCATTGGCTCTGTCACATGTCAAGACAACTTGCTTATAGCCAGGGGCTCCTGAAGTGCTTCTTGGCTGCTGTTGTCGCCTTCCCCTCAGTGATCACTGATGCAAGCACAAGTAAAAGGGTTAGAATACACAGCTGGAGACCTGTCAGGAAAATGCATTCAGCCTCTTTACTAGCAACCCTGATTTAGACTGGGTTAAAGCAGCTGACAGGTCTGAGACAGAAAGCAAGTGCAGAACAGGAACTACAGCACTTGCAGCAAGTGCAGTGATGAGCATAAGGAGTCTCACTTTCTTCTGTGATGTCCATCCACTTTTGCTTCCTTGTGTTATGGCATTCCATGTCCCAAACGTGAGCATCCAGGCCTGATGTGTGCACAGCGCAACCCACCAGCATTTGCAGAGCCCTGTGGATCTGTATACGTGGAGAGCTAACAGGAAGACGTGTTGGAGCAAACAGTGAATAGTGAAAACAGACACACTAACTGCGGCCGGGGAGGTACCCTTGCTCCAGGGAACTGTGCTTGTATCAGGGAGCTATAGCAAAAGATGTCATAGTGACAGCAACATGCAAGTCCTGCACTGCTCGTAGAGAGCACTGAATCTGGATGCAGCAAAACTCATTGATGCAAAAGGACTCATGAGCCAAAAGTTTACACCTGAGTCTGGAGGTAATCCCTCGGTGTGGCAATAAGCTACTGCTGCTGCCTCATTCCTGCAACAGCTGGGATTTGCTTTATCCAACAGTCCCTGCAGGTCTCATGACATGACCCCACCTGAACTGCTAACCAGCCGCATGGAGCTCCAGGGCCACACGCTGGCTGCCTCTGCTCTCAGCTACAGCAGGCTCTCGGGGGGTATCTACGCTTCTGGACAAACCTCTGGAAGGACCTCTGCTCTAGAAGCCAGGAAATGTCAAACTCAAATGCACTTAGTATGATAACAAAATTAGATCCTTGCTAGTGCATCACTAAAGGGTAACCCATTTGTTGGCTTGCAGTACTTCCTAAATATTGCTAGTAAAATGGTTCTTGGTTTCTCAGCTATAGGAAATTTCTCTTGGCTACTTAAGCTTTAGAAAAAGTGTTTCGGGACAGAGCTAAAGGAAAGTGTGAGGATGGTTCAGCAAAACTTGGCAATATTTTTAACAAGGACAGTGGTCTTTCTCTAGAAACTTAAATCATCTAGATGCTCAGACTCTAAAAATTGTCAACTCTTTTTTGGTATTTTTAACGATGAATTCCTTCATGGAATCATGGACTCTTCCTTTCATGATAAGTAGACAGCATTCAGCACATTGTGATCTCATAGAAATAAAAAATGTAAATACGGGTTTAATTAGAAAGAATGGTTGTCATTTGCCAATACAGGAAATAATGTAAGTAATCATGATTATGAGATTTTCAACCCTGAAGTCGTCCTTTTGGGAGCTGGTGCATAAGCAAAGCTGCGAGAAGTCAGCATAGCTATTCCCTGGAAACCTGCAGCAGCAGATGATGAACTAGGCCTGGACACCTGAGGGGAGAAAGGGACTCCCTTTGATTTGCTCACGCTGACAGAAAAGAGATAAATCAGAAATAAATCACCCCTTCAGCGTGCGCATTAGAGCCTAGCTACAGCAGGCTCCACACTCATGTGGTGGGGTAGGCTATTTTAAAAAAGGTTGCATTGTGAAAATCAGCAAAGATGAGGAGGACAGTAAAAACTGTAATCACATATTTATGAGGATATAACTATACAGCTTCTGCACTGCTTTTGGCTACTATTTAGCTGAGCTCATAGTAGATACATTAAAATTAAATTCTTGAATGATTATTTCTAGGTTGAGCCTTTATTTCTTTGTGAAAAATATGAGTGTTAGACAAAATCTTTTAATTTTCCCTCCAGATCAAAGCTTACTTTGATAGCAAATTATAGGCTAGCTCTACAGTGCTCCAGTTACTGGCTTAAAAGTTAAGGTATTCATTTCTTGGTATTTCAGACAGATTCAAAGAATACAATAGGTAACAAAGATGGAAATGAGCAGTGCAATGATATTACAAATAAGATACTTCTGAATACTCTCACATTATAGGAAATGTCACAATGTCGGAAATTAGAGCACAGCTACTTTATGCATTTGCTCCAAGCAGAAGGGAAATGTCTTCTGCCTCACTAAGCCATGAGCAAACAAACCCGTGGCGTCTTACAAAGTCCAGCACAACTGCTGAATTTGGAGTGCTTGCATCTCTTTACAATGAAGAATGGGGAATACCTCACAGTTTACAATCCCGTCATCTTTGTTTTTCCTATAGCTTATAGTAAGGCCCATGGCTGCATGTTTATACCCCTTCAGACAGAAAGATCAGCGTGATCCGTACCTCTAGCTGCAACAAATGCAGGCTGGTTCTGGAAGGGCATTGTGCTGGGAAACAGTTAACATTACTGTCAATTAAGTGGTTATAATTAGTCTTCACAGACGAAATCCCCTGTATGGGAGAAATTCACAGAGTTTAGTGTTGTTGATTCAATCTGTTTGATTGCCAGATCAAAAGATAACAGCGCTTCAGCTTACATTGCTGTCAAGGCCAGATGAAGTGCTGAGAGCTCGAGGGCTTCCAGCAGAAAGTTGCCCAAATGCCCGTTTTCCTTGCTGCCAGCCCACTGCCCTATCCAGGACTGCACTGCGTTAGTGCAGCTTGGTTTAAGTTATAGGAGAATTCCTACTTCTTGCCACTGCTGATAGCTGGGAGAGCTTGTATTGTGTTAGCAGCTCGGCTGGGGGATTATTCAGCTAGTACACAAGCTGTGGCCCCTGGCCCGCAATTTTTACACTACAAGCTACAATAAATTAATTGTAATGTTTTTAAATAACAAGAAGAACTGAAAAACACCTTCCAAATGTGATTCTACTGCTATTATGAAGCAAACTCTGGTTAGAAATCAAGGAAATTCTTTAACGGGGCCACTGTGAGGAGAGTGTGAGGCCATGGGCTGATCTCCAGCCAGGCAGCACACTAAACTTTTCCAGCTTAGGCCTGATTTCTCACAAGTTGTTGACGCTGTGGTATCTGCTCCAGTGCTACAAGTTCATTTCATAGAAGCATTTTTTTTTCCTGTGCTAGATGAGTGTGATCCATGTGCCAGAAGCTCATGTACTGTGTACATGAAGGTCAGGCCTTAGGATCTAACCTGTAATTCAAAAATGTTATAAAGTAGCAATATTCAAATCTGCTAACTAGAACATATATATTTTTTAATTTTCTATCAGTATAACCATACAGGAATACATTCTTTAAGCAACTTTACTACTCACGGTACATAATATTACACCGATATTGCACGATTACCCTTTATTATCCTAGAAACACTTCTGTATCTGCAACTACAAATCTGTCACAGGTGCCGTTGCTACACCTTATTCTGACAGCTTTGCAGCTGAAGAGCTAAAATTTGCCAATGGCTACAACTGCCTTTCTGAGAATAACAGATTTCTTAAAAAGTGAGGGACCAAGTGGAGGCCGTCGCCTTGGCCGTGGCCCGGCGCGTCGGAGGGACTGCGGAAGCCCAAGAGCAGTGACACCCTGTGCTAGGACGGCTGCAGATCTCCTCTGTGGGCCGAGGACGCCTAGGACATGGTTTAACAGGCAGGGTGTTGAAGGGCTTGCACTTGGACTTGATGGTCTGGAAGGTCCTTCCCAGCACAACGCTGCCGTGATACCAGGACACGCTGCTGCTGCCCAGGGCCAGCGGCGCAGAGGGCTGCTCTGCTGGCAGCCACACGCGGGGCAGGCAGCCCTGCAGCTCACCAGGGGCCGGTTCCCACCGCCGCTCCCTCAGCAGATCGCTCGGGTCCCGTTTAAACCCCTCTGACACCCTGTCACCTGCCTCCCCGGCCGTGCGCTTCTGCTGTCAGGGGCAGCAGACAGGGCCCCGCTGACCGGGGACCACCACACTGCGGAGGTGGCATTGGCCACCACGGAGCTGCTCTGGAGCCTGGCTGTGCCCACAGCTGGGCTGGGATATCCACGGGGACGGTAACCGCGGATGATGGCAGGAGGGAGGTGGGAAAGGGTGATGCTGGTTCTGGCTCTGAGCGAAGGGCTTCTCGGGATTTTTCTCCCGAGTCCTCCCTCTGCTACCTCAGACACCTGTATCTCTTCTGAGCCTGCGGCCCTTAATCACAGGAGATGTGAGTATGTGGATAAAGGGAAGAAGGAGTGGGGTGTGTGTGTGCAGAAGCACATGCAAAACAAGCAAATCAAAAGTAGAGGTAGCATTTAGAAGAGCAGATAGCATGGAGAAGCAATAAAGTTCTTTTTTTTTAATATCAGATTGTATCAGAAAATTTAAGTGTATTTCAGAGCTAAATCAAGCACATGAGAGCATATTCATCAAAGCTGCTTTAGAATGGGCTTTAAAAATCCAAAAAAAAAGAGAACGATGAGGTACATAAAATGCTTGCAAAAATAACTCCAGTGGATTAATCTAAATCAACAAAAGCCAGGAAATGGAAGGTTAAGATTAATTCATTTTGTTTTGCCTAGAGATTTCAGTAGTCTCCAAGCAGTGGGCGATCTCACATACCACATACTTCGTGCTGCAATAATTAGACACACAGGGCTAAAGATGGAATTTCAGCCTCTTACTAGAAAGCAAGCAAGCAAGCAAGCACAAGCCTGACTTCTGGGCTAGTTGTGGGTTTATGTTATATTAAAGCTTTTGCAAATATTTCCATTGTGCTAGTTTGATTCCTCATCATGAGTGTGATTTACGTTTTGTTTGGAAGGAGTATAGAATATTAATGTGGACAGCCTCCTAGCTATGTCCATGTTTTGATTGGCTTTTTAAAGGCTTTCAAAGTGTTGCTTTAAACTGTTGTGCACATCTCCTTTTTAAAACACCCTGTGCATAGTAATTTATTCCAGCTGCTTATGAAATATTGGACTGCAGTATATGCTGCTGCTTTTACAACAAACACTTCAAAAGTCCTCATTCAGTTTGCTTCAGAAAAAGCACAAGAAAGAAATAGCAGCTGTATTGTAGGCTGATGAACAACCAGATAGCTCACTGGAAGAAATCATCTAAATATAAGCTTAACCAAAAATGTTTCTATTTCTGTTCCTTTCAGCAAAAAAAAAAAAAGGTGATGGGTTCACTGAGATCATTTTTATCCTGGTGTTAATTTTTGCCAAAACTTTTAAATATCCAAGTACTAATTCGTGACTGGCCCATTTATGGTGCTTCTGTAAGCTGCATTTCTCCAGAACAGGAGGCAAGCGCAGAACCAGGGGGGTTTCTCTCAAAGCTCTCTTTGATGGTGGAAATAGGATTTAGCCATGGCCATTGCACCCCAGCTCTCCCACACCGGTCCCTTCTGAGACTGAAAATGGGCAGAGCAAACAGACTCACAAAGACCTGTGACCGATGCTCATATTGCCCTTGTGGTGTCCCTTGCCCGGATTTCAGCTACAGCAGCCAAACTGACCCAAACTCCTTGTCCTTATATGCCTTTAAAAAGCTTTTAAGAGTTGCAAGGCTTTCTGTTTTTTAGGGGAACATTGCACTTCACCCCATCGTTCCACAGTCACGTTTGTGAGAAGGCAGAAATGACTCTCGTGAGAAGACACCTCTCTCTTTTGAGAAGAGAAAAAAATAGCATTGCGCCTCAGAATTGCTGTGATTCCTTGTCTATGCAAATAACCCTCCTTTTGTTTTCATTTGCCTATGCCAGATTTCATTTTTTCACTGTACTGCTTAAACTGAGAAAAGTTGCTAAAAGAATTTACACCTGCTTTCCAGACACAAAATAAACTATTCAGTGCAAATTTTGATTTTTCAGACAAATTCTACTGTTAGGCTCCATTATACCATTTAACAGGACAACATGCCTTAAAGACTGAAATCAGGCTACCTGCTCGTGGTGCAAAGGGGAATGCAGGACTAGCTTTGAGCTTGCGAGCTGGTGTTAGGTCACAGTGCTGGTTTGCCAGCTGAAAAAATATAACGGAGAGATGCCATTTGATCACTGCTAAATACTGCCCAAGAATTTACAGCAAACAGGATCAACAGATTAGTGTCTTTCCATGCTCCTCACAGTCTGCCTACCTGTCTGTGGCACTCTGACTCGTGGTAGGAGGGTAATGCTGATGCAGTCTGAATGGTAGTGGATTACCGGTGCGTTGCATGGCACATTAAATGAGGATTTTTAGCAGTTCCTACACAAGAATTAACTTGGAAATGTTACAGTGCCTAAGATTTGACTTATCACATTCTCATTTGGCTACTGAAAGGTTATTCTTTCCATTCAGATTTAATTCATTTAGCTATTGCTTCGTAGTCATGTGGCCATTTGTCATGTGGCAGGTTACATTCATCACTGTGCAGTCGTTCTTTTATGTTATGATTCTATATGTTCAGACAAGAAATCAAATCAAGGCACATTCTTTTTCTTTGTGCTTTATAACATAAATTGCTTTTTTTTTTCCCTCAAGCACCACAGAACTCTGAATCAGGAGTGAGGGTACCTTACTTTAAGATAATCTAAGTGATTCCTGCTCTCAGTTGCAGGAGGATTATCTTAGCTGCTCGTGGAGCAGCAGCCGTAGTTTTCTACAGACTAATGTATTAATTGATTTTGATTTTCCTTAGGCTGTAATTTGCATTGTTTCAGTAGCTGCAGGTGAGTCATCCTCGCAGCAGGAGCGGAGACATGGAGATGTCGGGAAGATGTGGAAGAACACAGAAATGTGAAACCTAAAAGCTAACCCAGGGGAAT
Source organism: Crypturellus soui (assembly GCA_032275445.1). NCBI lineage: Eukaryota > Metazoa > Chordata > Aves > Tinamiformes > Tinamidae > Crypturellus > Crypturellus soui. Next base: position 2,331,836 of record JAUBNY010000589.1, read on the forward strand.
CTGTCCACTCTCATGATTCAGAGCTCTCAAGCAGAAACCCATTTGCACAGAATATTCTGTCACTCTAGCTGGAGGGGAAAATAGGACAGTAAGACAGCTGTATGAATTAATCTAGAAGACTTAAAATGGTCTTTATTTCTTCTATTCCCTCAGAGTAGTAACACAAATAGAAATATTTGTGCTGAATTTTCTGAAAGCTTAGCTTATTTTTTTAATGTGTGACCAGAGTGGGAGACAGACAGACATTAGAAATAATGTCTGTGACCTGAACCTTTATGGTCATCCTATGAGATAACAGTCTCATTAATAATAAATAACAAAAGTATATGCTGTCAGCCATCATGAAGAAAAGCTTGGAAACATGAACAGGGCATAAATTGATGCCTGTGCGGAAAAATAAAATTCTGTATTGCCAAGATATGCATTTAAGCTTGTGTATTTATACTGGGGTAGTCTCCTATGGAAATAAGGTTGCCTGTGCCAGCTGAAGAGGGCTTTAGGTTAAGACAGAACCTCACCACACCTCTCCCAAGATAATGCCATCCTTGGGTGGAGAAGGTAGAGCAGATGAAGCCTTCCTGTAACATCCTCTGGCTGCACAGGCAGACAGTGACATGAACAGGCCGTGAGCGTGGGGGCCTTCGTGGGGCACCGTGAGCACCTCTTCATTCCCCTGCTCCCTGCAGCTTCCTGCGACTCCCCAGTCGTGAAGGCTCAGGTTCAGATGACCACAGGGAGCCGGGCGGTCCATGGCAGAGGAGACAACAGCAGTTCAGCTACGGGAAAACAGTCAGGCTAAAATCCTGTGAGCACAAGTGGGAGACCCAAGTGAGAGACCCAGTACAGGAAATCCCGAGAGAGGTAACAACCATAACTACATCAAATTGGTATCTGTATGGCTGTGCAAGGATACCGGAACACGGGCTCTATTTAAAAATACATTGAGAAGTCCTTGGCTCCAGAGCACACGTAAAAGCGGAAAGCAGAATGAACAGCTTCATTATCTTAATTCTGAAAACCGTAACTCCAGGAGGGTCCCCAGCGCTGCCCTGTCAGAGGCTTTTAGAGTCTGGCACAGGGCTCTGCTGCTGCACTTTATGCAGTGGAGCGTGGGCAACCTCTTGTCTCTGTTTCTCTTGCGTGGAAGGATGTTTGAAACCTCAGATTTGAAATATCACTCCTCCAAAACACCATCTTACACACTCCTACTGCTCCAAGAATTAAAATTTTACCCTCCTAAGGCCGCCTGTGGATAAAGATTAAAAGGTGGGATTTATGGTCTTTTTTTTAGTATTGTAAAAATAATAAAAAAATGAAATACTGCTTCTAAACTTATTTATCATCTCTAATGTATCAAGAATACCAGTTTTTGTCCTGCCGGATACTGCTGAAGAACTCTTTTGCGGGGAAAGGTGTATCTGAGAGCTGCACGTTGGGCTTTTAAACCATAACTGAAGAGACAGTGAGGTTCTCAAATAAATATAATTCTTCATTCTTTCCCCTTTGTTGTCCTCCCTCTTTTTTTTCAGAGAATTCATTAAACATCGGAGTTTAAAAGCACCAGAAAGAAAGGATGAGATTAAAACAGTAACTGAAATTCTTTGTGCTGGGAACGAATTAACTTTTATTTTCAGCAGTCTTACAAGTGTTAAAGTGAACAAAAATAGGAGTACTTTTCTTTCTTTATTTTATTTCCCCAATAAAATTAGAAATACATTTTTTTATTAGCCCTCTCTGGGGATGTTGTGCATGTTCAATCCTTTCTGGTTGTTTCTGAGATGACTGGCACTTACATAACAGGTTTGCAGAGTCTCTAAATATGATGAAAATCCTGATAAAAAGTTTTTTACATTAATTTTTCCATCCCAGCTAGCCCCTTCACAGCAGAGAGTTAAACTCTAAAACACTCTTTAATTAATTACTCTGTCATATGTTGCAAATATTTCAAGTTCAGAAAAACCAAAGATCTGTGAACTAGGATGCTTTGATATTTTTCTTTTTTCCAGCCACATGAAAATCTTCCAGCTCTTTTTTTCCCCTTAATTTCTCAAGATTTTCATGCAAGACCTAGCTGACTCGATAAGAGATTGGGAAATCGGTTTGCATACCGCTATGCAGTTTTAGAGCCTGAGGTGAATTATTTAGAAGCCTAACTTTGGCAAAAACCTTTGAAACTGGTACTTTGATCTGTGTACCATCTTCTCGGAGAAAAGGTGGTGGAAGGATTTAAGAGGTCAGTGAGAATCTGCTTCCTTGTGTGCCTTCTAATCTCGCCCAATCTTGGTCTCTTGCAAGGGCTCTACTGGAAAAGCCTGAATAAAAGATCAAACCTTCTTCAAATAATGTTTCTGCTCACGTAGAAAAGGAAGGATCCTCCAGGAATTTGAACATGCACTAAAAGACAGAAATTGTAACAATAAAAGCTGAAAATACTCTGAAGCCACCAGTTCCTAGTACTCGGGAGGGTATCCTCTGCCAACACTATTCCTGCTTAGATGACATATTTTCCCTTGACATTCCTTTTACATAATATCTACTAGGTTAGGCTCAGGATTCTTCTGTCTGCATCTTGGTTTCCGTCTTCAAAAGTTTTGCATTTTGTGGTTCTGAAGGAGGCAGGAAAAGGTCTCACAATCTGTTACGGCCAATCTAATGCTTGCCTGGAGGGTTTTTCAGTGATGCAAAGTATTTTCTTCAGCTTGAAGCTTTACTTATTTAACTGGTTTCTAGGATTAAATGTCTTCAGAGAAATTTTATCCTCAGAAGAGTTCTAATTGAAATTTTTCCATCAAAACGGTTTTCTCTAGAAGAAATACTGATTTTTCAACAAAGTACTGAATACATACACATAACTCAAAATATTTATATTTGGCATATGCTACTAGATACATCATGTCTCTATTTTTCAGTGAGGCCAGTTGCCCTGATGCACCAAACCAAGGATTTCCAAATCTCTTGCACTAAGGTCATAGCGCATTACGCGTGAGGGGGAGACATCAGGGAGTTTGGCCCTGAGAAAACACGATCAAGAGCCATGAGGCTGCTTCTGGTGGTGGTGATCTCATGATGGCAGCAGTTCTAAATCAACTCATTTGCTTTTAAATTGAAATATTCTGTTTTTCACCACAAATGAAATGGTTTCAGTGAAAAGCATCCTATTTTCCAAACCATTTTTGCCTCAGATCCAGGCAAACCAATACTGCCAGAGAAATCTCATTTGGAAAAACATATCCCAAGGCCAGTATTAGAACTGTAATAATGTCTGCTTTATTAACTAATTTGGTTTACTTTTTGTGTGTTGGTTTGAATGATGAACACTGACTTCTGTGTTAAATAACAACATTCCTTTATTGGATGCTTTTTATAGTGTGTTGTATATATATTGTATTTTATAGTGCAGGGTAGTATTACTCTGCATTTATAAAACAACTTAAAGGAAAGTTGTCCAGCATGTTTTCGTAACTTAAAGAGCCTTGAAGAATATTTTCTGAACCTGAATGATTCTAAATTTGGGAATAGTCGGATATGAGAGTTGTGGCTTGACCTGTTTCTAGTTTTGCAATATTCAACTATGCTTTTACATATCCAAAGAATTAGTCATAAGTAAACAATGTACCAATGTTTTGTTGCAGAAATAAGTGGGATGAGGACAAGGATGAAGGAAGTTTGTATTGTTGTGGGAAAATCCAAGTGCTAGGGTGATATAGTGATGACGTCTATAGTACTGACCACTGATATCAGTAACAAAACATTCCTTGACTTCAGGTTCCAGCCAATCTAATCAGTTTCCACTAACTATGTAGATTAAGGGGAAGGAGAAGAGTGGGAGGAGGAAAGAAATGAAGGGAAAGGAAGGAAAGGGAAGAGGCAAAAGTACTATTTAAGCTAAGGAGCACTGTTGGGAAAAGAATGGATTTAAATTGTCTATGATAAATTTAAGCTGGAAGTCATAAGAAAGTAAAAACTAATTTATGTTTTCCTTCAGGTCAGCTTGAATCACAAACATCCAGGAAATACTTTTCTATTTATCTCAGATGTTAAAAAAAGAAATAAATTGGTGCTCAGCTGTTCACACAGAATATTCTATTCTTGTTGTTATCTAAAGCAGCTTCTATAAATACAGCAGTGCAGGTCAGCGTCATCAGTTCAAGCAAGTGGGCGTTCCACTAAAATGAATAAAAGGACATCCCATGCTCTATCCTCCTATATAAGATAGTTTTTCTTTTTTTTTGGTAGCTACATTTTGTAAAAGCTGTGAAATATATCTTGCCTGATGTCAAGAAAATGATGTCTCTTTGATGGATCATATATGTTTTAAGATAATATTTCTAAGTCGAAATAATTGTTGCTTTCATGAAAGAGTGGAGCAACCAGTTGTTCCATATAAGTTTCCATTATCTTGAACTGGCATGATCTTGCAAAAATGTCATGGAACAAAATTTTAAATAAGTATTTCTGCCTGAAGGACCAGATTTTAATTCTATTTACTCCAACAACACTAAGAACAAAAGTAGCACCAACATATAAAGGTGAACCTAATTAGATGCTGTGATACTTCCACCACAAGGTGAAGAAAATAATAGCTTTGTTTCCATGCATGAAAAAGCAGAATACATGACGATTATTAGCAGTATTACTGAAAACCTTTGCCACTTCCTATCACAACAGCTTTTGTCATTTTGACAAGAGATTACAAGGTCAGTGTTTGTGATTAATGCACACAGTGTGAATGATGTGTTTTGACAGTATAGGTACGTTATTTAAAACAGTGGGTAAGAAATGGCAGGATTGGCCAGAAACTAAGATGGAGTTTTAGACAAGAATCATCTTAACCCAACCGTGGGGCTTGAATTGTTGAGGCAATAGTCATATTCTAGGCCATGGCCACACAGAAAGCTGTATTGTTTTAATCATATTACTGTAAGTCAAGAGTAACCATCCCCTTTGTCCACAGATAGATTAGGGAGTATAAACGTAGGCCTTTGATTCCAGCAGATACTGCTGAGAGGGCCAGGGTGCAGTCCAGGCTTGGAGCCTCGTGGACCTGACAGGTGCCCTGCAGCAGTGCTGGGTGACAAGCAGCTGGGGAGGGGCTGAGGAAGCAACTCCTGCAACCAGCCCAAGAGGGCCCAGAGAAGATTCCAGTCCTCGCCTTTGCACAGGAACAGGTCTGCAGTGATTTGTCAAAGCTACAGTTGCAGCTGTTATTGCCCCCCAGCCATTTGGGGGCAATCTCCCTGACTGGCAGGTTTCAGCTTGAGGTATGGCAATAGCTCAAATAGGATTTGCCTCATCTTAATAAGCTGATCCTAGAGTTAGGGAGGATGGGGGAGGGAATTCAAGAGCTGATTCATGAAATCAGGTGTCCTCGTCTCACCTGGCAATTGGATGGAGAAGAGGGAGGAGCGGTAGCAGCTTTAGCCATCTGATTTATATATATTATTCTATGTCTAGGAGAGCCTTATTTTTAAACCATGCTATGGTAGCATTAGCAATGTTTGAAAGAGACCTCTGCAGAATGAATACTGTTCCACATTGGCCTTTCCTGGAGGCTCAGGAAACTATGTCGGCATTTGTTTTTCTCTTTTTGTTAGCGCAAGGGCAAACTGTCCTAGTCTGGACAAGGTCCTGAGCAACCTACTTCTGTTGGATGTGCTTTGGAGCAGGAAGTTGGACTAGATGACTTCCAAGGGACCCTTCCAAATGAACTATTCTGTGATTCTGAATATCAGATTGTTTTTCCAAGCTTTATTTTTCTGAAGGTCCTAAGATGGGAGCTTTTCCCCCAACACTGAGTACAGATATATAGTAGTCTGAATACTAATATTTGTATATGCCAAACCAGGTGTTGTACAAATGCCAATACTATAATTTTGAAAAAAAAATCATTCTAGCTTAGATGATAGTTATATTTGTACAAATACTAAGCACATCAGTTGTTCCACACACTTTCTGGGGCTTCTTTGAAAATTCCAACCTTAAGTTCTTACTCTTCTTTATCCAATTTGCATTGAATGTGCTGACACCATGAAGATGTCCCCCAGCCGTAGCACAGCTGATGACTGAGTAATATCAGTAGATAATGAGGGAAAGCTAAAAGGTAAGTTTAGCTGTGACTAGAGATAAATCTTTTCAATTAATTGATCTGCTTACTGAGAATTATACTTAGTAAAGGGTTGTTTCTAAAGCCAATGGCTTGTTACTCAGCCCCCTATTAGTTCATATAATCAGGTCTATGCATATGTCAGGTCCCTGTTGGCCATTACTTACTTGTCTACAAGTCACTGCTTGAGAATCATTGCTCTACAATTACTCAGTTTCTCTCCCTTAAAGAAATCTGCCTTATGGCAAAACAGAATTAATTGCTTTAAAGGTTTCACCTCTAAACTACACAATTTCTGTAAAACTAAAACAGTGGAGATATTTTGGAGGCTATATGCTATAAAGAGCTTTGCAAATAGAACGTATAGGAAGCAAGGAAGAACCTTGCACATTAACGAGACAGCCTAAAGTATATTTATGCATTTTAAAATACCCTTCAAAACAGGTTTTAATTTGGACATTTTTATGATCATGCATCCTCTCTCAGTGATTAAAAATACTTTTCTTGACCATGGCTAACTTTTGAGACTCTTGTAAAACTTATCCAAATTAAGAGTCTAACTTTCAATTAGAATTGTAAGCCACACTTTTTCTTCAGTGTAGAAGTTAGAACACTTTATCCTAATTTAAGCAACTGTTGTTAACACTTGCAGAGAGGCCAAGACACATGAAAACACTGTGTTTTTACTCCTGTTTTTTGCTCCCATACGAAAACACCTGTTTTTTGCTCCCGTAATATCAGTGCCTGCATACGGGCCCACTCAGAAGCAGACCTGTGTGGCAGATCCGGGACACTGTCAGCCTCATCGCTGGTGCCCAGGCGACTCCTCAGTGGGCCCTGGCTGACAAGGAGGAGCTGTGCTTTGCAGGCCACATAGACCTGCACACAGGTCACGGGGCATGTGCTAGACTTATAACTAATATCCTTGGCTCAGTAGTTCTCATGGCTCAGCTTCAGCCCATGGCAGCCATGTCCAGTCAATCCCCTGGCCAGCCCAGCTTCTGAAAAGTGCTAATCATGCAGCTCAACCCAGGGTGCTTTGCTTACTTTGGCCCAACATTTTGTTGACTAAGTTTTGTTATCAGCATTTGTCCAGTTGGCTATATACTAATATATGATTTTCTTGACAGGAGGCATTCTTCTTGTTCCTATATGGAAGACTGGAAATGGTAACAGCTGAACAGAAAATAGAGCTATCTGGAGGCTCATCTTTTGTGATCATGGGATGAAGCATGAGGATATGGCAGGAAAGGACAGTCCTGAGGGCTTACAAAGAATCAGTTGATGCTGTCCTTGGTCACAGCTGTAAATATTCACTGCAGGAATTCAGAGATAGTGGGAATAAAAAAGGAGAGAGGGGAGAGAGAAGCTGGCGTGCGGTTTGCCATTACCTCACAGCGTGGCTGCTTGTTTGTGATGTGGCGTGGCAGAGAGCACATGGCCACACAAACTCGTGAATGTGGCTGCGGGGCTGAGGCCGGGGCACGTCCCAGCTCTCTGCCTGCCTCGTTTCCTGGAAGAAACGGACAGAGCAGAGCTGGTCCCATGCGCGCCCTTGCGGTGTAGGGCCTGGTTCATACCCAGGTGATTTAAAGGGTTCCCCTCCCCCCGCCCTGTCTGCCTGCCCTGCAGAGCCTGATCCTGGACTGCAGGCACTCAGTAGTCTAGTCACTCACTAGTGCTGCACAGTATCTCCCTGAATCCACGTGGAATTGCAGTGGCTGAGGGCTGTGGATCTGCAGGTATTCCATCCAGATCTGACAGGAACTGTGAATCAGAGCCCTAGACTGCTCAAGGGCAACATACTTTGGATTGACTTAATCCTACCTCCATAGGAAGATTTTAAACTAACTTGCTACACGAATGAAACTGGCCGCAGTTTTGAGGATGGAGCATTCTGTTCTGTTCCAGTTCCTGTTCTGTTCTGTTCCAGTCCAAGGGTGGTAACGCAAGGGAATGTGAGCTGCAAGGTCTTAAACACCTGTAGGTGTTTGCTAAATGCCCAGGAGACAAATCTGTAAGACGTGCTACTGTTTGAACTTGATGCTAATTAAAAGTTATGACTCAGAAGGAGTTAAATCCCAGGTGAAGTCACAGCTGCTGATAGCAATCATGGCCTTTACTAGTTAACAGGCTGGGAATAAACTCCTGCAAATAGAGTTTGGCTAAGATCAACTACATAATGAAGGAAATAGCTTGCCCATTTCTCCAGTGAATGACAGGTTGCAATCAAAAGTGCATTAATTCATAGCTCCTAAGGGAGGTATTTTTTTCTGATGAAAGCAAGACCTATGGGAAAGAAGATTAACTGACCACAGGAGTTTTGTTACATATCATCAGAATTTGCTCCCACATTATTTACTTTTTGATTTCAGACTCTTTGAATCTATTAGAATGTCCTTGTTATATGTAGGCCACTTTCTGAGTAGTCACTATTGAATACTGTAGAAAGAACCATTCGTTAACCCAAGAATCTAAGAAGTTTAACAATACGCACCCAGGATAACCATGAAATAATTGCAGTTAACTGTATTCCCCATCTCCTTTCAATCTGAAGCACAGGACATGATGTTCTTAGCTGGGAAAAGCCACGCTAAAAATGCTGTCTTTCAATAATGGCAGATTTCTTTGTGATTATGTTCTTGTAAGGCCTGTGTTTAAACACTGACTTCTTGATGAAAAAAGTGCTCTTAATGAGCATGCAGTCTAGATATTTATTTATTTATTTATTTATTTATTTTTAATCGGGGAGCAAAGCAAACAATGCTTGTGGCCAAAACTTTGCAGTATTTCTCAATGGAATTAGCAGATAAGTTTGAACAGCAATTAAGCTTTTGATTTTAAATAGGAAAAAGGGAGAGTGTTTGTTTAGCAATCTGTAGTTGAAGTGACAGCTGTGGTCAATGACAGAGGAAAAAGAAAGCAGTCTTGAATTTCAAGTCTGACCACTGTTGTATCCAAATGTTTATGGTTTATGCCTGCCTTATATCTCAGCAGTGAATTAACATTTTCAGTGCCTATCTATACTCAGCTAATATGGGAAAAGAGCAGCTTTATGGGGACAGATCCTTCTCATTTTTCCTTTCCTCCAAATATTCCTAAACAGCTAGCAGTCTCAGGGCTGAAGGCTCTCTCTTATCTTCCTTCTAAAGCATGATATTACAATACACTTACAAGCTTGGAAAGCATGATAGCTCCTTAGACTTAAGCTATTTCACAAAAAAAATATTTTTGCATAGCAATTCTGAACAGATCTGTTCTGGGATTCTTTATGTGAAATAAGGATGTCCTGTCTTACCTTAATTCATTTTTCAGTGAACAACATCAGAAACATACTTATTGGGAATGCGAGGGACCTGTGGAATCAATGTGATGTAGTTATTCTGCTTTATTTTCACACACTGCCATAGTCTAAAATGACCTTCATGTGTAGAGATGCCCTCAGGCTATAGCGCCTGCTGCTCAGGGAGGATAATGGCATACGAATAGCTTATTGTTACATAAGTTACTGTGTGAATTTATAGTAAATCAACTACACCGTGAAAATTGCTTATGGCATACTCTTACCTGTCATTATACAAGAGAGAGCTTATCCCTCCTTTAGTTGGGGAGTATGTTAGCTTGGATGCTTGGATTACTGTGCAAGAACATGTGGAGGGAAAACTACTATAGGCCATCTTTTGTCCAGAATATTCACCCCTGTTTTGCTTCAGGATAACCCGCAGTGTGCTCATAATCTCAATAATCATTGCACTGGGAGCCCCTTCAGACACAGATCCACCCTTACTCAAAAATAATGCATTGCAAATCTGATTATTCACTGCAGGGCAGAAGTGCAATGCACATACAGAAGCTGTAGTGGCATTTATACCTACCAAAGGGAGAGCGAGTACTACCACATCAAAATGGCTCTGCTTTGTGTGCATCCTGTAAGTGGATGAACTTTTCAGCAGTAAAATCAGATTAAAGAGACCCTTCCCTCCTTCATCTTTTGCCTTTCAGTTGTCCCTGCCTCATGTCAGCTTTTAGTTTCGCAGGTACAATAGCTTATGGGCTGCAGGTTAAAATAGGTCAATTAACTGACCCAGATTAAAAATAAATTGGCAAACCCAGTTATTTTTAACACTGATCAGTTAATAGCATGATTGTACAAACAGCTGCACCAACACAGGTAAGGTACAAGCAGAAAGGTGGGAATAAGGAGGTGGGATCTGCTTAAGTACTAGACTTTTCTCTTGCTTTGTCCTGATCAGAATGTCCCAGGAGATACAACATAATAGAGAGCCAGATCTCCTGTGGTATGACGAAAGTACAGGTAAAGGAATGCACACCCCAGCAAGAGTGTGCAGACCGATGGGAAAATATTTTATCCCGAGAAATGTTTATTTAAACTCCTGCTGAGTTCTTCCACTAACTGTAAACCAGACAGTTTAAAAATAGGTGAAAAAGGAAGCTGAATGTCTGAAGAAATGCAAGGGTTCTAAGGGATGCCGATAACACATTATGCCTACTTGATCTATCAGTAACAAACACTCTCAGGTGGGAAAAAAAGCTGGTAACAATGATTCTTCTAAGAAAATAACTAAAAATGAGGCTATGCAAAAGCTTCTGTTATTTAAGGAAATGGAACTCTAACTAAAAAGTTAGAAATGTACTGGTCATTACTTGAGTGGATTCAAAAGACCTGCACAGGAATGCAGTCCCACTGTGTTACAGCTACTGCAACAGTCTAAGAGAGATTTTCCTGGCAGTTTCGTATCTATGGCCTTGCACCTACAGTTTATTCCTGGGCTGGTGCCTGGGCAGGAGCCAGAGAACTGGGAAACACTGGAAATGAAGCACAACAGGAAGAAATGGAAGAAAAAGCAGGAAGAAAGCAGTGAAGGGAACATACAGCTATACTGATCTGCTACGAAATATGCCCATCAGCATGATTGAGTCTTTTTAGATGAAACAATGTAATATATATAAAATGCATACTTTTAATACACCACTTACCCTTTCCAGCCAAGTACCAAGTATCAGAAATAGTTCTGATATCATACCATTTTCATTCCTAAGGTATCCCCCAAGGACATCCTACCTAAGAAGTCTCCTATCCAGATTCCTCGCCAAACCCCAGCCTTTATGTGCCACAATCGTCCTTGCCAAGATAAACAGCTATTGTGCATATACTCTGGGTGCCCTCTGTGCTTGTCTCACAGAAGATAAGAGGCTGATGGAGCCCCAGCTAGATCAGCCCTGGCTGTGACTTTGGTCTGCTGGCCAAGATGGTGCTTGTTACATACAGAGGGTTGGTTTGAATGTGAGCCCTTGTTGCTGAGCAGCTACCAAAGGAATGGATCCCACTCCACAAAGAAGCCTCTGTTCTTGTTTCCAACTTAAGCATCTGAAGAAAAATAATTTCAAGACTGTTTTTTTTTTTTCTTATACATTTTGGTCTGAAGACACATGAGATGCAAGCCCTTGCTCCCTGACACAATGCACACTGTAAGTCCTTGCACTCTGGCATCACAAATGCATTAACTGTTCCTTCTCAAAAGCACAGCTGGCCACAGACCATGCAAGGGAAGACTGTGTCGATAGTTAGCATTTAATGTTAATGTCAGAGACTAAGACTGTACTTTCTTTTAAAAAACCTTTTAAATTTTCCACTGCGTTTACCAGCTACAGTACTTCAAATGTTTCTTCTTTTTTTCTTTTGGCTAAACCCGCATGACTGTGTGTTTCAAATTTGTTTGTTTTGAACATTAAACTGGAAAAAGCATGACTTCAGCACAGCTGAAACTCCTGCTCCTAAAAAAACGCCTGCCATCCATTAGTGCCACACATGCCTGCAGCCGATTTACAAGTGGGATTTCATCGTTTGTTAGCTAGCATGCAGATGAGGCAAGATATAAGGATCTGAAGGGAAATATGCAGCTGCAGTGAGTTAAACTTTATTTATAAAATTATTGAACCTCTTTCAGAATGTCTCAGATAGAGAGAAGTGTGTATAATTTATATTCATAACTGTAAAACTTTTTCTCCTACTGCAAGAAAGCCTTTGCCCAGAAAGAATTAGGTGTGCTTCTATTACAGGAGCGCTCGGTGATACAAATCCAAATCATAGCCACCCTGTGGCTAGTGCCGCACTAGCCCATATGAAGACACGTTCCTAGAGCCAACAATAAATGTATCTCACAAGCAGCATTCTATAGATTTGTAGTGAACTGCTTAGAACTGGTGCTGATATAACAGGAACTCCATGTGGACATGGGAAAATTGCTGATTTAGCTCCCAAGCTAAATTCCAGGGAAGTGTTCTGACACATTAGGAAAGACCTCTGCACTGCCCGAGCTCCCCGTTTTCTTTCTCTCCTTGGGAAGGAAAGGGAGTGCTGGGAGGTGGGTCATGCTGAAGAGTCACAAGGATCCAGCAGGGAGGTCACCAAGGGGGCTAAGCCCAACATGGAGCTGGAACTGAGCATGTGGGCACGGTTGCTGCTGCTTATTTTTACAGCAGCTGTATTTGCTTAAATGGACTGTGAGTCAGTCCCTGCATTTTTGGATTCCCATTTTGACTTTACGACTTGACAGTTAGTCCTGCAGTTTGTCTTAAAGCACTTCTCAAAAATCCTCCTCGATTCCTGAGCGATTTAGAAGCCCTCTGTGCACTACAGTTTTGTTCACAGCTCTTTGCCTTATGTGAAGATTATAAGCAAATAACCTTAAAACTGTCTGAGAGTGAAACCGTTTTAAGGTGGACTTTGGCATGACTTCTCCCTTCGCTTACCTCCTTCTGCAGGGAACCCACTGAT
>JAUBNY010000589.1:2344837-2361402 GCA_032275445.1 Crypturellus soui
ATATAAGTAAAAAAACACTCCTTTACTTCAGGTTACAGCCAATCTAATCAGTTTTCACTAACTATGTAGATAAGAGGAAGGAGAAGAGTAGGAGGAGAAAAGAAATGAAGGGAAAGGAAGGAAAGGGAAAGGGAAAAGAACTATTTAAGTTAAGCAGCACCGTTGGCAAAAGAATAGATTTAAATTATCTGTGATAAACTTAAGCTCAAAGTCATAAGAAAGTAAAAACTCATTTATCTTCCTTCAGGTCGACTTGAACCATAAGCATCCAGGAAAGACTTTTCTGTTTATCTCAGATGTTAATAAAGAAATAAATTGGCTGTTCATGCAGAATATTCTATTCTTATTGCTATCTAAAGCTTTGATAAATACAGCAGTGCAGGTCAGTGTCATCAGTTCAAGCAAGTGGATGCTCCACCAAAATGAATAAAAGGACATCTCATGCTCTATCCTCCCATATAAGCTATTTGTTCTTTCTTTGGTAACTACATTTTGTAAAAGCTGTGAAACATATTTTGCCTGATGTCAAGAAAATGATGTCTCTTTGATGGATCATATATATTTTAAGATAATATTGCTAAGTCGAAATAATTGTTGCTTTCATGAAGGAGTGGAGCAACCAGTTGTTCCACATAAGTTTCCATCATCTTGAACTGTCATGATCTTCCAAAATGTCATGGAACAAAATTTTAAATAAGTATTTCTGCCTGAAGGACCAGGTATTAATTCTGTTTACTCCAACAACACTGAGAACAAAAGTAGCACCAACATATAAAGGTGAACCTAATTAGATGTTGCGATACTTGCATCACAAGGTGAAGAAACTAGTAGCTTTGTTTCCATGCATGAAAAAGCAGAATACGTGATGATCATTAGCAATATTACTGAAAACCTTTGCCACTTCCTATCAGAACAGTTTTTGTCATTTTGACAGGAGGTTACAAGGTCAGTGTTTGTGATTAATGCACACAGTGTGAATAATGTGTTTGACAGTATGGGCAAGTTATTTAAAACAACGGATAAGAAATGATAGGATTGGCCGGAAAATAAGATGGAATTTTGGAAAAGAATCATCTTAACCCAACCGTGGGGCTCGAGTTGGTAAGGCAATAGTCGTATTCTAGGCCACAGCCACACAGAAAGCTGTATTGTTTTAATCATATTACTGTAAGTCGAGAGTAACCATCCCGTTTGTCCACAGGGAGATTAGGGAGTTTAAACGCAGGCCCTTCTGATTCCAGCAGATACTGCCGAGAGGGCCCGGGTGCAGTCCAGGCACGGGGCCGCGTGGCCCTCACAGATAGGTGCCCCGCAGCAGTGCTCGGTGATAAGCAGCCGGGGACGGGCTGAGGGAGCAGCTCCTGCGAGCGGCCCACGAGGGCCCAGAGAGGACCTCGCTCTTCAGCCGCCGCACAGGGACAGACCTGCAGCGGTTTGCCAGGGCGACAGCCGCCTGCCAAAGCTGGAGCTGCCGCTGCTATTGCCATCTGGGGGCAATCTCCCTGGCAGGCAGGTGTCAGCGTGAGGTATTGCAGCAGCCCAAATAGGATTTGCCTCATCTTAATAAGCTGAGCCCAGAGGTAGGGAGGAGGGGGAGGGAGCTCAGAGCCGATTCATGAGATCAGGTGTCCCCCTCTCCTCCAGCAATGGGATGGAGAAGAGGGAGGACCAGTAGCAGCTTTAGCCATCTGATTTATATATATTACTGTTTGCCTAGGATATCCCTATTTTTAAAGCATGCTACGGTAACATTAGCAATGTTCAAGAGAGACCTCTGCAGAATGAATACAGTTCCACATCGGCCTTTCCTGGAGGCTCAGGAAACTGTGTTGGGGTTTGCTCTTCTCTTTTTGTTAGCGTGGGGGCAAACTGCCCTAGTCTAGACAAGGTCCTGAGCAACCTTCTTTTGCTGGATGTGCTTGGGAGCAGGAAGCTGGACTAGATGACCTCCAAGGGACCCTTCCAAACAAATTATTCTGTGGTTCTGAATATCAGATTGTTTTTCCCAGCTTTGTTTTCCTGAAGGTCCCGAGCTGGGAGCTTTTCCCCCAGCACTGAGTACAGATGGATAGTAGTCTCAATACTAATATTTGTATATACCAAACCAGGTGTTGTACAAATGCCAATGCTATAATTTGGAAAAAAAAAATCATTCTAGCTTGGATAGTTATATTTGTACAAATACTAAGCACATCAGTTACTCCACACACTTTCTGGGGCTTCTTTGAAAATTCCAACCTTAAGTTCTTACTCTTCTTTCTCCAATTTGCATCGAATGTGCTGACACCACGAAGATGTCCTCCAGCCATAGCACAGCTGCTGACTGAGTAATATCAGTAGAGAATGAGGGAAATTTAAAAGGTAAGTTTGGTTGTGACTAGAGACAAATCTTTTCAATTAATTGTTCTGCTTACTGAGAATTATACTTAGTAAAGGGCTGTTTCTAAAGCCAATGGCTTTTTACTTAGTCCCCTATTAGTTCATATAATCAGGTCTATGCACATGTCAGGTCCCTATTGGCCATTACTTACTTGTCTGCAAGTCACTACTTGAGAATCATTACTCTACAATTGCTCAGTTTCTCTCCCTTAAAGAAATCTGCCTTATGGCAAAACAGAATTAATTACTTGGAAGGTTTCACCTCCAAACTATACAACTTCTGTAAAAATGAAGCAGTGGAGATATGTTGGAGGCTATGAATGTATAGGAAGCAAGGAAGAGCCTTGCACATTAACGAGACAGCCTAAAGCATATTTATGCATTTTAAAATACCCTTCAAAACAGGTTTTAATTTGGATATTTTTATGATCATGCATCCTCTCTCAGGGATTAAAATACTTTTCTTGACTATGGCTAACTTTTGAGACTCTTGTAAAATTTACCCAAATTAAGAAAACAGGCTAACTTTTAATTAGAATTATAAGACAAACTTTTTCTTCAGGGAGAAGTTAAAACACTTTATCCTAATTTAAGCAACTGTTGCTATCACTTGTAGAAAGGCCAAGCAACCTGATGTTGCTTAATGTGCAAGCCACACGAAAACACTGAGTTTTTGCTCCTGTTTTTTGCTCCCATTTGAAAAGAGCTGAGTTTCGCTGCCATGCACACGGGCCGGTTCGGAGGCAGAGCTGCGCGGCAGAGCCGGGACAGTGCCCAGCCCGGCTCCTCGTGGGCCCCGGCTCGCAACGGGGAGCGGTGCCTTGCGGGCTGCATGACGACCACAGGTCACAGGGCATGTGCCAGACTTGTGGCTACTACCAGTAGCTCTCAGTAGTTCCCAAGGCCCGTGGCGGTCATGTTCAGTCAATGCCCTGGCCAGCCCAGCTTCTGAAAAGTGCTAATCGTGCAGCGCAACCCAGGGAGCTCTGCTTACTTTGGCCCGGCATTTTGTTGACTAAGTTTTGTTATCAGCATTTGTCCAGTTGGCTCTATGCTAATATGTGATTTTCCTGACGGGCAGCATTCTTCTTGCTCCTATATGGAAGACTGGAAACGGTAACAGCTGAACAGAAAACAGAGCTATCTGGAGGTTCATCTTTTGTGATCATGGGATGAAGCACAAGGATACGGCAGGAAAGGACAGTCCCGAGGGCTTACAAAGAACTGGTTGATGCGGTCCTTGGTCACAGATGTAAATATTCACTGCAGGAACTCAGAGGTAGTGAAAAAACAAAAGGAGCGAGGGGAGCGAGGCGCCGGCGCGCGGTCTGCCTCGCCTCGCCTCACCTCACCGCGGCTGCTCGCCCTGGCGTGGCGTGGTGTGGCGTGGCGTGGCGGGGGCATGGCCGCACGAGCCCCGCGTGCCCTGCGGGGCCACGGCCGGGCCCGTCCCCGCTCTCCGCCCGCCGCTTTCCTGGAAGGGCCCCCAGCCGGACGCGGGCAGCGCAGAGCCGGTCCCGCGCGCGGCCCTGCGGGGCAGGGCCCGGTTCGTACCCGGGTGGTGTGAACGGTCCCCCCGCCCCGTCTGCCCGCCCTGCTGCTCTGGGAGCCGGGTCCCGGGCTGCGGGCGCTCAGCACTCAGCGCTGCACAGGGTCTCCCCGAATCCACGTGGAACTGCGGTGGCTGCGGGCTGGATCTGCGGGTACTCCGGCCAGACCCGACAGGAACTGCGAAGCAGAGCCCTAGACTGCTCAAGGGCAACATGCTTTGGGCTGCCTTAATCGCACCTCCGTAGGAGGTTTTTAAGGTAACGTGCCACACGGATGAAACCGGCCGTAGTTTTGAGGATGGAACATTCTGCTTTGGAGATTTCAGTGCAAGGGTGGTAACGCAAGGGAACGTGAGCTGCAAGGTCCTAAACACCTGTTTGCTAGAAGGCCAGGACACACATCTGTCAGGCGTGCTACTGTTTGGACCTGATGCTAATTAATACCAAAAGTTATGACTCAGAAGGAGTTAAATTCCAGCTGAAGTCACAGCTGCTGATAGCAATTGTGACCTTTAATGGTTAACCGGCTGGGAATAAACTCCTGCAAGTAGAGTTTGGCCGAGATTAACTACATAATGAAGGAAATAGCTTGCCCATTTCTCCTCTGAATGACAGGTTGCAATCAAAAGTGCATTAATTCATAGCTCCTAAGGGAGGTATTTTTTCTGGTGAAAGCGAGTCCTATGGGGAAGAAGATTAACTGACCACAGGAGTTTTGTTGCATATCATCAGAATTTGCTCCCATATTATTTACTTTCTGCTTTCAGGCTCTTTGAATCTATTAAAATGTCCTTGTTAAATGTGGGCCACTTTCCAAGTAGTCTCTATTGAATACTGTAGAAAGAACTATTCTTTAACCCAAGAATCTAAGAAGTTTAACAATACATGCCCAGGATAATCATGAAATAATTGCAGTGAATTGTGTTCCCCATCTCCTTTCAATGTGAGAGTACAGGAGCACAGGACATGATGTTCTTAGCTGCGAAAAGCCATGCTAAAAATACTGTCTTTCTATAATGGCAGATTTCTTATTTGTGATTATGTTCTTGTGAGGCCTGTGCTTAAACACTCACTTCTTGATGAAAAAAAGTGCTCTTAATGAGCATGTAGTCTCAATATTAAATATATATTTTTTAATTTTTAATCAGGGAGCAAAGTAAACAATGCTTGTGACCAAATCTTTGCAGTGTTTCCCAATGGAATTAGCAGATAAGATTGAACAGCAATTATGCTTTTGATTTTAAATAGGAAAAAGGGAGAGGGTTTATTTAGCAATTTATAGCTGAAGTGACAGCTGTGGTCAGTGACAGAGAAAAAGAAGCAGTCTTGAATTTCAAGTCAGACCACTGTTGTATCCAAATGTTTATGGTTTATGCCTGCCTTAAATCTCAGCAGTGAATTAACATTTTCAGTGCCTATCTATATTCAGCTAATATGTGAAAAGAGCAGCTTTATGGGGACAGATCCTTCTCATTTTCTCTTTTCTCCAAATATTCCTAGACAGATAGCAGGCTCAGGGCTGAAGACTATCTCTTCCTTCCGAAGCGTGATATGACAATATACTCGCAGGCTTGGAAAACATGGTAGCTCCTTAGACTTAGGCTATTTCCCCAAAATAGCAATTCAGAACAGATCTGTTCTGGGATCCTTTATGAGCAATAGGAATGTCCTGGCCTACCTTAATTCATTTGTCAGTGAACAACAAGAGAAACATACTTATTGGGAATGAGAGGGACCTGTGAAATCAATGTGATGTAGCTAGTCTGCTTTATTTTCACACACTGGCATAGTCTAAAATGACCTTCATGCGTAGAGATGCCCCCAGGGTATAGGGCCTGCTGCTCAGTGAGGGTAAATGGCACATGAATAGCTTATTGTTACATAAGCTACTGTGTGAATTTATGGTAAATCAAGTACACCGTGAAAATTGCTTATGGCATACTCTTACCTGTCATTATACAGAGAGAGTTTATTCCTCCTTTAGCTGGGGAGTATGTTAGCTTGGATTACTGGGCAAGAGCACATAGAGGGGAAAGTACTACAGGGCAGCTTTTGTCCAGAATATTCTCTCCTGGTTTGCTTCAGGATAACCTGCAGTGTGCTCATAATCTCAACAATTGTTGCACTGGGAGCCCCTTCAGACACAGATCCACCCTTACTCAAAAACAATGCATTGCGAATCTGATTATTCTGTACTGCAGTACAGAAGTGCAACCCACATGCAGAAGCTATAGTGGCATTTACATGTACTGAAGGGAGAGCAAGTACTACCCCACCAAAATGGCTCTGCTTTGTGTTCAGCCTGTAAGTGGATGAACTTTTTGTTCAGTAGAAAACCGGACTAAATTGATCCTTCCCTCCTTCATGTTTTGCCTTTCAGTTGTCCCTGCCTCATGTCAACTTTCAGTTTCACAGGTAATTGCTTATGGGCTGCAGGTTAAAATAGGTCAACTAACTGACCCAGGTTAAAAATAAATTGGTAAAAACAGTTATTTTTAACACTGATCAGTTAATAGCATGATTGTACAAACAGCTGCACCCACACAGGTAAGGTAGAAGCAGAAGGGTGGAAATAAGGAGATAGGAGCTGCTTAAGTATCAGACTTTTCTCTTGCTTAGTCCTGATCAGGATGTCCAGGAGGTACAACACAATGGAGAGCCAGATCTCCTGCGGTATGCCGACAGTGCGGGTAAAGGAATGCACACCCCAGCAAGAGTGTGCAGACAGATGGGAAAATATTTTATCCTGAGAAATGTTTATTTAAACTCCTGCTGAGTTCTTCCACTAACTGTAAACCAGCCAGTTTAAAAATAGGTAAAAAAGGAAGCTGAAGGTCTGAAGAAATGCAAGGTTCTAAGGGAGGCAGATAACACACTGCTTACTTGATCTATCAATAACAAACACTCTCAGGTAGGAAGAAAAGAGCTGGTAACAATGATTCTCCTAAGAAAATAACTAAAAAACAGGCTATGCAAAAACTTACACTATTTAAGGAAATGGAACTATATCTAAAAAGTTGGAAATGTATTGGGGATTACTAGAGTGGATTCAGAAGACCTGCACAGGAGTGCAGTCCCCCTGTGTTATGGCTACTGCGACAGTCTGAGAGAGATTTTCCTGGCAGTTTCCTATCTATGGCCTCGCACCCACAGTTTGTTCCTGGGCTGGTGCCTGGGCAGGAGCCAGTCGGAGAACTGGGGAACACTGGCAACGAAGCACAACACGAAGAAATGGGAGAAAAAGCATGAGGAAAGCAGTGAAGGGAACAGATCGTTGCATTGATCTGCTACGAAATATGTCTGTCAGCATGATTGAGTCTTTTTAGATAAAATAATGTAATATATACAGAATGCATACTTTTAATACAGCACTTTCCCTTTACAGCCAAGCACCGAGTATCAGAAACAGTTCTGATATCATACCATTTTCATTCCTAAGGTATCCCCCAAGGACATCCTGCCTGAGAAGTCTCCTATCCAGATTCCTCACCAGGCCCCGGCCTTTATGTGCCACAATTGTCCTTGCCAAGATAAGCAGCTATCGCGCATATACTCCGGGTGCCCTCTGTGCTTGCCTTGCAGAAGATAAGAGGCTGGTGGAGCCCCGGCTAGAGCAGCCCTGGCTGTGACTCTGCTCTGCTGGCCAAGATGGTGCTTGTCACATACAGAGGGTTGGTGTGAATGTGGGCCCTTGTGGCTGGGCAGCTACCAAAGGAACGGATCCCGCTGCACAAAGAAGCCTCTGTTCTTGTTTCCCACTTAAGCGTCTGAAGAAAAATAATTTCAGGACTGTTTTTCTTATTTTTTTCCTTATACATTTTGGTCTGAAGACGCATGAGATTCAAGCCCTCGCTCCCTGACACAATGCACACTGTCAGTCCTTGCACTCTGGCATCACAAATGTATTAACTGTTCTTTCTCAAAAGCACAGCTGGCCACAGACCATGCAGACTGTGTCACCAGTTAGCATTTAATGTTAGTGTCAGAGACTTACTAAGATTGTACTTTCCTTTAAAAAGCCTTTTAAATTTTCCACTGCATTTACCAGCTACAGTACTTCAAACATTTCTTCTCCCTTTTTTTTTTTTTTCCCCTTTTGGCTAAACCTGCACAACATTATGTTTCAAATTTATTTGTTTTGAACATTAAACTGGATGAAGCATGACTTCAGCACAGCTGAAACTCCTGCTCCAAAAAAAACGCCTGCAAGCCATTAGTGCCACACATGCCTGCAGCCGATCCACAAGTGGGATTTCATCGTTCGTTAGCTAGCGTGCAGAGGAGGCAAGATATAAGGATCTGAAGGGAAATATGCAGCTGCAGTGAGTTAAACTTTATTTAGAAAATTATTGAACTTCCTCCAGGAGGTCTCAGATGGACAGAAGTGAAGTGTGTATACTTTATATTCATAACTGTAAAACTTTCTCTCCTACTGCAAGAAAGCCTCTGCCCAGAAAGGATTAGGTGTGCTTCTATTACAGCGGCACTCGGCAACATAAATCCGAATCACAGCCGCTCTGTGGCTAGCGCTGTGCTAGCCCGTATGAAGACACATTCCTAGAGGCAACAATAAATGTATCTCACAAGCAGCGTTCTACAGATTTGTAGTGAACTGCATAGAACTGGTGCTGATATAACGGGAACTCCACGCGGACATGGGAAAATTGCTGATTTAGCTGGCAGGCTAATTTCCAGGGAAGTGTTCTGACACATGAGGAAAGACCTCTGCACTGCCTGAGCTCCCCAGTTTCCTTCTCTCCTTGGGAAGGAAGGGGAGCGCTGGGGAGCGGGTCGTGCTGAGGAGTAACAAGGATCCAGCCGGGAGATCACAGGGAGCCAGGCCCGAGACGGAGCTGGAACGGAGCATGTGGGCACGGCTGCTGCCGCTTATTTTTACAGCAGCTGTATTTGCTTAAGTGGATTGTGAGTCAGTCCCTGCATTTTTGGATTCCCATTTTGACTTTACGACTTGAGGGTTAGTCCTGCAGTTTGTCTTAAAGCACTTCTCAAAAATCCTTCTTGATTCCTGAGTGATTTAGAAGCCCTCTCTGCACTACAGTTTTGTTCACAGCTGTTTGCCTTATGTGAAGATTATAATCAAATAACCTTAAAACTGTCCGAGAGTGAAGCTGTTATAAGATGGACTTTGGCATGACTTCTCCCTTCGCTTACCTCCTTCTGCAGGGAACCCACTGATTTGGAGCTGTGAATCTCTAACACTTTGCAAACTACAGACCAAAGGCATGCTGCAGTTTGTCTCCTGGCCTTCTGTTCCTCCTACAGTATGGTGCCTTCATAATAATTTGCTCTCTATGTATTTTAAAAAGTATTATTTATAAAACATCTTAGAAAGAAATGCAATTCAAATTTGCCATGAAAAGGTGTGATGCATTAAAAACAAAATGAAAACAAGCTCCTTGTGTTTTCTCTTTTTGCCAGATTAGTGGATTCTGTTGCAGTACATCTGTGCCTCAGTTAAAGGAGAAAAAAAGTTAAAGCAGAAATTTTTTAAAAAATGGTTAAAAGTTTTGGAGAGAAGAAAGGATGTTTCCTATAAGGTATAACCTATTCATATGCGGTTTGAAGGTAAATATTCAGAAATAACCATGTAGATACTTGGACTGTTTTTATGACAGCAGAAATCTTTCCTGCTTCTCATTTTTTTTTCCTTATATTGTTTCAGTCTCTCCTGGATTGCTGTTCACTAAATAGAAAACAGCTTATTTGGTGATAATATTCTTATCTCAAAACTTGACTTACAACCTCCAGTGTTTTCCTTTATGAAGACAAACATGCTCTAGTAGGAGTGCCAGTTACACCTTTTAGCCAAATAAAAGCACACACACACAAATTAAAAAGCAGAATGCATTGGCTTGATTCACCAATGTAAAGTTGATTTAACTACTTGTAATCTGGAAATCAGTAATGATGACTTCTGGATATGGAATAATTTGGTTCAGCAGAGTTACTGGAATACAGCTGGAATAAAACAGTCCTGCAGCGTGGCCCGCTTAACCTCGGGTTTCCCTCTGTTCACCCCTTAGTGTCTGCCCCGTGGGGGCTGTCACGTTTTTGTCTGTTAAAAGAAACTCGGTCCATCAAATCGTGTCTCTAACACTGAAGTACTCCGATAGCTGCTTGAAGTAGTATCTGTTTCAGACTCTCCCTGCTAGTCGCTGTGATAAAAAATAAAAAAATAATTTAAAAAAAACATTTTCTTCTCTGTTCCTCTGCCCTTGGGAGACAGAAGGAGTGCCATATTTACAAAGATAGCTTTTTCTTTTGTGAAAATACTAATGCAGCGCAATGATGGTGGTTTCTGGTTGGGTGCTCTTATAGAAGCATTCCTGGATTTCAGTTTCCTTCAATTTAAAATTAAAACTGATTGAGCGTTAGAATTAAGAGCAGAGAAATTGAGTAGTATGTTTATTCCTTTTCATCTTCCAGAGATTTTGCTGTTGTTGTAAAAGTACTTTTTTTTTCAAAATGTACAAAAGTTTTTTTCAAAATGTACAAAAGTGCATTTTTTTCTGGAGACTCCTACATTTTGTATTTGTTCCCCATCTCTGCCACTTTTCATCTCTGGACTGTAAAAGAAATAAATCAAGCAATTCGCATAAAAATGTAATTAAGATGAAAACTATATGTATATGGAAAATGTGGCAGACAGGACAACGCGTTTTTCAATATTTTGTAACTGGCCATGAACACTTGCCAAAGCCCAAACTGGCACATCGCTTGACTTAGTGCCACCAAAGTAAAACCACACTTTGGCCCGATTTCCACAGCCTGGAGTAAGTGAGTATATGAAAAATTATTAGGGCTCTACAAAAGTGCTACTAAAGAGTACTGATTGGAATGTCTCCAAACAATAATATTTTTTCTGAATTTACCAGGGCACGTGGACCCTCTCAGGCAGTTATGTTGCAGGTAGGACACCCGCTCAGGGCAGTAAATGCCCTAGCAAGAAAATGCTCCTGCAGATGAAGCCGCTCGCTCTGCGGAGTCAGCGCTTCTCAGACCTATCACATGGAGGAAGAGCAGCTCACAAGCACCAGCATTTTCTCTCTTTGTCATTTCAGCTTAAACTTCTGAGTGGAGGAGCCCACATGTAATATGAGTACAGCTCCTGTGTAAAACCTTACTGGGAATAGCCCAAAGTTTGTGGCATTTTGCCATTTTTTAAAGAAGGCTCTCGAGAATGTATTACTTCATGATTCTTGACATTTCCTCTATTTACAGAAAGGATTGTTTGTCCGCTGCCAGCAAGAAGCTGTATACATACAAATTTTGTCCTTGCATAGGACTTTCAATAGGGAAGTCCTTATTCCTTATTTTAGTGAAACGCTGTGTCTGATTTAAAGCAATTTAATTAGTAACTGTACCCTCTAGAAAGCTACGGTAGAAGCAGCTGAGTCCTACTTTCCCACTTAGACCACAAACTAATTCACCTCTTGAGTCAAAAAAAACCCCACATATTGCCTGATATAGGAACTACATGGGTTTGGGGTGTTGTGGAGCTTGGAGAGAAGGCAAAGGCAAAAGGGACAGGGCACAGCTTCGCTCCACTCCCGCGGACTCCCCAGGGAGAGATAAGGCTCGGCTGCAAGATAGGGAATGTGCAAAGCCCGGGCAGGTAGTCGCACGCAAGGGCCCTGGGAGCTCTCCTGCCTCACATGCCCTGTGCACGAGGTGCCAAGGCTTCTCTCGACTCCAGCAGCCTTCATTCCCTCCCTCTGCTGGGAACCAGCCAGCCGTCACGCCTTCCCACAGCCTCCTAAGAGGACTGCTGCCCCAAGACTGGCAGACGTGACTCTTGGAGGAGTTTCCTTTGAGTTGTTCTTCCAATTTTTTTTTTTTTTTTTTTTTTTTTTTTAATTTCCTTAAAATTACTGCAAAATGCAAATATTGGCAAGGAGATAGCAGCAATCTTAAGTTCAAAGACAGACATTCCACTTATTACATGTCAAAATACAGCTGGCCTCTAAATCTCTCCAAATTTGGGGCTATAAATAGCTGATTCTGACATAAAACCTGGGGCTGGCAGAATGGTCCCAGCGTTATCTTGCAAAGCCATGCAATTTTCCTCTATTTAGTAAATAACAGAATAAAATCTCTGGCAGCTTTTACAAAAGAATATAAGAAATATAAGCATATAAGCACTTTGCACTGTCAGTTGCTTTAACTGTAGAGTAGTAGTCTCTGGGCGCACCCTCTTTAGAGTATTTCCAATAGATGTTGCTATTGCAAAATATTGCTGCACTGGTTAAAGATCATACAGCTCTGAGAGAGGAAATTCCAGCACTTCCCTATTCAGTGCTGGGAGATCATGTGCCCTAAACACCATAAAACACCGCAAATATATAAAGGACAGAAAGTAAGGACGATTCAGTCTAAATGTATAGCACTAACAACAGCTAACTGAAAAGAGTAGCTTCAGTATCCTCAGGTTTTTAGCTGGAATCACAGTAGAACAAAAATTAACACAGCATTTAACACAAGGTCCACTTTTTCTCACTTATTTCAATCAAGCTAACGCTTGCATTTCGCTGCCACTTCTACAAGACTGATTATTGAAGCATGAAGTAAAGGAAAACATTTTCAAACAGCTTTTCCCTGCAATTCATGCTCTGCTTGACAAGCGTGAAATGTTGGTGAGCCAGAATTTGCATACAGATCAATAAAACAGCTTTGTGGTTGAAAGCTGATTAGGGAAAAAAAGAAGAGCACAAAGTGCAGACATGTGAGCACGCAACAGCTGTGCACGTATCTTGGTCCCTTGGGGTTCAGGATTCCCTACTGCCTGCAGAAGCACAAGAGACGTGTGGGACTTGCATAAACGTGTGGGATGTAGTAGACCTACGTGGTCCTCTTCTAGGGATACCCAGGGACTGGTGCTGAATCACAGGTGCCTACAGCCTTGGCTCTGAGCCGAAGGCAGCATAGTGGCTGTGAGAACCTAAAAATGCTCTGTGTGAGACTCCTCGAGGGAGTGAGGATGCTCCAGCACACAGCACTGACCTTCCTCTCTCTCCTGTAAAGCTGCCACCCAGGAACTGAGAGGGACCTTGCAGCAATACCTCTCTTAGGAGCTTCTGCAGACAGGCTATTGCTAGCACTGCTCCAGGAAAGTGCTGCTGACCTACGCACGGAGAAGCACTTCTTGAAGAAATACATCCTGGTGTCCCTGTGGGGGCTCCGGGGCCTTCCTTGCTCATTTTCCTTAGGCTCCTCTAAAAGAGCCATCAGGAGATCAAGGATTTACAAGTAGGTGTTACATCTGTGGGCAACAACCACACTCAGGGAAAACAGAATGTGCTTGCTAAACTGAGAATCTGCAGAAAAGAAAAATAAAGCTAACGGGAACAGGCTGAGCCGCATGGGTCTATTCACCGGCAAGAACAAAGCACTCCAAAAATCACCCCTGCTGGCTGCTTTGGCCATTATTTGCTTACCACTGCAGCTACATTTAGTGTTACATTTGTCATTGCTGCTACAAAATAATGATCTGTGATTCTTAAATAACACCATTCGCACCAAAAGGGCAGCTTAAGCCAGAGTTTAAACACCGGGTTCCCAACTCTTGCACCAATGTTGAGTTTGTACATGATGAGAATGTAGCTGGACTCCAAACCTTAAACACACGTTGTGTCCAGTCACATCGAAACAGCGAGTCTTCCTGGGAAAGACAGACACCGCTGACTGCTTTGAGTTCTCTTGAATAAATATACTGCTCAAAATAATGTTTTCAATTAACTTTATGACCTATTCTTTGAAATTGCAGCTGTGAAAGTGGTCTAGCTGGGTCTGTATCACTGGTTTGAGGGGATGGGATGAACATACAAATAGATCACTAATGCAGATTTATAATCAAAGTAGAAAACGCTTAAAGTAAAAAATTGTGAAACAAAACCTGTTTATGTTCTTTTCAAGTGATTTGCAAGTGGAGCGTGAAAGCAGGTAAAGCATATTGATTTGAAGTCGCTGGGGTATTTTTCTATTTTTCTTTTATTCCTGTGATATGAAAGTGCACTTATAAAGGCAGCCAGTTGCGAGCTGTGGAGGTGGTGGATACCGAGCCTCTGTAGGACCGTAATTCCAGAGCCGGAGCCACACTCCGCGCACATCTGTGCCTGGCCCGGCCGGGGTGACAGGCCACCGCGCCGCTCCGGGCCGTGTCACCTGCTTCACCAAACCACCGTGACACACGCGACTGAACACGGTCACCTGTGGTTACCTGTGCCTTCATAGTACCTAGAAATGATAGCTACAAATAATAACTACAAATAAAGGTCTTTGATGCTGACTCTCCTTGTTTCCCAGTATATCTGCCCTGAGTTTTCTGGCTTTTTTTTTTGTTTGTTTGTTTTGTTTTTAATAAATTCTCCTGATCTACTTGCTGCTCATATACCACTATGTCTATATTTACTTCTCTTGAAGATAACTGCTCTTCTCCAGACTGGTTTATCTTCCTAATGGTCATATGCTTCCTACTAAAGCCACTACGGTATAAGCTTGGAAAAATAAATCATTTGGAAGGAAACTAGGCAGCTAAAGAACATCCACTCTCCTTCTTCACCTCCATGTCTGCACAACCTGTTAACTGAAACACCAGAGCTGTAGCCATGCTTACCTAGCAAGGTTCATATAAGAAGCCATTTCTACGCTTACCAAAAGACACCCCACACATTGTGACAATCTTGTTGCTGACATAATTCTAGGTGTGATAAAGTGGAAAATAACTGAGAGGTGGAGAGAGGTGGTAAACATTGGTAGCACTGGCTCGGGACTCACATAGCTGCGTGGCAGTATTCCAGGATCTTGTTCTCCTGACAGGGAACAACAGGACATGTCATTCTCCACCTCCTTTCCTTCTTCCTAGCATAGTTAAGATACATATATATGTGTGTGTGTGTGTGTATACAGATATATATATTTATATACACGTCCTTCCTCCCCCCACAAGCCCACTCACTCTTTTTATCTCCTCTGCACATATGTCTGTTGCTGTTTTCTTTCTTTTCTTCTTCAGTGACAAATTATGGCAGCTAAATACAGGCTGTATTTAGCTAATATACTAGTGAGGTAACTTAAATACCCTAGGGATTTGAGTAGTAGTGGTCAGTCTCATACTGCAGGTTAATGAGCTGCCTTGTTTATCTGGATGTTTTTTAATGAAGTCCGTAGATTGAATTTTGTTTGATATATCTACAAATCATCTATACAGAAAGAGAGGAACTGCCAAGATGGATAAAACGGTAAATCCTCTTTCCTTTTAAAGTGGCAGTTGCTTCCATGAAGGACTGGAACCGTGGTAGCAGAGATCAGTAACTGCGGCTGCTGCCACTTCTAGGCTGATGCGAGTGAACTGCAACTGGTTTGTCAGTAGGACTTAAGGGAGGGGTGGCGATGTGCAGAATATGGACAATCCCAGATTGCTTTACCCAAATTACTAGAAGGAAAGACAAGAGCTTTCATTAATTAACTGTTTCTCTATATTAAAAAAAAGGTCTGAGAAATTTTGCCAGAGGATAAAGATGAACTGAGAAATACTTCTATCTTTTTTCTTGAAGATACAAATGTCTTTCTTGAACTATTTAAATATGAGTTATTTCTTTGCTTGCTTCTCTTTGAGCCCTGTCCAGCTCTTAACAACATTGCTGGAGAGAATGGGAAAACTCCCATGAATTTGAATGATTGGCTTCTAACGCCCCTTCAAAAATGGGACATCCTTTACTTCAAGTATCAGACAAGTGCTAGCAAAGGGAGGTATATAGTGTTGTTTCTCTCCACTGCATCCTCCTGAATGTTTGTTTTTATTAACAGGATTTCCAAAGGCTGAGATCAGCCAATAGAAACTTTGCATGAGGACAGCTGCCCACACTGCAATTGATAAAAAGACTTCTCCTGTCCTTAAGACTAGACTAGATCATATCGTGGAACGAAATAAGGGCAGACCTGGTCTTTCAAATAGTGCTTTGGACTCCCAAGACTGACATTCTGTTCCAAACTCTACTTCGACTGTGATCTTGAACAAGTATTTTCAGAGCTCGGTATCTCAGCTACCTATATATAAAATACAGATGTGCCTCTGCTTATTAAATTAATGAGCTGTTTGAGGCAAGGTGCATCTCTTCATACACACAGGTACAGATACAACTTCAGGTACAATGGTCTCAGCTTTATATGCTGTAAACAGTACTTAAACAGAACTACCGTCCTGGTGTCAGAATGTGGATAAGGGAGCAGCTGCAAATGATCTGCTTTTCTTTGCAGAATTTTTAAAGCACAGTTCTCTGACCAGCTACAAGTGAGCTCTAATCATATCAGTTATTCCTTGTTCCTAGACTTTCCCAGACCACGAACTCATATATTTATCAATAACTTGTCCAAATTTAGCCACACTGTCTATATCAAAAAGTAGTAGGAATTTTTGTGGGTACAGGTTCTTCAACTAATTTCCAGTAGCTGCCAGGTCCAGTGTAACAAAAGTATAACACAAAGGTAACAAGGAATGTTCTACTTTAAATAGGTGTATTTAATAGTGGCAGTAATAACTATAACTAAGCATAGCAATTGAGAAGGAACTTAGTAAGCTTATGATTTCCCATAGAGAGAAAAGTTTGCATAGCTATA